>BLSH010487231.1:544841-568297 GCA_018402905.1 Glandirana rugosa | reverse complement strand
GGGGGCTTTTAAACTAGGAAATGGGGGGGAGGGTCCAGACTTAGAAATAGCCAGAGTGGAACAGAGTTCAGAGGGTAGTATTGGAGGGAGGAGTGATAGGCCGAATAAAGATTTAAAACCCGAGGCAAGTAGTGTAACAAGTCCTACATGCAAACGAGGAATACCAAGCAAGGAAGCAGTAGGCGTCCAGACAAAACTACATGGCTTGTTCACTAATGCCAGAAGTCTGGTGGACAAGATGGGAGAACTAGAGTTACTACTGTACGAGGAGAAATTAGATTTGGTGGGAATTTTGGAGACTTGGTTCAACAGCTCTCATGATTGGCTGGCTACCATTCAGAGGTATTCCCTATATCGCAGGGATAGGGAGGGCAAAAAAGGGGGAGGGGTATGCCTGTATATAAAAAATGACATAAAAATGAATGTGAAAGATGACATTACTAGTGGATCCGGGGAGGAAGTTGAAGCCTCATGGGTAGAACTACAAAGGGAAGATACCAGGGGGAAAATATGATTTCAATGTACAAATATTGTACTGGTAACCCCACAATAGGGACGAAACTATTCAGCGCAAGGGAATACACAAAGACACGCGGCCTTTCACTAAAAATAGAAGATAAGCGTTTTAACCTTAAAATGTGTAGAGGTTTCTTTACAGTAAGAGCAGGGAGGATGTGGAATTCTCTTCCACAAGAAGTAGTTTCTGCGGGGAGTATAGATAATTTCAAAAAACTATTAGATGCACACCTAAGGGACCACAACATTGAGATATATAAAATGTAATAAACTGACATAAAAATGCACACATAGGTTGGACTCGATTGACTTGTGTCTTTTTTCAGCCACACTGACTATGTAACTTTATTGTTGTTTATGGCTCTGTTTTGTGCCATGGTACATTTCATTGTTTCTCCCCTACCTGTTTTGTGTTGTGTAAGGCCGACCATAGACAGTTTGAATCCTGCTGAACAGGCTGTGATTTGAACCATGTATGGGCAGGCCGAATATACCAATGTTGTTCGATCAACAACTAGTCTGCCGTATTTTGTATAGCCGCTAGCAATAATCACTGTCTTCTCCTGGTGGGGACGGCTCCCTCCCCCTTCCTGCCAGGAGAATGCAATAGCTGGGCAGTAGAGATTACCCTGTCAACCGTGGTTGCAGGACAGAAATTTGCTCCGTGTATAGGATGCTTAAAAATATTGTTCCAATGCACTTTTATCTTCAGAAACATCAGTGCAATTTGCAAAGTCTGAAATAAACTACACTGGATTTCACTCTGACGTGTCTTGGTGAGTTGACACTGCCTCTAAAGTTCTGCCAAATCAGCAAGTTGCCTTACTGTCCGCACTGACTGGGTCTCAGGAGGTAGGTTCAATTTTGCATAGAATATCATGGCTCAGTGATGTGGAACATTTCTAACAGGCTGAACAAGCACAACTAAAGTTCAATGCACACTCTATGATGTTGCAAGTAAATGACTGAGCTTGCATGCATACCTGCAAAAATTTCTTTCCAGTGGCTGTACAAAAAAATGTAACATCTGGCAAACTCCTTGTCTGTTGTTTCATTGCTGAACTAAGGAATCTGGTGAAGGTGGTGACTGCATTCGAGGGATGTGACCCAATCCATCCAAGAGTTTTACATACATTGCAATTAAAGGGAACATATTTGGGAGGATATATAGTGAAAGGATATATGGTGAAAGGTATACAGATTTTGTTTATGCAGGTATGGATGCATAGTTTTTCACTTACAATATCCCTGTGTTTGCAATGAAAAATAAGGTAAAACTTAGTTGCCTAATATTTTAACTATTTACAGCATTTTTGCATTCTACTAGTGGGAGGGGTTAAAAGCAGCAAGGAGTAGCATTATAAATGAGAAGATGCTGAATGCCCGGGATAAATCTATGTAGCATTATGTACTGCTCCTTTTGCAGCACTGACTATCCTGATGCACCTGAGAGGGGAGGGAAAGTCCCATGACCTCCAAGTTAGGCAGTTATGCTGTCTTTACAAGCTGTCATACACACAGTAAAATGGGTTTCTGACTAGGACAGTTTGGAGAAATAATGCTACCCATATATTCCAACTGTTTTGAGATTGTAGGGCATTCTTGTGGAATTGTCATCTCACAATTGGTATGTACTGTCTAGACAATAGCGTGTGAATGTAACACGAGATGTTACAGCTGGCGTCTCTGAAAACGCAGAGACATTATGGACACGGTTTGGAACAGATCAAAGTAGACATCATACAGATTTCAGGCATCTGCATCCTACAACTGTATACCACCTGGGACACACATACAAGCAGCCAGTGGGAGGACACCTTTACAACGATGGATTAACTTTTTTTTTCAAAAGTCTGCAACAAATACATGTATAAATGGCAAGACCATAGTTCTGATTTTAGTTAGAGTCTTCCCTGGTTAAAGAATAAAGCAGGTAACCTGAAGTCTATGGCTTAATTACCTGTTTTGTAAATGTATGATCTCTAAGTGATTCCTTCCTGTGCACCTGTGTATGACTTGGCCTGGATGACACCTGTTCTGATTCCTGTTACTGATTTTTGCTCCTGACTATGCTAACTTCGGGTTTCCTGACCCCAGCATAGGCAACGTTTAAACATGTCTACAGGTTACCAGTTTAGAGTTACAGAGAATGACATGGGCTAGAATTATTGCACTCACCCTAACGATCGCAGTGATACCTCACATGTGTGGTTTGAACACCGTTTACATATGTGGGCGCGACTTGGATATGCGTTTGCTTCTGTGTGCAAGCTCAGAGGGATGGAACACTTTAATTTTCTTTTTCTTATTTATTTTACTTTACTTTTTACTTACCCTGTAAAAAAAAAAAAAAAAAAAAATAACATGTTCACTTTTATTCATATTACAAGGAATGTAAGCATCCCTTGTAATAGGAAAGAAACAGGATAGGGCCTCTTTAATGTGAGATCTGGGGTCAAAAATACCTCAAATCTCACATTTACACTTAAAAGCAAATGAAAAAAAGTCTTTGTTTATTAAATTGTCCCTTTAAGGCCAGAGGGCGGAAGTGATGTTTGACGTCGCTCCGGTCCTCCTAGGGCATAGAGTCAAGTGGGGGCCATCTTGCCCTCTCTTGACTGCTTACCCATACATCACGGGGATCAGATTGTTTCCGATGACCATGTTTATGTCAAAGCGGACTGCCCACCGTTAAAAAATTACCAGGGTTATGACAGCTATCTGCTGTCATAACCCCGGTATTTAATGTCAAAGTAATGATGTATATCCACAGTGGGTAAATGTGGGATTTTAACTGCACTTTCTGTCTACGTCTGTCTCCTCTCACCTCAATATAAGACCCAAACGGGTCTCACTAAGCCTCTGTAAAGATTTATTTTTTCCGCAGCAACCCTCTCTCCTCTCTCTCTTCTCACGACAGGGGTTGCAAGGGGATGGAAGCTATAAGTTTAACTCCACCTGGCTTACTTGTCCTTCTCTCTGGCCACCGGGATCATAAAGGGAATAGAAGGGGAGGACTCCATAGTGCAGTATAATTGTACAAGTTTTATTGACCACTTAAGGACCGGAAGGATTTCCCACGTTAGGACCAGAGCACTTTTTGCGATTCGTCACTGCGTCACTTTAACTGACAATTGCGCGGTCGTGTGACGTTGTACCCAAACAAAATTTGCGTCCTTTTTTCCCCACAAATAGAGCTGTCTTTTGGTGGTATTTGATCACCTCTGGGTCATTTCTGATCACCGCTATAAACAAAAAAATAGCGACAATTTTGCAAAATAAAACAATATTTCTTACTTTTTGCTAAAATACATATCCAAAAAAATATATATATAAAAAAAACAAGTTTATTCATTGGTTTTGGCCGATTTATATTCTTCCTCATATTTTTGATAAAAAAAATCTCAATCAGCGTTTATTGATTGATTTGCACAAAAGCTGCCGCGTTTACAAACCATGAGAATTCATTTCTGGCGTTTTTACAATTTTATTTATTTTTACTAGTAATGGCAGTGATCTGCGATTTTTATCGGGACTGCGTTATTGCAGGGGACGTGTCGGACATTTTTGACACTTTTTTGGCAGTTATGACATTTATACAGCGATCAGAAATTTAAATAGCCACTGATTACTGTGTAAATGTCATTGGCAGTGAAGGGTTTAACCTACAGAGGGTGATCTAGGGGTTAACTGTGTTCCCTAGGCGTGTTCTAACTGTGAAGGGGCTTGGCTACCAGGGGCACAAGATATCTAACTGATCCCAGTGACAGGGATCAGTAGATCTCTTACATGCTGCCTGACAGAGCGGGGAACCTCTGTGTTTACATCTGCGGTTCCCCGTTTTTCTTCTCTGCCAGGCAATCGCGGCTCGCCGGTGGAGATTGAGTCCATCTGAGCCGCGGCCACACTTCTATAGAGTGCAGCGGGCATGAGAGCGCGACACCACCCGCTACCTAACGCCACCGCGCAAGCCGGCGTTTATAGACGGCGATTCGCAGGACACTGCCACTCTGCAGCAGTAAATGTACGCGAGGCGGTCAGGAAGTGGTTAAAACATAGTCACTTACATTTAAAATCAAAACTTTCAGTGTCACAGCAGTAAAAGGACTTCCATTCTCTGACGCGACCAGAAGCTCCTCCCGATGCATTGTGACACAAATCACGTGACTTTATCAAGGGTTACCTCCGTTGCCACAGAAAAAAAATACCTTTACAGAGGCTTGGTGAGACCCGTGTGGGTCTTAAATTGAGTGGTGACAGGGAACAGGACTCCTTTTTGCATGCTGGAATATCTATCCATAATTCCTCTTTAGAACTGTGAAATATGCACTGCTTCATACCTTTTGGACACAGTAGTATAATCCTCAGCTGCTGCTGCAGCATTTGTGCTTGAATCACTTTGAAGCTTATAGATTCATTTTCACTACTTGGAATTATTCACATTGTTGATTTACCAGCAGGTAATTGAGGTATTACTAAAGGCTAAACTTTTTTTTTTAGTTTTGGACAGAGTGTAGAGGGATTAGAGCCCCCGTCAGGTTTTTATTGTTGTCTGTGCCCCTGTTAACCACTTGCCGACCGTCAACCACAGGTTGACGGTGACAAGATGGCTCTCCTGGGCAAACAGCCGTCATATGACGGTGGCTGCCAGATCGCGCACTGTGAGCACGCGCGCGCCGCCGGAGGTGCGCACGCATGCTCACTGTGTCCGGGGGGGCCAGGGAGCGGGTGCGGCGGACTTGATCAACGCCGGCTACCTGCGATGCCCCCCCCGGAGTGAAAGAACGGAGGTCCGTGTAAGTAAACACGGATCTCCGTTCTGTTAGAGGGGGAAGGGCTATGATCACAGCCTCTCTCTATATGGTAGCTGTGATCACTCCCCTCCCCCTGCCAGTCAAACACTAATACATTTAGAACACGCCCAGGGAACACAGTTAACCCTTAGAGTGCCCCCTGCAGGTTAACCCCTTCACTGCCAATGGCATTTACACAGTAATCAGTGCATTTTCATAGCACTGATCGCTGTATAAATGCCAATGGTCCCAAAAAAGTGTCAAAATGTTCCGAAATGTCCGTTGCAATATCGCAGTGCCGCTAAAAATCGCAGATCGCCGCCATTACTAGTAAAAAATAAATAAATAAATAAAAACCCCAGAAATTAATTTTCATCATCCGTAAACACGGCAACTTTTGCGCAAACCAATCAATAAACGCCGATTGCGATTTTTTTTATCACAAATATGAGGAAGAATATAACTCGGCCAAGACCGATCAAAAAAAAGTTTTTTTATATTTTTTTTGGATTTGTATTTTAGCAAAAAGTAAGAAATTTGGGTTTTTTTGCAAAATTGTCGCTCTTCTTTTGTTTATAGCAGTGATCAAAAATGACGCAGAGGTGATCAAATACCACCAAAAGAAAGCTCTATTTGTGGGGAAAAAAGGACACAAATTTTGTTTGGGTACAACATCGCACGACCGCACAATTGTCAGTTAAAGCGACGCAGTGCCGAATCACAAAAAGGGCTCTGGTCAGGAAGGGGGCAAATCCTTCCGGGGCTGAAGTGGTTAAGGAGATTCACCCTCTCTATTTGTCCTGTTTACCATTGTCATTGAAAGTGATAGTAAAAAATCCCAAATTTTGGGTTGTCCCCAGAAAAAAATAGAGGAAATCCCCAATGGGAACACTAGTTCTGGTGACCTGAGGGTCCCCAAGGAATTCCCTTAATTTTGATTTCCCCTCACTTCCTGTTTGGCTATAGGACAGGAAGTGAAGGGAAATCACTGCAATGGGACACAGATGGCAAAAAAAATAAAAAATCTGACAGGTGTTATAACCCTCCCTTGCACAAGAATGAAAAAAACACGTTTTGCCTATATTTCTACTTTAAACCTACACTCAGGCCCAACACAGTTCCAATATAACACAATACAAGTTCCAGGTATAAAAAGAGAGAGAAAGAAAGAGAACAAAGTGGAGTTGCTAAAAAATCAATCTTCGACAAAACCACATGTAAAAGATAATTAGCTCCAATTATCTAACATCTGGTCTAACACATGCAACAGCCTGTACAAGGTGAAGTGGAAACTAAAAACTGTATATCAGTTAAATGGGAAATCTGGATGCACACTATGATTCACCGGGAGCATTGTGGAGACAATAAACAAAATGGCATGGGGTATGTAAACACAGGTATGTTTAAAGGCCCACTATAGGGAAGAAGATGGTATTAAGTTAATTGTACACTACTGTAATGATAGTATTCAGTAGATGATTTCTTTTTTTTAATTTCCCAGGCCTTTATCTATTTTCGTCTCCATAGTTACATGCAGAGCAAGCTGTCCAGCAAAAGTGTCAGTTGAGAAAATATTTTCCTCTGACTGGGGTGCTTACCCTAGTGTCAGTTCATGTGATTTAAATCTTTTTTTCCAAAAGAGAAAAAAATTGTTGAAGTAATTGCTTACCAAGTGTTAGCTGTAGTTGGCAATTTGTGTGTTGTTTACTTGAAGCCCATGTAAACTAAATGTCTATCTTAAATAGAGATAGGTTCACATTTGCAGCTATGCAGGGCTCACACAGAAATCTCATTTGGCCTGTTTGGCCATACAAACCTCTAGATGGGAGGGGGAAGCAGGAAGTCATTCATTTAGTGGCAGTATTTAGTGCCATTTTCGCTCTAGGAAACAATGACATAATTGTTTTAACTATAATAACAAATAAATTTGTGCAAAGACAAAAGACGTGGGATTCCTCCTAAAAATATGTAGCAAACCCATAGCCTTGATGGGGTGACCATGGCGGCCATTTTGAAGTTGGCCATTTTGAATCCAACTTTTGTTTTTTCAATAGGAAGAGGGTCATGTGACACATCAAACTTATTGGGAATTTCACAAGAAAAACAATGGTGTGCTATAAATGGCCCACCCTGTAGATCCAAGTCAATCATGATGAGCAATGCCTACAGAAACAAAACACCTTAACCTGCAAACATCTGATAGACTCCTTGCCACAGATTAATGTAACTCTCGGCCCATCTGCTGAATGTAAACTAAGGGTTGAGGGCAGCTTATATGACTGACCAAATATCCCATCAGTTTGTGCACATTCAGCTGCCAAGCAAACCATTTGTGGGGAGGTGTCCATCAGGAGCAGATTGTGTCAACATGTTTTGTTTTGGCGGGTGTTGTAATTGACGTGTATCTACATTGTTGAATGATGTGATGTGTACTGTGTTTATTTACTACTTTTTTTGGGGGGGGGACTAACAAGCAGGGGTACTATGTGCCACATACTTGTTCATAGGGCAGTGGATATCTGGGAGCTCCTTTTTTTAAAAGGGGCTTCCAGATTTAGACTCCAAACCCACTGGGCCAGGAATGTGGGGAAGATGTCATTGTCCTTATCAACATGGAAACAAGGTGTATTGCCTAGATAAGAGTTGGGTATAGTTTTAGTTTTTTTAAATCCATACTAGACCCAAAAGGATTTTGTGAGGACAGCATGTCTTTTTTTGGTATCTTTTGAAGGGAGAGTTTAGTTTAAACTCCATACCACACCCTCATCAAAGGTAAATGTTGGGTATGTATTTTAAGAGGCCATTTTTATTTTTGTGGGTTCTCCCTAATATATCATACCAGACCCTCACCTCAAGCAATATTACCATAAGCTGAATAAAATGTCAGTATCCGTTTTACTTAAAGGTGACAAACCGTATAAATGTACCACGACAAATGGAGGGAGAGGAGACTGAAACTGTGATCCAACTGACAAATTCTGAGCTTCTGATCCAGCCTTTTATAGAGGTCCAGGAGAGGCAAAGAAGTGTCCAGAAAAGACATTAGAAGAGAACTTTTCTCGCCTGGTCACCTGAGAGGGCTATTTAAGGAGCCATAGACCTAAAATAGATAAAAGGAAATGCCCCCCTTACCATTTTTGATGATATGTTCAATACTTCTATTATACATTTATAAACCAGACCGCTTAACCATTTCAGCCCCAGAAGGATTTCCCAGGTCAGGACCAGAGCACTTTTTGCGATTCGGCAATGCGTCATTTTAACTGAGAATTGTGCGATCGTGTTGTTCCCAAACGAAATTTGTGTCCTTTTTTTCCCACAAATAGAGCTTTCTTTTGGTGGTATTTGATTGCCTTTGTGTCATTTCTGATCACCACTATAAACAAAAGAAGAGCGACAATTTTGCAAAAAAAAAATGTTTTCCTTACTTATTGCTAAAATACAAATCCAACAAAGAATACAAAAAAAATGTTTTTTCATCGGTTTTGCCCGATTTATATTCTTCCTCATATTTTTGGTAAAAAAAATCGCAATCAGCGTTTATTGATTGGTTTGCGCAAAAGTGGCTGCGTTTACGGATGATGAGAATTAATTTCTGGGGTTTTTATATTTTATTTTATTTTTTACTAGTAATGGCGGCGATCTGCGATTTTTAGCGGTACTGCGATATTGGGGCGGACATGTCGGACTATTTTGACACTTTTTTGGGACCAATGACATTTATACAACCATCAGAAATTTAAATATCCACTGATTACTGTATAAATGTAATTGACAGTGAAGGGGTTAACCTGCAGGGGGAGATCTAGGGATTAACTGTGTTCCCTAGGCGTGTTCTAACTGTGGGGGGGGGGGGCTGGGCTACCATGGGCATAAGAGATCTAACTGATCCCAGTGACAGGGATCAGTAGATCTCCTATGCCCGCACTGACAGAGCGGGGAACCGCCATGCTTACATCGGCAGTTCCCCGTTCTTTTGCTGTGGTCGCTCATCGCGGCTCGCTGACGGACATCAGGAGTACGGCGGGCGCGCACGTCCCCTAGCGGCCACCCGCAGATCGCTGCTTGTTTACGGCGATTCGCGGGACGCATCCACACTGCCGCCATGAATATAGGGTAGGCAGTGTGGAAGTGGTTAAATGGAAAATATTTTGCAAATAACGGGAACAAGTACCTAATAAGTATAGCAATAATAATATTATCTGTATAACCACTTTTCAATGTTAATCTGATTCATTTCTATATTATATCTCCTCTTGGAAAGAAGAATGGATGTTTGTGTATCCCCTGAGATCCTCTCTATCCCCTAAATTTAGAATACTGCAGGCATTTCTGGAGGGGAGAGTACCACAGCCACTAGAGTATTGGTTCATATTTTTTAGCATAATTATGCCACCTGCTGTGAAAAATAAAATGTTAAGTCACCTTAATATCTGTACAAGCTTATATAAATACTTGTAGCACTGAAATTGTACAAAGTATTATAATGACTTACCATTTTCTCCTGACACCTTGACTTATTCTTCTGAAATAATTGGAAATATGGAATAATCAACCTTGTGCTAACACAAATACAAAGTAACCAGTAGTAACCACTCATCAAACGTATTTCAACAACCTAAATGTTGTAGGCTGTTTGCTACGGATTACAGTGCTTTTCGCATCATCAGTGGTCTTTGCCTTTTAACCTGGTTTGCTTAGTCACAACAGCAATGAGTCATTTTGATTTTGATTTTTTTTATATACAATACCAAATATCAATGTAATTGTTGTGATAAAAACAGTTTGTCTTTTTTTTGTCAAGTTTTTATTGCTGCAATGCAATGCTACAAAGCTGGGAAAAGACCACTGAGACCTGCATAATTTCTACCCTATTTTCTCACTTAACCTTGATATTAAAATGGTATTAAACCCAAAACCAAAAATCTATTATATTGCAGCTTATCAATCATTAGATGTGGTGGTTGCATCATTTTTTTAGTTATTTATTTTGGCTTTTTTCACTCTGTGTTCACCTGGTGATCTGGCCAATAACACACCTCCTGTATTAATGAGACACAACTTTGAATGAATGAAAGAGCATAGAAGACACAGAAGACAGCAGTATTGTCAGTCTGGGGGGAGGGTAGTGTTAAATGTATTAGCAGATTTAGATACACTAACACACTGAAGCCAAACTCCAACTTATACTTTATAAATAGTTACTGTAAACAGTTTTTTTCCCTTTTGGGATAAAGCTTTTGCATGAATAAATGAAAGCTGATCAATTTAATCACCTCTGTCAGTGTTAAGTGGTTTGTCTCATTCATATAAACTGATACATTCTGCTTGTGCTCTTGAAAAACTACAGACTAGCTGGCTGGTATACCAGATGAAAATAGAAGAAAGAAAGCCTAAAACAACTAATGCAGCTATCACATCTAAGAATTGGTAAGCTGCAATATAATACATATTAGCTTTTTGGTTTAATGCTGCTTTAAATTACTAGTAAAAGTACTGGCCACCAGGTTAAATTCTTCCCTTACCTCCTTAAACCATAAAGACCAGGTGGGCTTTATTCTAAATTGAAAAGCCCCTGATAACACACACTAGATAATCGATTTTAAAACATCCTCTTTCTCACAACAAATTACAAGGTATACTATTATAACTTTGCACGCATAGAGCTTTCGGTACCATCTACTGGGATTATCTGCACTACATACTGCAAAAATTGGGATTTGGTTAAAATCCCTCTACTGTGACCCATCACCTATTTCTCAACTCCCTTTCCCATTTGTACTTGCCCTGTAACCCTTGGCAAATCTTATCAGAATAAATCCTGATATCTATGGTTTACATTATTGCTGGCATGTTTATAAAGTTTGTCCTTTTTACTGATCTGTTACTAACTTTAACCCAACCTATCATTTCCTTGCCCAACCTGCTATCCACTTTATTTTCTTTTGCCCAAATCTGTTATTGAGGAAAAGTCACTGGCCCTCAATATTTTTTTAACTAACCCCACACTTGAAACACTTAAATCTTCTTTCAAATTTACTTGGGCTGATAGCTGGGATATCTGGGTATTCAGCTGACCTCCCATTATAACAAGCTGTATCCACTGCTTAAAATCTCAAATAATGTCCTTGACTCATTCTATATTTTGGATGGGAAGAATTTACTAAACTTAGAATTTAGAATTTATTAAAATTAATGCTCTGCCAAGGCTCTTTTATTGCTTCCTTAACCTCCATTTTCCAATTCTTTACTTTGCTATTAAATCCTTCCAAAACCATGTTATGTCTTTTATTTGGCACAATCATGGACCAAGAATTCCTCAGAGAGCTATGTTTATATACAGTTTCAACAGTGGGTTAGGTGTACCAAAATGGTTTAAAATACTATCAAACAGCCCAAGTTACTCCGCTGGTTGTCTTATATGCCAGCAGTGATTCCCCTCTTTGGATGGAATTGAAGGCTAATTCCTGCACCCCTATAAATGTAAAATCTCTACCCTGGACCAATCCTAATTTATGGCCACAGACAATTATCCCCTTGATGAAGCATACCGTGAAAGTCTGGGATGGTTATTTGGTATCCATCTTCCTAGAGATCCTTGGCTAGCTCTTTTACATTTCAAACCCCCAGACATCACCAGGAAACAATTTAAATTGGCACACTTTGTCCTCATAGCTTCCAAGTTAACAATTGCCAGAGCTTGGAAAAAAGCAGTTCACCTGTTTTGAGGTTGATACCAGATTGATGTTTTTTTCATTAGCAATTGGCTAGTATCCTCACCAACAGTCATGCACAATTCCTCAAAACCTGGGACCTGTGGATCACATACCATCACCCACCTCTTCCTGTATGTAGCACCATCCTAGTTAAGTGCTTGCTAGGTTAGGTAAATTTAGTTCTTTGGCTCCTCTGTAATCAATGCAATTGGTTGTGATTGCTCTGATCTGCTCTGCGTTTCACTGGCTGTGGGTTTGTCTGTTTCCCACCTGCCCTCTGGATAGTTCTGGAAAGTAGTGGATACATGTGACAAATCAACAGCTGAATATTTATGTTGTCTTAGCCAATTCCTGGGGGGAAGGTGTCCAGATGGTGGCTGGGTGTGAGCATAAATAGCCTGACGCCTAGAGCAGAGGGGTTCTTGTCTAGGAGGAGGATATCCCAGCCTGAATAGCTACTGCCCTTCTGGGCAGACCAGCTGCATTTCTGCTTTGCTCATCAAGGTCCCAGCTGAGTTAGCTGGGGGTCTATTCTACTGAACTTTGCTGGAGCTGATTGAAGGAATTATCTGGGGATCTGGTAAGAAGAGTCCACAGGAGACATGTCTGGCTGATATTGGAAGGAGGCATCCAAATATCCAAAGACATTTGTGAGTACAGATCGGTGTATGAGATCCCAGTGAATGCGTGCTGCTGCTATCCCTCTTGCATCAGTGTCAGCCTGTGCTTAAAATTGGACATTCCTTATGGCGTCCCTGTGTAACTCAGTTTATCATTTGCTGCTGCAAGGACTGTGCTAGGAAGTTTAGAGAAGGAGAAAGGTGTCCTCATGTTACTACTTAAAGTTACTGGAATATTCTACAGTTACCCTACACTCCATCCAAATTCAAGTTTAACCACTTCAATATTATACACTTAGAACACTTTCCTACCAGACCAATTTTCAGCTTTCAGTGCTGTTGCGCTTTGAATGACAATTGCGCGGTTACGCGGCACTGTACCCAAACAAAGTTTTTATCATTTTGTTCCCACAAATAGAGATTTCTTTTGGTGGTATTTGATCACCCCTGCGGTTTTTATTTTTTGCGCTATAAAAAAAAAAGACCGAAAATTAAAAAAAAAAAATTCTCTATTTCTGTCACAAAACTTTGTAAATAAGTAGATTTTCTCCATCACTGATGGGCACTGATGAGGCTACACTGACAGGCACTGATGTGGCAGTACTGATTGGCACTGATGAGGTGGCACTGATGATGAGGCACTTATATGCAGCAATGATAAACACTGTTAGGCAGCACTGATAAGCAGCACTGACGGGCACTGATATGCAACACTGACGGGCACTGATATGCAACACTGACGGGCGCTGATATGCAGCACTGACAGACACTGATAAGCGGCACTAATGGGCACTCATAGACGGCACTGATTGGCACTCATAGGCGGCACTGGGCACTGATGGGCACTGATAGGTGGTAATAATAGGTGGCACTGGTGGGCACTGATATGTGGAACTGGTATGCACTGATAGGGGCACTGGTACACACTGATAGGGGCACTGGTGGGCATATGTACTGAAAGAGGCCCATTCCCTGGTGGTCTAGGGTGGCATCTGAAGGAGTGCCATTCATATTGGGCACTATGCCCCTTACCTGGTGGTCTAGGGTGGTCTCCCTGGTTGTCCAGATTGGCTCTCTGGTGGTCCCTGGTCGGCTCCCTGGTGGTCCTGGGTGGGCACATTGCTGGTGGTCCCTGGGCAGGCTCCCTGGTGGTCTAGTGTGGCGATCCTAGGGGGACTGTGCTGATAAATCATCAGCACAAACCCCCCCTGTCCGGAGAACAGCCTATGGGCTCTCCACTACTCAGGTCTGCAGACCCGAGTACAGGAAAAGCCGATAAATGGCTTTCCTGTGTTACACTGTGACCAGCCATGATTGGTCACGGCTGATCACATGGTAAAGTGCTTCGGATGGAAGCACTTTACCGAGATCGGTAATGCAGGGGGTCAGACTGACCCCCCACACCACCGATCGCCACGATGCGCGCCCCCCCCTGGGCCCGCGATGGCTTGTTATCCTGAGGACGTCATATGACGCCCAGTCAGGATAACTGAACCACTTCCCGGCCGTCATTCTGCATACAGCGGTCGGGAAGTGGTTAACCACTTCAATACAGGGCAGTTATACACAATTCCTATATATCAAGGGTATATCCGCGCTAGAAAAGACTCTTTATGACTAGGTAGAACTTAATAAATTAGCAGCCAGCCACCAAGGTCTATAGAAAAAACCTAAAATGTAAACATCAAATCATATAGAGTAGCGGCGCTTCATGTATTGATATCAAAATACGCCCAGGAAGAAGTCATTCTGTGACGAAACCGGTAGGCGGGGCTAATCTGACGTGTGTGCTGCGCTTGCATGGCTATGCTGTAGACTATACAGATCCAGGAATTCCTTTGATTGCGCTGTTTTTACTGCTGAAATGTGAGTGTTCTGCTAACGTTTTTACTGCATACAATTAAACTGTCAAACAGAGTTACACTATTGCTTCGTGCATGTTGTTTTATATTTTCCGGTGGGACCTGTGAGTAACATCAGTCTTAAGTGAAGGAAGCTGCTGGGATCCCCTCAGATCTAACCCAGGGAGTTTTACACATCCCTAAAAGCTGTTTTTGGCTATTCCATTCGTTTGGAAGCCAAATTCTTCTGGTAAGAGTACTGATTACCTAAAGGTGGAGGTGCTTAGTGTCCACACTATAGATGAACGTTGCATTTAACCCTTTCACATCGGGTGCCCTCCTGGAAGATTATCTTCTCTTGTGCTTCTTCTTTCATTGGATTTGAATTTATTTGATTTGAGAAATTATCGGGACTTTTTTTTTACATATAACTGATGTACCTATCAGGATGTTATTTTGATATCAATACATGAAGCGCCGCTACTCTATATGATTTGATGTATACACAATTCCTGCCCAGACCGATTTTCAGCTTTCAGTGCTCTCAAAATTTGAATGCCAATTACTCAGTCATGCAACACTGTACGCAAACAAAAAGTATATAATTTTTTTTCACACAAATAGAGCTTTCTTTTGGTGGTATTTAATCACCTCTGGGTTTTTTATTATTTGCGACCTAAGTGAAAAAAGAGCGAAAATTTTGGAAAAAAAAAACACTTTTTTTTAGTTTCTATGATAACTAGAGTTGAGCGAATACCTAGACGTTCGGGTTCGGCGGGCCCAGCCAAACTTCGGGAAAAAGTCCGGGTTCGGCAACGAACGTTGCCCGAACTTTATCCCGGACCTCGAACCCCATTGAAGTCAATGGGGACCCGGACTTTTAGGCACAAAAAAGGCACAAAAATGGCTGTAACAAAGTCCTGGCAAGTGCTAGAGGGCTGCAAAAGGAAGTCAAATGGGGGCAAGAGTAGGGCAAGTGCCCTACAAAAAAATGGGGATAGGGAAAATAAATTAAAATCAAATTTAAAAAAATGGGAAGGGGGGGTGGATGTGGAGTAGGAGCCTAGAGGTTGACTAGGCCGTGACCATGGCAGTGTAGGTGGAAGTGGCGGTGGTCAAGGAGGAGGTAGCCAACACTGTTTTTTTTTTTGTTTGTTTATAATTGGGGTAGCCCCCAAAATATTGAGGCATATTCCAAAAAATAAGTATACTAATGGCTGTGTGAGTCCGGTCTAAATGTTTATGCTGCACAAGGTACAGACAAGTCTTGTGGGATCCATGCCTGGTTCATTTTAATAAAGGTTAGCTTGTCCACCTTGTCTGTGATAACGCCCCCTGCCGTGCTAAACACACGTTCAGACAATACACTGGCTGCAGGGCAGGCCAGCACCTCCAAGGCATAAAGGGCAAGCTCAGGCCATGTGGCCAATTTGGTGACCCAGAAGTTGAATGGGGTGGACCCATCAGTCAGTACGTGTAGGCGTGTGCACACATACTCTTGCACCATGTTGCTGAAATGCTGCCTCCTGCTAAGACGTTGTCTATCGGCTGGTGGTGCTGTTTGTTTTGGCGGGCTACTGACAAAGCTTTGCCACATTTCGGCCATGCTAACCTTGCCTTCTGAGGTGCTGGCGGTGGCACAGCTGTGTTGGTGGCCTCTTCCTCCTCCTCCTCTGCCTTCGCCTTGTACTTCCACTGAGCCCCCGGTGTAATTTGGGAATGCCCTCAGCAGCGCCTCTACCAGTGTGCGCTTGTAGTCGCGCATCTTCCTCTCACGCTCCAGTGAGGGAATCAAGGACGGCACGTTGTCCTTGTAACGGGGATCCAGCAGAGTGGCCACCCGGTAATCAGAAGAAGTTACAATGTGGGCAACTCGGCTGTCATTGCGCAGGCACTGCAGCATGTAGTCGGCCATTTGTGCCAGGCTGTCCAGAGGCAAAGACAAGCTGTTCTCTGTGGGAGGTATATCATCTTTGTCCTCTGTATCCCCCCAGCCACGAGCTGCGTTGGGTGCCACCCTGCTGCGATTCCTCCTCCTCCTCCTCCTCCTCATCTTCCTCGTTCTCCTCATCCTCCAGAACTGTGCCCTGGCTTGAATATTTTTGACCTGGCCTATGCTGGTGCAGGAACCCACTCTCCGAGCCACTTGCGAATGACTGGCCTGATAACCGTGGAAATGACCCCTCTTCCTCCTCCTCCTCCTCATCCTCCTGTGCCACATCCTCTTCCATCATGACCCGAAGTGTTTTTTCAAGGAGACATGGAAGTGGGATAGTAATGCTGAGAACAGCGTCATCGACACTGGCAATGTTGGTGGAGTACTCAAAACACCGCAATACGCTACACAGGTCTCGCATGGAGGCCCACTCGTTGGTGGTGAAGTGTTGCTGTTCCACAGAGCGACTGACCCATGCGTGCTGCAGCTGAAACTCCACTGTTGCCTGCTGCTGCTCGCACAGTCTCTCCAGCATGTGCAAGGTGGAGTTCCACCTTGTGGGCACGTCGCATATGAGGCGGTGAGCAGGAAGGCCGAAGTTTCGCTGCAGCACAGACAGGCGAGCAGCAGCAGGGTAAGAACGCCGAAAGTGCGCACAGACGGCCCGCACTTTATGCAGCAGCTCTGACATATCCGGGTAGTTTTTTAGAAAATTCTGTACCACCAAATTCAGCACATGCGCCAGGCAAGGGATGTGCGTCAAACCGGCTCAACCCAGAGCCGCTACAAGATTTCGGCCATTGTCGCACACCACCAGGCCGGGCTTAAGACTCAGTGGCAACAACCACTCATTGGTCTGTTGTTCAATGCCCGTCCACAGCTCCTGCGCAGTGTGGGGTTTATCCCCCAAACATATCAGTTTTAAAACAGCCTGCTGTCGTTTCCCCCTGGATGTGCTGATGTTGGTGGTGAAGGTGTTACGCTGAGCGGATGAGGAGGTGGCCGAGGAGGAGGAAGCGCAGTAGGAGGAGGAGGCAACAGGAGGCAAAGAGAAATGCCCTGCAATCCTTGCTGGTGGAAGGACATGCGCCAAATGGCTAGCCGGCTCAGGCTCACCCGCCACTACATTTGCCCAGTGTGCAGTTAGCGAGATATAGCGTCCCTGCCCGTGCTTACTGGTCCATGTATCAGTGGTTATGTGGACCTTGCTACAGGTGGCGTTGCGCAGTGCACACTTGATCTTGTCCTCGACTTGTTTGTGCAGGGAAGGGATGGCTCGCCTGGAAAAGTAGTGGCAGCTGGGAACCACGTACTGTGGGACAGCCACCGCCATCAGGATTTTGAAACTGTCCACCAGACAGAATGACAGCATTGCAAAGGCCAGGAATTTTGAAATGCTGGCATTCAGGGCCAGGGATCGCGGGTGGGTAGGGGGGTTCTTCCTCTTTCTCTCCAGTGTTTGGGAGATGGACAGCTGTAAGCTTCCATGGGACCGTGTGGAAATGCTTGGGGACGGTGGCGGACATGGTGGCGTTGCTGTCATATCATCTGTTTGCTGGGTGGCAGGTGACACTGTTACTGTAGAGGTAGAGGAAGAGGCTGAGGCAGCAGCAGAAGAGGAAGCAGGAGGAGGCCGAGACCTTTCTTGGATTTTGAGGTAATTATTCCAATGCAGCTTGTGCCTTTAATTTAGATGCCTGGTCATGGGGGTTGTGCTCAGGTTGAGAACATTTATGCCCGGCTCAGGCTATCATTGCACAGCTTGCAAACCACTCGTGTCTTGTCGTCAGCACATTGTCTGAAGAACTGCCACGCGGGGGAACGCCTTTGAGCTGCCTTTGGTGTGCTATGTCCCTGAGTGCGGTGGGTAGTAGCAGGCATACTGTCTAGGGGACGCTCGCTCTACTATTGCAACCTGCTTCCTCTTTTGCTGTGCTGGTGCCTCTGTGTGACCACCACCTCTTCCTCCAAACTGCACACATCACTCGCATGACCCTCATTCCATGTGGGGTCTGGGACCTCATCATCCTCCACATCATTTTCCACCCACCCTTCACCACTGCCCTCCTTGTCAGTCTGCACACTGAGGAAAGCTGCAGCAGTTGGCACCTGTGTTTCGTCATCATCAGAGACGTGCTTCGCTGGTGTTTCCATGTCCTCATCCTGCAACAGAAGTGGTTGGGCATCGGTGCACTCAATGTCTTCCACTTCTGGGGCAGCACTATGTGGATGGCCCACGGAAAGCACACCAGGAGAGTCATCAAAAAGCATAAGAGTCTCTTGCAGGACTTGGGGCTCAGACTGCTTGGCTAATTTACAAGGGGCTGAGGTGAAAGACAGATGGCCATGGGGTTCAGGTGCCAATTCTGAGCTTTCATCAAGGGACCGGGAGAGAGACAATGTGAAGGAACTGGAGGCGTTGTCAGCCACCCAATCTACTATCGCCTGTACTTGTTCTGGCCTCACCAATCGCTGAGGGGTATTCGGGCCTACCATATACCGGTGAAGGTTCTGTTGGCTACCTGAGGAAGGTGTTTCCCTTGTGCGTGTAGCTGGCACACCTCGACCACGTCCTCTCCTTCCAACAGGGGGTTCACCAACACCACCAACACCAGCATCACCAGCAGCACCATGACCACGTCCCTTATTTGCTCTCCTAATTGTGCCCGCAAATGTACTATGTAGCCCTATGTAAGTATTTATTATTGGTAATTAATACCTTTTTTTTTTTTGAAAACACCAACGTAGACGGACTTTTTATTTTGGTGCAAGAAATGCACCGCTCACACCAACAGCTGGAAGCTCTCCCTTTACAACTAGGAGATGATTTTTGAACAATAATCTGTCACTTACAGCAACAGCTAGAACCTCTCCCTTTAGAACTAGGAGATGATTTTTGAACAATAATCTGTCACTTACAGCAACAACTAGAACCTCTCCCTTTAGAACTAGGAGATGATTTTTGAAAAATAATCTGTCCCTCTAAGCAGAAGCCTCTACCTAGTTCAGTCAGATCGTTCTGTAATGCAGGGTTTGATCTGCAATCTGTCACTCAAAGTAGCAGTATGTGAAATCTCAAATTACTCCACAATCAGATCATTGTGTACGATCGTAACGATCATTGTGTAATGCAGGGTTTGATCTGCAATCTATTACTCAAAGCAGCAGTATGCGAAATCTCAAATTACTCCACAATCAGATCGTTGTGTAATGCAGGCTGAGGTTTGCAATCTGTCCCTCAGAGCAACAGTAGTAGTAATCTCAGATGTTAAAATGTCTGCAATCTGTCCCTCACAAAAACGTTGGCAGCTTCCTCTCCCTATACTAGTCAGAGTCTCAGAGAGCATGTGACTGCAGCATCAAGTGACTCCAGCTTATAAAGAGGCTGGGTCACATGACGCACTGGCCATTCACAGCCATGCCATTAGTAGGCATGGCTGTGATGGCTTCTAAGGGCAAACCAGTGAAACGCTTGTTGATTGGCTACCCTGCAGCTATTCAACATGTGTGATCAACTACCAGAACCCGAATGTTTTTTGAAATGTCCGGGTTTGGGTCCGGGTCCTGGACACCCCAAAGTTCGGTATGGACCCGAACGTTACAGTCCGGGTTCGCTCAACACTAATGATAACATTTTGCAAATAAGTCATTTTTGTTCATAAATTTGGGCCAAAATTTATACTATTTCATATCTTTGGTAAAGATAACCAAAATAAGTGTATGTTATTTGGTTTGTGTGAAAGTGAGATAGTCTACAAGCTATGGTGCCCATCATTGAAAATTGATCACACCTAATGCACTGATGGCCTATCTAATTTCTTGAAAAGGTCATTGATTAAAAAGCCGACCACTAAACACGTTGATATTCCCTTATGCAAATTCACCCTGAAGGGCGGTACCTCCAATGACTTGAGCAATTCAAAAGGGAGGTGAGGCTGCCGCCCAATCAGAATGTCCAGACGAAGCTATGCTATTTGTATAGCGAAACACGTCACGAGCGTCACGTGACGTCACGGAAGGAGGACGGCGAGCCCTGGTGAATGACGAGCTTCAGAAACGAGGCTTGCACCGCACGTGGCGCCTTCAGCATCCCGGAACTTGACACACCAGGATTGCTGACTACAGCGGCCTCAAACTACACGTGTGGTCTAGTCCACATGAAAAGGGACTAAGTGTCGTTCCAGTTACCGGACCAGTACTAGACTTTGGGTTGGGAAACTGATCAAGGAGCGGTGATGAACTGGGACATGTTGCAGGAATTCTACCTTGGTGGACCCTGTCAGTGGTGAGTCTTTGAGTCTCCCATTCCTCGCATTGTGTGCTACACATAAGATTACCACATCCGCTCTCCCAAATGTACAGGGATCCCCTCATGCTGCATTTCCACTATACCCCTTTGACATCCTGGTGAGCACACACAGCTCCCATTTGGCGCAGGACACCCCAGCCTTCACAAACTTGCCCCACTTGAACCCCTACCACAGGCTCAATGCCATTATTGAGGAAGGACTAAGCTTTGGGGACCACACCGGCCCAAGTGGCTGCCATACCCAGCCATAACTATCCAAGGGTGTTCATCTACCGCCACTACAGACTTTGGCTTCCACTAGTAGGGGCATTTGTCTTAGCTAACCCCACAATTTGGTGAGATCATGCTCTCCACATCCTGGCTGAACCTATACCTATATCAGCCATCCAACATCACCACCTAAGGGGTTGGCTCCTTCCCTCAATTGTGCTCACCATACATATCCATGGTTTTCTTCCCAGCCCTCATTGATTGATATCCAGCATCTCATCAATGCCCTGATCCTTAGTGACTAACAAGGCCCTTTCTGAGCTGTCCAGGACTTCCACCGAGGCTCAGCACACCACAGCTATTTTCATACCAGGGTACCCAGGAAGGACATTTATTTACTCCCCCCTATCTTAGGGTAATGCACTAGCCCGTCCATCCCTTCTGTGCATCCAGACGCTGTTTTTATCTGTTTTGTGTCCCTCTCTGTGTGTGTTTTCATAGTGTGTTGTCTTTGCTGCCCAGGAGTCCGCCAGACTCCACACGGGTTTAGTGGTGTAATTCTTGTCCATTAGTATTAAGTTCAACTATGTACTGCATATTTTTAAACTGATGATATTAATAAAGTGATTTATTATATTCTTACCCGCTGGTGTCCATTGTCCATCCCTCACTAACTAACCCCTTGGTCCTTTGTGGCTTTCACAAGGACACACCTGTTGTTTAATTATGTAATTTTTAAAGTTGAGGGACACCTACTTTGGTGAGTGGCACAATTAAGTAAACCTATTCAGGTAACACCACGCCTGTCATTCTTTTTGTAGAGTTATATGCTATCCCTCTTGCATCAGTGTCAGCCTATGCTTAAAATTGGACATTCCTTATGTATGGCATCCCTGTGTAATTCATTTTATCATTTGCTGCTGCAAGGACTGTGCTAGGAAGCCTTGAGAAGGAGAAAAGTGTCATCTTGTTACTACTTAATGTTACTGGAGTATTCTACAGTTACCCTACACCCAATCCAAATTCAAGTTTAACCACTTCAATACAGGGCACTTATACACCCTTCCTGCCCAGACCAATGTTCAGCTTTCAGTGCTCTCACAATTTGAATGCCAATTACTCATTCATGCAACACTGTACCCAAACAAAAAGTATATAATTTTTTTCACATAAATATAGCTTTCTTTTGGTGGTATTTAATCACCTCTGGGTTTTTTATTTTTTGCGACTTAAGTGACCTAAGTGAAAAAAGAGCGAAAATTTAGTTTCTATGATAACATTTTGCAAATAAGTCATTTTTGTTCATAAATTTGGGCCAAAATTTATACTGCTTCATATCTTTGGTAAAAGTAACGTGTATATTATTCGATCTGTGTGAAAGTTAGATAGTCTACAAGCTATGGTGCTCATCATTGAAAATTGATCACATCTAATGCACTGATGTTTATTGAATTAGTAAAATCCAAATTCCAAAATAATTACAGCCACTGGTGCAAAAATTTTAAATCTGACAACGTTGTCAATGATCACGCCGGGACGTGTCCAACACCCATTCATCCACCACCACATAGGCATCTTACACACATACCAGGGTAAGCCACTGGCATATATACTGTACGGATAACTCCAATGTTGGTGTTTGTTAGCAAAAATTACTCCCCCAAAATACATTCTGTTACTCGTCCCAAGTATGGTATTACCACATTTGTGAGACTTTTACACAGCCTGGCCACATAGAGAGGTCCAACATAAAGGGAGCACCATCAGGCATTCTAGGAGCATAAATTACACATAAAATTTCTTAATGACCTATTACACTTTTGAATGCCATGGAGCACCAGGACAGGGGCTTTACTCACAAAATGACCCCATTTTGGAAAGCAAACACCCCAAAGTATATTCTTTGAGGCATAATGAGTCTTTTGAACAGTTCATTTTTTCCCACAAGTCTTCGGAAAACGTGGAAACAAAAGGAAAACTTATTTTTTTTTACACAAGGTTTTCAAATTATATGATATTTCTAACACATAGCATGTATATAGCAAAAATTACCCCCAAAATACATTCTGCTACTCTTTCTGAGTATGGCGATATCACATGTGTGAGACTTTTACACAGCCTACGGACTTTCATGATGAAGTTACAACCCGGAAAGATACACCGGTCCGACACATTTTCAGAGTGTGTACACTATAGCGGTATGAGTCTTTCTCATCGTCTTACATAAAACCCCCATTAAAAACGATATATGTACGATACACAATCTTTATAGTATATTAAACTTTTGGAACACATTTTTTTTTATTCAAAAGGAAAACAAAGGTGCAAAAGGCTTCTGAACACCCTTTTTTACTTGACAAGTTTTCTGAGTAATACGGAGTTTCTTATATGAAACCCCACAAACGAAAGGTTTTACCCCAGTAAAACACTCATTTCGGGGACAGGACCACGAGGTACCGTAAGTTTTCACATTATCCAGTAATTCTTTAAAATACACATTAAATACGAGGATCTT
>BLSH010487231.1:522317-534125 GCA_018402905.1 Glandirana rugosa | reverse complement strand
ATAGGGTATACAGGGTCCCAGATAGGGTATATAGAGCCCCAGATAGGGTATACAGAACCCCAGATAGGGTATACATGGTCCCAGATAAGGTATACAGAGCTCCAGATAGGGTATACAGTCACCAGATAGGGTATACAGAGCCCCAGATAGGGTATACAGAGCCCCAGATAGGGTATACATGGTCCCAGATAGGGTATACAGAGCCCCAGATAGGGTATACAAGGTCCCAGATAGGGTATACAGTCACCAGATAGGGTATACATGGTCCCAGCTAGGATATACAGGGCCCCAGATAGGGTATACAGGGTCCCAGAAAGGATATACAGTCACCAGATAGGGTATACAGGGTCCCAGATAGGGTATATAGAGCCCCAGATAGGGTATACAGAACCCCAGATAGGGTATACATGGTCCCAGATAAGGTATACAGAGCCCCAGATAGGGTATACAGTCACCAGATAGGGTATACAGGGTCCCAGATAGGGTATACAGTCACCAGATAGGGTATACAGGGTCCCAGATAGGGTATACAGAGCCCCATATAGGGTATACAGAGACCCAGATAGGGTATACAGAGCTCCAGATAGGGTATACATGGTCCCAGATAGGGTATACAGAGCCCCAGATAGGGTATACAGGGTCCCAGATAGGGTATACAGTCACCAGATAGGAGTATACAGGGTCCCAGATAGTGTATACGGTCACCAAATAGGGGTATACAGGGTCCCAGATAGTGTATACAGTCACCAGATAGAGGTATACAGGTTCCCAGATAGGGGCATACAGGGTCCCAGATAGGGTATACAGTCACCAGATAGGGGTATACAGGGTCCCAGATAGTGTATACAGTCACCAGATAGGGGTATACAGGGTCCCAGATAGTGTATACAGTCAAAAGATAGGGGTATACAGGTTCCCAGATAGGGGTATAAAGGGTCCCAGATAGTGTATACAGTCACCAGATAGGGGTATACAGGGTCCCAAATAGGGGTATACAGGGTCCCAAATAGGGGTATACAGGGTCCCAGATAGTGTATACAGTCACCAGACAGGGGTATATACGGTCCCAGATAGTGTATACAGTCACCAGATAGGGGTATATACGGTCCCAGATAGTATATACCGTCACCAGATAGGGGTATATATGGTCCCAGATAGTATATACAGTCACCAGATAGGGCTTTGCGGCGGTCCATGCTTCATGCAGACTATTGCACATAGTACATGTCATAGGAAGCTCCATGCAGAATATTGCACAGAGTACATGTCATAGGAAGCTATATGCAGAATATTGCACATAGTACATGTCTTAGGAAGCTCCATGCAGAATATTGCACATAGTACATATCATAGGAAGCTCCATGCAAAATATTGCACATAGTACATGTAATAGGAAGCTCCATACAGAATATTGCACATAGTAAATCCCATAGGAAGCTCCATGCAGAATATTGCACATAGCACATCTCTTAGGAAGCTCCATGCAGAATATTGCACATAGTACATATCAAAGGAAGCTCCATGCAGAGTATTGCACATAGGACATGTCTTAGGAAGCTTCATGCAGAATATTACACATAGTAAATGCCATAGGAAGCTCCATTGAGATTATTGCACATAGTACATGTCATAGGAAGCTCCATACAGAGTATTGCACATAGTACATATCATAGAAAGCTCCATGCAGAATATTGCACATAGGACAAGTCTTAGGAAGCACCATGCAGAATATTGCACATAATAAATGCCATAGGAAGCTCCATTGAGATTATTGCACATAGTACATGTCTTAGGAAGCTCCATGCCGAGTATTGCACAAAGTGCATGTCATAGAAAGCTCCATGCAGAATATTGCACACAGTACATATCATAGAAAGCTCCATGCAGAATATTGCACATAGGACATGTCTTAGGAAGCACCATGCAGAATATTGCACATAGGACATGTCTTAGGAAGTTCCATGCAGAATATTACACATAGTAAATGCCATAGGAAGCTCCATGCAGATTATTGCACATAGTACATGTCATAAGAAGCCCCATACAGAGTATTGCACATAGTACATTTCATAGAAATACAAGGTCCCAGATAGGGTATACAGTCACCTGATAGGGTATACATGGTCCCAGATAGGATATACAGAGCCCCAGATAGGGTATACAGGGTCCCAGATAGGATATACAGTCACCAGATAGGGTATACAGGGTCCCGGATAGGGTATATAGAGCCCCAGATAGGGTATACAGGCTCCCAGATAGGGTATACAGTCACCAGATAGGGTATACAGGGTCCCAGATAGGGTATACAGTCACCAGATAGGGTATACAGGGTCCCAGATAGGGTATACAGAGCCCCAGATAGGGTATACAGAGTCCGAGACAGGGTATACAGGGTCCCAGATAGGGTATACAGTCACCAGATAGGGGTATACAGGGTCCCAGATAGTGTATACAGTCACCAGATAGGGGTATACAGGGTCCCAGATAGGGTATACAGGGTCCCAAATAGGGGTATACAGGGTCCCAGATAGTGTATACAGTCACCAGACAGGGGTATATACGGTCCCAGATAGTGTATACAGTCACCAGATAGGGGTATATACGGTCCCAGATAGTATATACCGTCACCAGATAGGGGTATATATGGTCCCAGATAGTGTATACAGTCACCAGATAGGGCTTTGCGGCGGTCCATGCTTCATGCAGACTATTGCACATAGTACATGTCATAGGAAGCTCCATGCAGAATATTGCACAGAGTACATGTCATAGGAAGCTATATGCAGAATATTGCACATAGTACATGTCTTAGGAAGCTCCATGCAGAATATTGCACATAGTACTTATCATAGGAAGCTCCATGCAGAATATTGCACATAGTACATGTAATAGGAAGCTCCATACAGAATATTGCACATAGTAAATCCCATAGGAAGCTCCATGCAGAATATTGCACACAGCACATCTCTTAGGAAGCTCCATGCAGAATATTGCACATAGTACATATCAAAGGAAGCTCCATGCAGAGTATTGCACATAGGACATGTCTTAGGAAGCTCCATGCAGAATATTACACATAGTAAATGCCATAGGAAGCTCCATTGAGATTATTGCACATAGTACATGTCATAGGAAGCTCCATACAGAGTATTGCACATAGTACATTTCATAGAAAGCCCCATGCAGAATATTGCACATAGTACATATCATAGAAAGCTCCATGCAGAATATTGCACATAGGACATGTCTTAGGAAGCACCATGCAGAATATTACACATAATAAATGCCATAGGAAGCTCCATTGAGATTATTGCACATAGTACATGTCATAGGAAGCTCCATGCAGAGTATTGCACAAAGTGCATGTCATAGAAAGCTCCATGCAGAATATTGCACACAGTACATATCATAGAAAGCTCCATGCAGAATATTGCACATAGGACATGTCTTAGGAAGCACCATGCAGAATATTGCACATAGGACATGTCTTAGGAAGCTCCATGCAGAATATTACACATAGTAAATGTCATAGGAAGCTCCATGCAGATTATTGCACATAGTACATGTCATAAGAAGCTCCATACAGAGTATTGCACATAGTACATTTCATAGAAATACAAGGTCCCAGATAGGGTATACAGTCACCAGATAGGGTATACATGGTCCCAGATAGGATATACAGAGCCCCAGATAGGGTATACAGGGTCCCAGATAGGATATACAGTCACCAGATAGGGTATACAGGGTCCCAGATAGGGTATATAGAGCCCCAGATAGGGTATACAGGGTCCCAGATAGGGTATACAGTCACCAAATAGGGTATACAGGGTCCCAGATAGGGTATACAGTCACCAGATAGGGTATACAGGGTCCCAGATAGGGTATACAGAGCCCCAGATAGGGTATACAGAGCTGTAGATAGGGTATACATGGTCCCAGATAGGGTATACAGAACCCCAGATAGGGTATACAGGGTCCCAGATAGGGTATACAGTCACCAGATAGGGGTATACAGGGTCCCAGATAGTGTATACGGTCACCAAATAGGGGTATACAGGGTCCCAGATAGTGTATACAGTCACCAGATAGAGGTATACAGGTTCCCAGATAGGGGCATAAAGGGTCCCAGATAGTGTATACAGTCACCAGATAGGGGTATACAGGGTCCCAGATAGGGTATACAGAGTCCAAGACAGGATATACAGGGTCCCAGATAGGGTATACAGTCACCAGATAGGGGTATACAGGGTCCCAGATAGTGTATACAGTCACCAGATAGGGGTGTACAGGGACCCAGATAGGGTATACAGGGTCCCGGATAGGGGTATACAGGGTCCCAGATAGTGTATACAGTCACCAGATAGGGGAATACAGGGTCCCAGATAGTGTATACAGTCACCAGATAGGGGTATATACGGTCCCAGATAGTTAATACAGTCACCAGACAGGGGTATATACGGTCCCAGATAGTGTATACAGTCACCAGATAGGGGTATATACGGTCCCAGATAGTGTATACCGTCACCAACTAGGGGTATATTTGGTCCCAGATAGTGTATACAGTCACCAGATAGGGCTTTGCGGCGATTCATGCAGACTATTGCACATAGTACATGTCATAGGAAGCTATATGCAGAATATTGCACATAGTACATGTCATAGGAAGCTACATGCAGAATATTGCACATAGTAAATCCCATAGGAAGCTCAATTCAGAATATTGCACATAGCACATGTCTTAGGAAGCTCCATACAGAATATTGCACATAGTACATATCAAAGGAAGCTCCATGCAGAGTATTGTACATAGGATATGTCTTAGGAAGCTCCATGCAGAATATTGCCCATAGTACATGTCATAGGAAGCTCCATACAGAGTATTGCACATAGTACATTTCATAGAAAGCTCCATGCAGAATATTGCACATAGCACATGTCATAGAAAGCTCCATGCAGAATATTGCACATATTACACGTCATAGAAAGCTCCATGCAGAGTATTGCACATAGGACATATCTTAGGAAGCACCATGCAGAACATTGCACATAGTACATGTCATAGGAAGCTCCATACAGAGTATTGCATATAGTACATGTCATAGGAAGCTCCATGCAGAGTATTGCACATAGTGCATGTCATAGAAAGCTCCATGCAGAATATTGCACATAGTACATACCATAGAAAGCTCCATGCAGAATATTGCACATAGGACATGTCTTAGGAAGCACCATGCAGAACATTGCACATAGGACATGTCTTAGGAAGCTAAATGCAGAATATTACACATAGTAAATGCCATAGGAAGCGCCATGCAGATTATTGCACATAGTACATTTCATAGAAAGCTCCATGCAGAATATTGCACATAGGACATGTCTTAGGAGGCTCCATGCAGAATATTGCACATAGGACATGTCATAGGAAGATCCATGCAGAATGCTGCACATAATACATGTCATAGGAAGCTCCATGCAGAGTATTACACATAGGACATGTCTTAGTAAGCTTCATGCAGAGTATTGCACATAGGATATGTCATAGAAAGCTCCATGTAGAATATTGCACATATTACATGTCATAGGAAGCTCCATGCCGAATATTGCACATATTACATGTCATAGGAAGCTCCATGTAGAGTATTGCACATAGGACATATCATAGAAAGCTCCATGCAGGGTATTGCACATAGTACATGTCATAGGAAGCTCCATGCAGAATATTGCACATATTACACGTCATAGAAAGCTCCATGCAGAGTATTGCACATAGGACATATCTTAGGAAGCACCATGCAGAACATTGCACAATAGTACATGTCATAGGAAGCTCCATACAGAGTATTGCATATAGTACATGTCATAGGAAGCTCCATGCAGAGTATTGCACATAGTGCATGTCATAGAAAGCTCCATGCAGAATATTGCACATAGTACATACCATAGAAAGCTCCATGCAGAATATTGCACATAGGACATGTCTTAGGAAGCACCATGCAGAATATTGCACATAGGACATGTCATAGGAAGATCCATGCAGAATATTGCACATAATACATGTCATAGGAAGTCCATGCAGAGTATTACACATAGGACATGTCTTAGTAAGCTTCATGCAGAATATTGCACATAGGATATGTCATAGGAAGCTCCATGTAGAATATTGCACACATTACATGTCATAGGAAGCTCCATGCAGAATATTGCACATATTACATGTCATAGGAAGCTCCATGCAGAGTATTGCACATAGGACATGTCATAGAAAGCTCCGTGCAGGGTATTGTACATAGTACATGTCATAGGAAGCTCCATGCAGAATATTGCACATAGGACATGTCTTAGGAAGCTCCATGCAGAATATTGCACATATTACACGTCATAGAAAGCTCCATGCAGAGTATTGCACATAGGACATATCTTAGGAAGCACCATGCAGAACATTGCACATAGGTCATGTCATAGGAAGCTCCATGCAGAGTATTGCACATACAGGGTCTCAGATAGGGGTATACAGGGTCCCAGATAGTGTATACAGTCACCAGATAGGGGTATATACAGTCCCAGATACTATATACAGTCACCAGATAGGGGTATATACGGTCCCAGATAGTGTATACAGTCACCAGGTAGGGGTATATGCGGTCCCAGATAGTGTATACAGTCATTAGATAGGGGTCCCGCACTTACCCCATCTAATAGGCAGGCAGGCAGGCAGGAGTGTGCAGAGAACGGCATGCGGCCAGCGGGCTGTTTGTATACAGAGACAGTGATTGCGGTGAGCTTGCTGCTGGAGCCTGGAGTCCGGCTTCTCTCTCCAGGCTCCATGGCCGGAAGTGACGCCAAGGCTCCTCCGAGATCAATCACCGCCATCTATTGGGTGGCGGTGATTGATTGACAATACCAGGAGCCAATAGGCGGCTTGAGGCGCAGAGCAAAGTGCCTCAAGTCAGGAATAAACCCTGCGATTGAAGCGTGACACCTGCAATCATGTGATTGCAACAACGTCACACTTCCCATAGTGCACTGTGTCCGGCGCCCGAACACAGTGGCCTATGTTAATTTAAACTGCACCTGAAATCCGCAAAAGTAGTGCAGAAACTACTTTTGCAAATCGGTGCGGCGCTGAAAAATCAGTGTCGCACTGATTGGAACAGTGCCATTGCTGCTAATAGGTTGCGACTTGCCATGCGATTTGATCTCTCAAATCGCATGACAAATCACTCCAATGCGAACCTAGGCTGAATTTCAATCTTGAGCTACTGTGTTGTCCAGCTGCTTCTATGACCCTTCCATAAATGTGTTTAAATTTGAACTCCAAGCAAAGACTTCCTGGTACATGCATATCACAATGGTCTAATCCCTTGATAGAACATATGTCATATGTAGTAGGAATACATTTGTTTTTCACAAATATCTCTGAAGATATCTTTGGCGAAAAATTTTGCAAGACAGAATCAGATTAGGAATAGGCAAGCATTCTTACAAAGGTGTGAAGAGGGGTATCAATAATTTGAAGGTTTGGCAGATGGATACCAGATACCAGACCCTTTGAAGAATGACAATGGCTATTCTCTAGAAAAAAAAAACAGACAAGATATAGCAAGATATAGAGTTTGTCATATATCACAGCAAAAATGACTTTAAAGTGTAAATAAAGGCAAAACTTTTTTTTTTCACTTTCAATAGAGTAAGGGAGAGTTAGATCCCTCATCATTTTTTTTTTGCTACCTGTGTCCCACTGGAGAGTATTTCCCCTTCGTTCGTGTTCCATTGTCAACCCAAAATGTGGGATTTTCTTTCCATTTCACTTTCAATGATAAGGAGAAACAGCAGAATAAGAGAGGGTGAATCTCCCTAATGGGGGCACAGACAGAAATAAAAACTGGTAGGTGTTCTAATCCCTCTCCACTGTATTCATTCCAGTGGATATGCTGGCATGCGATAAAATGCTTTTCTAGGAGATAAATACTGCAAATTTTGATGAAATAGCGCATTCTTTATTTTATGAGTGTTTTTTAGTGAATTGCAAAAAATTTTTTGAAAAACGCTATGAGCTATTTTATGACTGATATTAAAGCGGTAGATACCGTTTTGTTTCAGTCTGAAAGACAAAACCACCAAAGGGGCATTTAGGAGAGGAGCTGAAAAAGCAGACAAAACATGGAGCATGCCGAAACACGTAAAAATGCTAGATAGGTCCAACATTTGAGCCTTAATACATTTCATTTCAATTAATATTCTGGCCAATAGAAGGCATTAATGCTCAAACATTAGACACACCTTTTAGCACATTTTTTAAGCAGCATTTTCCTGCCACAAGTTCTGGTGTTCAGAGGGGCTATTACAAATGTCTTGTGCGTATGAGGCTTAATATGTAATATTTGGCATTTTACCCTTTTAAAATTAAAAAATATATATGTTTTTATTCCAGACCATATTAAAAACCACTACATGTGTTATTTAAGGATATAACTGTACATATGTTTTTCCATGACTAATTTTCCACCTGCAGCTATGCACAGTACATGTACTGTTCACACAATTCCCTATAATGCAAAGATTCCTAAATCAGATATGTCTTTCCTTCCTTGCCTCTTTTGTTAACCTTTCCATAAGGTGAAGGAGAGGGTGACAAGCAGTCTGCATACTCTTCTACCCTCAGCTGTATAAAATTGTCTCTGAAGACGATAAAGCCATTCTAATGACAAGGCCTTTTCCCTAGTACGTAAGGCAGCAATACTTGCGAAGCTCCCCTCCCTGGTCCCTGGGCAGATTCAGTTACTGTTGCCTTGGCAGACAGCACACGGCCAGCAGGAGGGTTTGTATTAGATGGATGAACTCTGTGAAACAAGAAAATTGTCCCACTTACAGAAGATAATGAACAGAAAAGTGATACGGCGGAAGCAATTAATCCTAATCACTTAGAAGACAATGCAATTCAATTACCGCTTCTTTGAGGAGTTAAAATCCTCCAATTAATGTTAATAGGATTTTTTTTCTCTCATGATGGCAGATAGCGCAGCACACTTCCAGCCTTCTACGTACAGATAAGAAGGAACAGAGGCAGCTCCATGCTTTTCTCTATCTCGCTGCCTAGCGTCTCCCTCCATCCAATAAGATGTTAATTACTTGCGGCTCGGATTCAACAGATGAAGCATGGGAGAATTTACTAATGTATTAACAGAGACCAGTGTTCAACTACATATGGTTTAAAAAAGTGAAACAAATTATCTGTTTTAATGTTCTACATTTTTTATTAAAATGTAATTCATATGGTATAATATCAAAATAAAAATGACTGTTTTATTTTTTATTATTATTGTTGTGTTACCTACTAAAAAATGTGCTTACATACTAAAAAGGAATTTATTTACAATGACAATGTATATGTTTAAAACACATCAGATTAATAGTAATAATTGTAAAAATATATACCTTGTTATAAGTCTGTCTTAATGTTTTGTTTTGTTTTTTTTAACTCTGTAATTAGGTTTTATTATATATGTAGGCAGCTGCGTTGGCTTATTACATATTTACAGTTTGCGTCATGCTTTGTAGTGCCATGCAGTGGCTGTGCTTTACAACCATTCCTCAGGCAGGCCCTTGCACCACATGGTTTTGGTAAATCTGAAGACAAAAATCTGAAGAAAATCTAATAGTGTGTATGGGATCTGGTCTATGAGTCATAAAACAAAAACAAAAGGTGATGGCGCTGACCATGCTGGAAATGCCAATGGGAATTTATACCTGCAAATTTTTTTCCCACCTAGCTTCAGGCATATACCAAATAACATACAATTAATCGAAATAAATAAAATATATAAAACAGTGTACCAATCACTAACATATATATAATCAACATATGCTTTGAGTGCAACATATGGTGAACCGATAAAAGTCCATTAATATGTCCCAACACCACGAGAGTCCTGTCCTCTTATGACTGTGAAAATTGCACCAGTGCTCTTCCACACAAATATAGGTGGCAACTCACCAGACCATCCTGACCCTTTTTTACGGGTGGTCAATATGCGCGTTTGTTACAATGCCATAGACTCTCCAATCTTCTCCACCTGGGTGTCTAACGGATTCTATGAGAAATGACTCCAAAGGAAACCATAGAGGGATGTCTCATAGCGTAGTATTATTTATTAAGATGTGTAATTTATAAAAAGTAGAATAAAAACTCACATTTTCCGGTGCCAGAGACCCTAGCACTAGATGTATGGCAATTTGCAAACGGATCTGGTATGACGCTGGTTGCCCGGCTCCCATCCTCAACGGCGTGTGTGCCAAGCCTTGTTGCGGTGTCTGCGGGGAATGCACTAAATAACCCGGAAATGATGCTGCTGCTGCTGACGCTGACCCCGGTCTCTATTTATATGGATGTAACTCGCAGTGATTGGCTGCTATTTGCAAATCTTTGCAAGAGGGAGGGGATGGGCGGTACTATTCAAATGTATTTAATTCATTTGCATATATACCACAACACCCCGCTCCTAAGTCCCTTTTACAATCAGAATAATAAAAACAATATTTATTACATATTAACCAAAATAATCAACATTGCTTATATTGATATATCAAAATTTTCTCGGTTTCTGCATAAAGCAGCTTAACGTAGCTGGGCATAACTTTGCATAAAACTCATATACTATATTTAAAATGAATTTAAAAAAAGTAGTAATTTAAAATAAACACAGCGGCCCCCAGTGCCATCAGCTAAAAATGCAGGTGTTTCCTAACTGATATTTTGGCAGGTGCTCTGTGTATTCCCATTAATAAATGCTCAATTTTAAGTACATATGTCTTTAGATAAACAGGTAGTGCTTCCGTATCTTCTCCTAAACAAACCATTTTAAGGAACCCCTAAAGACCTAAAAATCTGTGAGAAAACAATTGAGGTCTATGTCCTTGTTGAGTCCTAGGGGTTGTAGACTTTGTAGTTTTTGAATCCATCGTGTTTCCATTTGGGAGACAGCTTTTGTCATATCAGTCCCCCTCCAATGTGGTACAACTTTATCAATACCCCAGAATCTTAATTTTATAGGGTCTCGATCATGGACCTGTCTAAAATTATTAGAGACGCTATGTAGCCTGTATCCTTTTTTTATATTTTCAATGTGTTCTCCCACTCTTTTTGCCAACGTCAGAGTGGTTCTACCCACATATTGATAGTTACATGGACACATAAGCAGGTACGTTACGTACCTAGATTTACAGGTGACGAAGCCATTTATTTTGAATTCTCTGCCTGTGATCTGGGATGAGAAACTAGAGGTCTCTCTTCTCTTATCACCAGAGATTCTACATGCCTTGCACCTCCTGCACCTAAAAAAACTTTTTTGATCCAGAAAAGTAGGCTTTCTTGAAGGAGGCCTAGGTACTAGTGTTGAGCGAACCCGGACTGTAACGTTCGGGTCCGTACCGAACTTTCGGGTGTCCGTGGCACGGACCCGGACCCGGACATTTCAAAAATCGTTCGGGTTCCTAAAAACTTTACAGGCCCAGGCCCAGGCACGGTGCCTGTGGGCTTTCAAGCCATGCCTGGGCTTGCAATGTCAGGCCCAAGCGAGTTGTGATCATGGATCCGGAGGAAGTTCTTTCGGATGAAAAGACCTAGTTTTTTCAAAAAAATCCACGTCCTCCACGTTCCGTACATCTTAGAGACCACTATTCTCTTCTCTCTGGAGATCAAAGAGTAGGGTCTAGTGTCCGTCTCTTAAGTTTTATTTACCGAAGCAGTGGACATTTAGATCCATGCATTGCATGGACGAATACACAGGTACATTGATAGTTATACACCCA
>BLSH010487231.1:497991-518112 GCA_018402905.1 Glandirana rugosa | reverse complement strand
CACCAGCTGATAGACAACATCTTAGCAGGAGGCAGCATTTCAGCAACATGGTGCAAGAGTATGTGGGCACACGCCTACCCGTACTGCCTGATGGGTCTGCCCCATTCAACTTCTGGGTCTCCAAATTGGCCACATGGCCTGAGCTTGCCCTTTATGCCTTGGAGGTGCTGGCCTGCCCTGCAGCCAGTGTATTGTCGGAACGTGTGTTTAGCACGGCAGGGGGCGTTATCACAGACAAGCGGAGCCGTTTGTCCACATCCAATGTGGACAAGCTAACCTTTATTAAAATGAATCAGGCATGGATCCCACAAGACTTGTCTGTACCTTGTGCAGAATAAACATTTAGACCGGACTCACACAGCCATTCATATACTTCTTTTTTTGAATAGGCCTCAATACAAAAAAAAAACCATGTTGGCTACCTCCTCCTACTCCTCTACCACCGCCACTTCCACCTACACTGCACTACACGGTCACGGCCTAGTCAACCTCTAGGCTCCTACTCCACATCCACCCCCCTTCCCGTTTTTTTACTTGATTTTAATTTATTTTCCCTATCCCCATTTATTTGTAGGGCACTTGCCCTAGTTTGAAGATGATTTTAGAACAGTTATATGGCTTCTACCGTTAATTAATACTTTTCAGACACAGTTTGAAGATGATCCACATTCACCTCCATTTTTGCTTTTTTTATGTTTTTATTTTTTTTTAAATATTTAGTTATTTCCCTGTCCCCATTTTTTGTAGAGCACTTGCCCTACCCTTACCCCCATTTTACTTCCTTTTGCAGCCCTCTAGGGCTTTCCAGGACTTTGTTACAGCCATTTTTGTGCCTAAAAGTTCGGGTCCCCATTGATTTCAATGGGGTTCGTTGTCCGTGCGATCGTTCGGGTTCCGTCCGGACCCGGACCCGGACTTTGTCCCGAAGTTCGGACGGACCAGCAGAACCCGAACTTCCAGAGGTTCGCTCAACTCTACTAGGTACGATCTTTGCTACCAGGTCTCTAAGTCTGGGAGCCCTCCTATATACAAACCTGGGCCTAGATGGCAAAAACTTCTTCAGGGTAGGATCTTTCTGCAGTATTCCCCAATGCTTTTTAAAAATTTGGCCTATAAGTTTGCTGGTCTATGAGTCAGCTAACTTATAGAAAACAACGCACTTCTTGTGCGGCTGATATTTTATCTCAACAGATGTTGAGCAGGAAGGTTGAATATTGCTGAGTCAAATGCAAAACTCCCTCTAGTGGTTAAACCGCAAATCCCTACTTTCAATGCAAATCAGAACTTGGGAACAAATTTTTTTTTTTTAAATTTGAAAGTCAAATAAAGTGTATAAATGTACTATACGTTTCCTTTCAGCAACACTGTATGAAGTACTTACCATTGAACCAATAACACCATTCCTTGCCAGCTTATGTCCCTTTTTACAGTCCTTTAAACATATATACCTAGACACTCTGTAGAGCTAATTTGGACACTGAACCTACAAGAATGTTTTCAGGTTAGAGAGGAAACCAGAACAACAACAATGGATAGAAAATTGGCTAAAATATTCAGAAAGTAGTGGTTAATAATTCATACTCTGAATGGTCTAATGTTATTAGTGGTGTACCCCAAGGTTCAGTGTTGGGACCCTTACTTTTTAACATATTTATAAATTATATATGGTCTGGGATTAAAAGTACCATGTCAGTCTTTACAGATAACCCCAAGCTATGCAGTGGAATAACGTCCGTACATTATGTCTCCAACTTTCAAGCTGACCTCGATGCACTGTTTAATTGGGCAACTATGTGGCAAATGAGATTCAATGTTGATCAATGTAAATGTATGCATGTGGGGGCTACTAATATGCATGCATCTTACATACTAGGGGGTGTACAACTGGGGGAATTAATGGTGGAGAAAGATCTGGGTGTTCTGGTAGATCACAAGCTTAATAATGGCATGCAATGCCAAGCTGTGGTATTCAAGGCAAGCAAAATCCTTTCTTGTATTAAAAGAGGTATGGACTGGGGGAGCGCGCATGTGTGGATTGTCCATCATGGCGGCTTACGACCAGAGCTCCGATCTGCTCCGGCCATCCTGACCCAAGACAGCCACCAGAGGAGACCCGGAACTCCCTCTCCCAGCGACCCAGGAGGCGGTGGTGCCAGGGGTTGTCCCCACAAGCGTGGGGTCTCGCCGGAAGTTCCGGGAGATCCCCACTCAACCCCGGCCGCCCAGGCGAGGCCGCGGCTTGGGCCTACACGCCGCACCTCCGGCCAATGCTCAGCAGCCCGGCAGGAAGCCAGCCCAGATCCTCCTCAGCCAGTCAGGACAGGGTGAGATCAACAAACCCAGACTTGCCACAGACCCTTTGCCTCCTGCCACACTACGCCTGGCCCCATTTCCCCCATTTGTTTTACCTTTTTACATTTGGTTACTTGTTCAATTACTACTACAGTTTTTGTTGAATGAGGTCCCTACTCACCTCTTCTGGCCAGATCACACATAGAACCCTGAGAAAAATCAAGACTTTGGTTTGGGGGCTTGGCCTGGACGATCGGGACCTTCAGGAAGTTCTCCCCATGTACCATGAACTTTGGTCGGTAGCCTACATCCTGGGGAGCTAGTAAATTCCCTTAGTGGATCCTCGGGGTTCACGAGCTAAAGCGATAGACTATTCGTTTTGTTACCCCTCTGTCCAGGGGGGGAGGCGGGTGCCCCATATGGGTTTCCCTGGGCAGAGTTTCCTCCCTCTGGGGGGGTCCCCGGAGGCCCTTACACTTTGATATTTATGTTTATTGGAAGTCTTCCATTTTTATAACATGATCTAGGTTGATAGTTATGGCCAGAGCGGATGCCATGCTCCTCCCTCTGTCTCTGGGAACGGAATGTTGGTATACCCACGGGCAGATGTAATTCTGCCAATTTGGCGGATCTGTTTTTGACTTATCCTGAGAATGGGGGCAATTTTTCGTGCCCCCATTGCCAGGATTCTGAGGGGGCAGGCAGCAGGCCTGCGATGCTCCCCTCCCGAGTTCTCTTTACCCTTTATGCTGCCATTGTGCATTCCATTCTTCCTTTTCTTAACTCTTATCTTTCCTCTTAGGCACCAGGGAAGCTCTGATTCTTTTGAGACACAGTGGTACACTTCCTCAACCTCTACCATGGGCAAAATCGCAACACATAATGCCCAGGGCCTTAATTCCCCTCTGAAGCGGAAAAAATACTTTAAAGTCTCCCACTCCCAGCACCTTGATGTGCTTCTTTTACAAGAAACCCACTTCCCCATGCAATATAACCCCAAATTTATACATCCTAAATTCCCCCAATTCTTTCTGGAAAATGCACCAGACAAGACTACAGGTGTGGGAATTCTCTTTGCCAAGCACATAGTATTCACACCCCAGCAAGAAATCAAAGACCCAGAGGGCTGGTTTATTCTTAGTCTGGCCGATCCCGTCTCCTTCGTCCGCCGAAGCATAGCCTTAAAATCGTCAAGCTCCTCCATTCTTTGGGACTTGTGGATACTTGGAGGGAACTTAAACCAAGGGCAGCGAGGATAGACCACATCTTTGTTCAGCGCCTGTCATCCCCATGGTCTCTAGATCTCTCATCAGAGATTCCCCCTTATCTGATCACTCGATAGTTATAATACACTTTAACTTTGAGCCAGGCCCAAGGGGAAAACCTCAGTGGCGTCTGAATTAATCCCTATTAAATAACCCGGTCCACTGTACTTTGTTAGAGAAAGAGCTAAAGGAATACTTTTGACTGAATGATAATGGGAAGTCTCTCCCTCAATACTTTGGGCGGCCCACAAGGGAGTGATGAAGGGAAAAATTATCCAACTATCTGCTAAGCTCAGAAGGGAAAGGAAGATTGACAGAAAATCTGGAGCGGGATTTCCACAACCCTTCTAGATCTCACAAGAAGAATCCAACTCCCCAATCTCGGGCACTGCTGGAATCAGGGAGGGTGGCTCTAAACCTTGCCCTGACCACCAGTGCCGAAAAACAAATCCAATGGTCCAAAGCCCGTTTCTACCCGCAAAAAGACCAAATAGGTCCTAAGTTGGCTGCCAAGTTGACCCCAGGATCTGGACCTTCTCCTTCCCAAAAGTACGGGATCCCACAAGGGAAATGACACAGAATCCCAAATGTATCATGACTGCATTTCATAAATATTATGCCAAGCTCTATGAGGCAGGGAAAACAACAGTAACCCTGATGAAAGAGCGCGACTGCCCTTGCATCGCGGTCTGCATGTTCTGAAACGCGCCGCGATTTGATGACATCATCCTGCTGCGACCAGTGCAGCCAGCGTCCCAAGCCTTGCTCTGGAGTTTCCCATTTGCCGACATGGAGACGAACGTTCCTATCAGAACAAACGAATGACTCCACAAACGGACGGTTCCACAAACAGACGGTTCCATCTGCACGTATGGTTAGCTGCTTCTTAGGTCGTATGTGAGTAGCCAATTGGCTTATGTTTTATAATAAACTTTTTTAACGGTTTACACTTAGAGGCGCCTCCCCTTTGTCTTTTGTCAACACAATAGATTGGGCTTACCTGTTTGAGGTCCTCAGCAGATGGGGTTTCGGCCCTAAATTCCTACAGATTTTGAGAGCACTCTACTCGAACCCTAGCGCCCAGGTAAAACTTCAAAATTATTACTCTGACCCATTCCCTATTTCTAAGGGAACCAGACAGGGTTACCTCCTTTCCCCCTTAATATTCTCTATCGCAATTGGATCCCTGGCAATCGCCATTAGAGAACACCCCGACATTCAGGGAGTGAAATGTGGACCCCAAACGCACAGATGTGCACTATTTGCAGACGACCTGCTATTATTTATCACGTCCCCCCTCACCTCCACCCCCAAAGTTTTCCATCTCCTACACGAATTTGGGGAGGCCTCCGGGCTCCGTGTAAATTTGTCTAAATCAGCGGCCTTAAACGTCCCCATCCACTGGCTCAAGGAGCACTATAAGTTCACATGGAATCTCAACCATATTCCGTACCTGGGACTCAACCTGGCAGCCAATATTGGCCAGTTATATCATCAAGTCAACTACCCGCCTTTATTTAGAAAATTATCAGAGGACCTCTCAAAGTGGGGCCAGGAGGGCCTGTCCTGGCTGGGTAGGGTGCACTCTGTTAAGATGACCATGATCCCTAGGATTCTATATCTCTTTAGATCCATACCAATTCCTCTCAGGAAATCCCAATTACAAAAACATCAATTGCAAATGTTCATCTGAGGCCAAAAAGGCTTTAGATGTTCTGCAAATGTCCTGTTTAGAAGATGTAATCAGGGTGGCTTAGGACTCCCACACCTCTTCAAATATTTCCAAGCAGCCCAACTAGCCCAGTTCTCAGTTATTTACGCTCGAGGAGACATACCTGACTGGGTCATGATGGAGATGGTCCCGCTAAACACTATTGACTTCTTGGTTGGGGCTACTCATAAATTGAGGTCCCCAATCCTCGCTCCCACCTTGTCTCACTCTATGGCTCTTTGTGACTCCGTACTCAACTCTCCCCACTTAGTTTCAAACCTACGTCCGCTCAACCATCTCTTCAGCAATCCCCAATTCCCACCAGGCCTGGAAATCCGGGCGTTCCAATGGTGGTTGAACAAGGGTTTATTTCGACTTGGCCACTTTCTAACTTCTACGGGCCCTATGACATTAAGCTAATGCATTAACAAATTAGATATGCCCACCACGGAAAGATTTAGCTTCCACCAAATCCATCATTTCCAGACCTCTATATGGAAGTCCAAAAACAAATTTACAGGCATTACCCCCTACGAAATATGGTGCTCTGAAATAGCGGACCAGAGAGGAGAAATTTCACTGATCTATGCATCAATGACAGAGAACCCAGACAAATCTCCTTACGCGAGGAACTGGGAAAAGGACCTGGATGTCAACTGGGAGGCAGATAAGTGGACCTCCCTGTTCCAAAAATCATTCAAAGAGGCAGTGAATATCTCACTAAGGGAGGCCAACCTCAAGGTGATCACTCGCTGGTACCTGGTGCCAACTCGACTGGCAGCCATGTACCCAAACTCTCCTAGCCTGTGTTTTAGGAGGTGCGGCCTTACAGGCTCCTACTTCCGCACTTGGTGGGAACCCCAGAGTCCGCTCTTCTGAACCATAGGCCAGATAGGCTTTTTAAATACCTTCTTAAACTTACCCACTTCATACTGTTGGGAGCAAAAATCACAATTGCCAGGGCTTGGAAATGACCCTCAGTGTCCTTTTCCGCCAGCAAACAAAAAATGTCCTGGATCATGACTCAGGAGAAGATAGCTAATATCATTTTGGACTCATCACCTAAATTTGAATCAGTTTGGGAACCCTGGAAGAATTACTTAAAATTGCCCTCGTGACCCATGACAGTCTCTCCACTTCGCGATGCTCCCTGGTGCCATTTAATCCTTCTATACCTCTTCCTTCTCTGATTTCCTGTCCTATCCCTTTCCTCTGATTAGCCATTACACATTGGATATGAAGGTGCTGTCAGCTGTCTGGGAGTCAGGAGCAGGGGACACCACCCCTACTATGTGATTATGTTTCCAATATTATGCCTATTTTACCTGACCCAAGATTTTTGTGAAGCTGACAATTTAATCTTAATATGCCTTCATGAGATTTCTCAATGTTTAACAGAAGTGGTACCAAACTCACAATTCTAGCTTTTTTCCTGTGTATATCTTTCATGTTAAAATCTAATATAATTAGTGAAATTATAGGTTGGGGACAGTAAGAGCCCCCTGGTCCACAGCAAGTTCCCGTTAAGGGTGGAGCTGGGGGGTTTTATCTGACTGAGCCAATGCACATTTGCTATTCTCAATGGCACTACCTGCACATACATAGTTAGCCCCTTGATTACTCTTTTTAAAAATAATTCTGAGAATGTTCTGTTTTTCATGATCGCTTGTCCGATAATGTTATGGACTGCAGAGAAAGATATAATTTTTCCCCTGTTCAAATCATTAGTGAGAACTCACCTGAGGTATGTAGTTCAGCTTTGGGCACTAGTTCACAAAAGGGATATTGCGGAACTGGAGAAAGTGCAGAGAAGGGTAACCAAACTAATAAGAGGCATGGAGAAGCTCAGCTTTGAGGAAATATTAGAGGAACTGAATTTATTCTCTCTTGAGAAGAGGAGATTAATGGGGGATATGATCAACATGTATAAATGCATAAGTGGTCCATATAGTGAACTCGGTGTAGAGTTATTCGCCTTAAGGATATTACAAAGGACAAAGGTGCCCTCTTTATGTCTGGAGGAAAAGAGATTTCATCACCAAATATGGAAAGGCTTCTTCACAGTAAGAGCTGTGAAAATGTGGAATAGAACTCCCTCAAGAGCTGATTCTGGCCAGCTAAGATTAGATTGTTTTAAAAAAGGCCTGAATTATTTTTAAAATGCACATAATATAACGGATTACTTATATTTATAGGTAAAGTTGATCCAAGGAATATCTGATTCCCTCTTGGGGGGATCAGGAAGGAATCTTTTGGTTGAACTAGATGGACTAGTGCTTTTTTTTGACCAGGTTAACTATGTATGCAACTATCTGATATACTGTGCAACACATTATATAGAGCTGACTTCTGCACTTTTTAAAAATTTCAATGAAAGCTTCTGTGATATTTTAGGGTATCGGTAAATTTTCAATTTTTTTTTCAGTACACAATAAATGCTGTAATAGGTTGGGAACCATGCCTTGGATTTAGGAAATGGTGCTGCAGGGCTTACTAATGAAGGTGATGAAGGTTATGCCCATGTACCAAAGTGTAACTAAATTGCAGAGGAGCACTTAGGGGACTTTTTGCCTATTGAAGGTAGTAGTATTCATCTTGATGTTTTTGTTTTAGGCTGGATCCCTACTTTTAACATATTAAAATTAAAGTGTAAGGTTGTGTAGAGCCCTCTACGCTAGATAGGTGTTTCGTGTGGATTTTTGCTAGGTGAGGCAAAATTTTGTCAGGCCTGACTTTGTGCAGGCCTGATTGTTTTGATTCTGGGCTGAGAGTGGCTCAGATAAGACTGGGTGATTCACAGATGGTGTCATCAGTACCTCCCACTTCTTTTCGGAGGCTTCTGGAGTGTTCTGGAAAGAGAGGGGGGAGGAGAGCCCTGACCAATCCCCAATCCTTAAATACCCAGGGTCAGCCCAATCTGGGAGGAGAAGTTTGGGTGGAAGTCTGGAGATTGAGTAGCGTGGGTTGTCATGGCCGAGGGGAAGCTCCCTTCTGGGGGGGTGACCCCAGGCCTGGAGTGCTTAGGTGCAGCCAGGAGGAGTGAGATCTTGGTGGCAGGCACAAGGCAGAGCAGAAAGGACAGTGGGAGAGAGCACTATTAGGGAGAGATCTTCAATGTGGAACTACAAGTGTCAGGATGTTGGTGAGCAACATACCCTGGGAAACAGTTAGAGGCATGCCAGAGTGGATTGGTTGTGAGAGACAGTCTGGGAAGGATGCAGAAGCCAGTATTGGATTTCTATGTTGCTGTGGTAGTGGAGAAGGCAGTTGCAGCTGGAGGGGATGACAGGGCCTGGAAGAAGATGGGCTGGGAGCAGTAGTCCATCAGGCCAGCTAGTATACTGTACTTTGCTACACTATGGAGGCTATCTGCCTCTGTCTGTAATGGATGGTCCGGAGGCCCTGGTTTAACTACAACCGGCCTCACCATGTGCTAGCTAGGTCAGAAGAAGATGTTGTGGAGGCTTAATAAATATTATTTCAGGTCTCACCTGTGAGAAGGAAGTGTTGTGCAGGAGAGAGGAACAAGGAGTGTAATGGACAGCAAGCGTGCTGGAGGAAGATGGAGAGGTGTATATACTGGCGAGTGTATATAGTGGTCTCGTGTACAGAACTGTTAATTCCTGGGCATCCCATAGTCATCCCTACCCCATCCTAGTTCAAATCCCCTAATAAAAAAACAAAACATAGTACCAGTCTGTTCTGTGTCTCCTGATGTGTGGAAAAGTTTGATTAAGGGCAGTGTGATCAGGTGAACCACAACAACAACAACCTAAGGGGGCCATTGGCTGCAGTTGTAAACCCTCTCATATACTCAGTTAAGTGAATAGCTTCAGGTGATACACAGAGATAAAACAAATCCTCCTACATAAGTTTTACGTGTTTATCTGTAGTCTTCTCTTCCCTACATACCATCAAAAAGGTAGATTTGTGATAAAATCTATCTGCATCTGTGAGGAGTAGAGAGGAGGGCATGGAGAGCTGCAGTTACACTGTGTGAGAGCTGACTGGAAAAAAGAGACAGACCCCCCTCCACACACTGCACAGAAATGAAGGAAGGATACAGAGATGTGTTCTGAATAGACAAGCTGTGTGCTGAGCTCCATCCCTCATCACAAATGTATCCTGTGTATCAGGAAAACTTCTCAGAAGTGACACACACTGATAACAGGAATGAAGCACCAGCAGAAACAAAACTTAGAGCTTTGAAGATAGATGAGTAAGCATTACAGATATATGTGCTTTGTTCAGATTTCATGACTGAGGTTTACAACCACTTTAAAGTCTGTCTGCACCTTGGGCATGGTTAGGGCCCATTCACACCACTCAGTCATTGATCTAAAAACTGACCTGCAGTACTTTTCATATTGCATTGCACTTTGTTGCACATTCGAAGGGTGGGTTGAGGTGTCATTCATTTTGAGCCCAGCTGGAGTCATTTGATAAGATCACACACCTTCAAACTTGCTGAACTGAGGACGGAACGGACTAAAGAATAAGTCTACATCAAAGGTGTAGTTACATTTTAATGGTGCACTTTAACACATCGAGTCCCACCAGCATTAAACAGCTCAGAACACAATATTCTGTTTTTATTCTATAGCTGGAAGACATTCAAAATGCCCATAGTATATCTACGCTCGGCATACTCTACAATTAAGTTCTTTAGTTTCAGAAACAACAGGATTAAATATTTTGTTGTCTGCTGAAAAATGAAACCATGAAAACAAATTTCTAAGCTCTTGCCTATATTGTGTTATTCACATCAAGCATCTAAAAGGCAAACAAGCCAAGAAAACTGTGGTGGAAACAGGAGCTGTTCCTTGGTTATGTCTAATTGTACCATTGAATGAATATACAATAATAAAGCAGCCAGACTTGCGAACAGGTCACTTCAGTCATGATTCAAATGGTCATTTTTTGCCTATTTTATTAAAATATCAAAATGATATATAAAAAAGTAACATATCATCACATACATAATTATTAATGTAGCCCCCCACCCCCCATATAATGATAGGTGTTGTTTAAGTCGTTTTTTTTTTGTTAGGAGAGGCGACCTTATTCAGGCCTGACTGTTGTGCAGGCCTGATTGTTTTGGTTCTGGGCTGGGAGTGGCCAGGAAGGACTGGGTGGATCATAGATGGTATCATCAGAACCTCCCACTTCTTTCCAGAAAGTGCTGGTGTTTTCTGGAAGGAGAAGTGGGGGGAGAGGTGTAGCCATCTGGGGTGTTCTAAGGAGCCCTGACCAATCGACTAGAAAAGAATATAACATAAAACAAAAGAATAGAATACAACAGAGTAAAACAGCTCTGTTCCACTCTATCACATTATATTCTTTCATTTACTGTTATATTCCCCTCTATTGTATTATATCTTTTTCCATTCTATTTCTCCACTGTCCACTGCACCCCATTCTCCTTGGAAACTGGAATACTATTCAAATTCAAAAACTGTTCAAATTCGAAAATCATTTGAATTTCAAAACGATTCGAATTCGAAAACTTTTTGAATTTGAAAACTATTTGAAATTGATTGGAAAACTTTTGGAATTGATTCGAAAAAGAAAAAACTAAACTAATTCTGAAAACAAATTAAAAGAATGAAACAAATCTAACTAAATTAATTTATGTGAATAACGAATTGAAATGAAACAAAACTAAACAATTTTTTTCGCTCTGCACATGTCTAATGACCACCAATGTCAAGGTGCCTTTATTGTGACTGATAATGTAAAAAGTAAAGCAATAAAGCAATATTTGCAATGTCTTGTCTATATATTCAACATTTTGACATATTCCATATAGTGGGGAAAAATGTAGCAAATGTATGTAAAAACAGAGCTTGCACTTAAAGAGAACTCTTTATTAATAAAAATCTGTAATAATCTGAATATCCCTTTTAGATTGGCTTTAACAGCATAACCTTTCATGAATCACGTGACTTATTATTATTTACTTGTATTCTCTTTGTCAGAACAGATGCTTAGGCTTAGCATTAGGTAGAGATGGGCTGAACACCCCCCGTGTTCGGCCCATTTGGTTCACGCCAGAACTTGCGAACACCGCAAAAGCTGGAGCCGAACAACAAACCCCATTAAAGTCTATGAGACCCAAACCGTAAAAATTAAAAGTGCCCATTTTGAAGGCTTATATGCAGATTATTAGGCATACAAAGGGTATGGGGGCATGGGCAATGCCCTGGGGGACATGTATCAATGCAAAAAAAAAGTTTTTAAAAAATATCATTTTTAAATGAGCAGAGATTTAATGATGCTTAAAGTGATACAATAAAAATGAAAAATCCCTTTAAATATAATGGCTGGGGGGTCCCCTTAGTCTGCCTGCATCTGTACCGTGTATTGAACCTGCTGCAGCAAAAATGTAATTATAGAAAAAATGACATCTTCCCTTTAAGCTTTCTTTATTTTGTAAACAATGGCTTGAGGAGCCAGTCTGTATGGAGTACCCTGCCCATAATTCCACACAGAGTCTGCTCCAGCAGGAACACAACAGGGATTGTGTCACTGATGCCTGCATTGTCCTAGCTCACCATCCTTGTCGCCTCCTCAAATGTGACAGTGTAGTGCATGCATCCTTTATGAACAGCCATTGGCGTAGGGAAATAAAAGCAAGTCGCCCTGAGCCTGTCGTTGTGCCGTACTCACACAGGTACTCACTGACAGCCCTCTGCTGCATGCACAGCTGCTGCAGCATTGCCAAAGTTGGGTTCCACATGTCACAAATCAGACGCTTTATGGGCAGGTGGAATTCCTGCTGAATTTCAGCCAACTGAAATGACTACCTGAAATGGCTACATACTCTTGCCTGCTTTAGAAGATATTGCAACCCTGGGTACCTGTTTAAGAAACACTACACTACCAAATTGAGGGCATGTGCCAGGCATGTCAACTTTCCCTGTCGAAGGGAAGACAGTAGGTTAGTGCCATTATTGCACACCACCATTCCTAGCTCAAACTGACATGGCATGAACTACCTCTGGTCCTGCCCCTACAGAGCTGAAAGAATCTTTGCTCTGGTGTTGCTTTTGTCCCCTAGACAGACCAGCTGAGAAAATTCACCAGAGGAGGGCATGGAGGAGGAGAAGGGGGTGGAGCTGACAAATCTTGCATCATTACCACCAGTTGTATGGAGATGTGGTGGCAAAATAAGCTCCAGCACTGAACCCTGTCCTGCATCCTTGCTAGGTAAAACGGCAGTAAAACTGCACTGACACACTTCAATATACTGCAATAAAACTGCACCGATGCACTACAATATACTGCAGTAAAACTGCACTGATGCACTTCAATATACTGCAGTAAAACTGCCCTGACGCGCTACAATATACTGCAGTAAAACTGCACTGATGCACTTCAATATACTACAGTAAAACTGCCCTGACACACTTCAATATACTGCAGTAAAACTGCACAACGCACTACACTGACACTACAGTAAAACTGCACAGACGTACTACATTTACGCTGCACTATCACTATATTCACATTACACTGACACTCTACACTCACAATAGAATCACAATACCACACTATAGCACACTAACTCCCTAGTATCAATGAACAGAGTTTTAGCTATATTCACACCAATATCACACTGCAAATGACTCCTCTGGGAAGGAACCTTTTATAGTGTGGGGTGGGTCTATGAGCAATGAGCCATGATTGGGCTAAGTTATCATGACTTTCTCCAATCATGGCTCTGGCAGTGCTCTGCCAATCGGGGCTTAGAATGCACTTTGTACTCGCTGTGCATTGTAGAGGGTTTGACGGGCCAAATAAAAGGTTGAACGCTCTGCCAATTCGAGTGTTTGCCGAACGATGAACGGGCGAACAGCCAATGTTCGGTCTGAACTTATGCTCAGCCCAAACCGTTTGCCCAACATTAGTGTCAGGCTGTAAGGCCATCCTATCTCCTGATTGAGCATAAAAATGTGGAGAACGGACAATCACATATAAGCAAAGGCTAGCACTAGCACAACTGTCCCCACCCCCTCGGGTGGCACTAACACCCCCAGCAGACCCTCCTCCCCAGTCCTCACCCCATCACGGTGGTGGGCTCCAGTGTCCTCCAGCATGAGGTGGGCAGGTGTCTTGATGCCGCCGGGACATGTGGCGAGGTCTGGGGGTGTTGAGAGCTGGATGCGGGCGGTGAGAGCAGCAGTCAGGTCCTTATGAAGTGCGCTGGGCAGCTGAGGAGCAGAGCTGCATCCATCTTCCTGTGCCTGTGTGGTCGCCCTGGTCCAGTGTCCTTAAGCGTGGTGGGCTCAGGGAAAGCTGCTCCGGGGTCCCCTCCTGGAGCAGCTACCGCGGTGCGTCTCCTCTCTGCTCCTCCCGGCGCTAGACGTCCAATAGGATTGCCTGATGTTTTGGCCAATCGGGAAACAGGATTTATACCCGCGTCCCAATTGGCCAGGAGGAGGATCAGTGTTGCAACAGTGAATATTCATTCGCTGTTGCAACACACCTGGGTGGGCTCCGAACGCAATGCTCTGCTCCCCAAGCCCACCCTATTTTGAAGCCTATCAGAGCCTCTAGCTCTAATCATGTGCTTCAACCCCCCACTCCCGCCCCACTCATCCCTGCCATAGCAATTCATGCGCCCTGAAAGGGGCCGGGCGCATGGATATGAAGGTGTTAGGGGGGTGGCGCCCCATGCACCCACAATGCATGGGCCGCCACTGCTGTATCTATGGCAAACCAGCATTGTCACCATAGGACTGGACTATAAACACCTCCTCTTCTCCTCTTCCTCATAATATGAGAGGAGGGGGGGCTGTGGTCCTCAAAAAAGCTCATAAGAATGTAACTAATAAGAATGCAGCAGAGGCAGCGAGCACAGGAAATGATCAACTGACAAGATTTCTGCCAGGCTCAATAGATATTTCTTGCTCTTATTGAACAGATATAACAAAACACTTCCAAAAGTATATATTACAAACCAAAAGGGAGCAAATAAGAGAACTTCATTGTTATGATTTACATACCCTTTAATGCTCATCTCTGATCAAATATGAAGTTAAGTCTAAATCTGTCCTTATACTTCTACAGAACCCATGTTGTTTTGTTTTCTTTTAACTTTACCTTCTTTTCTTCTGTCGGAAGTCTGGTTGATGTCACAGCTAGAGTTGTAAAGTTCGGGTCCGTAACCAACTTTCGGGTGTCCGTGTACCGAACCCGAACCCGAACGTTTGAGAAAAACGTTCGGGTTCTGGGTTCTGGTATTTTATCATGCATGTTGAATAGCTGCAGGGCAGCCAATCAACAAGCGTTTCACTGGTTTTCCCTAGAAGCCATCACAGCCATGCCTACTAATGACATGGCTGTGATTGGCCAGTGCATCATTTGACCCAGCCTCTATATGAGGCTGGAGTCACAGTGCTGCATGTCACATGCTCTCAGGTTAGTGTAGGGAGAGGATGCTGCCGGCGCTGTGAGGGACAGATTGTGAGGGACAGATTGCAGATCTAACAACTAGGTAGAGATTACTACTACTGCTGTGAGGGATATATTGCAGTGATAATAACTAGGTAGAGATTACTATTACTGCTTTGAGGGACAGATTGTAGATCTATAACATCTCATCCTGCATTACAGAACGATCTGATTACAGAACGATCTCTCATCCTGCATTACAGAACGATCTGATTACAGAACGATCTCTCATCCTGCATTACAAAACGATCTGATTACAGAACGATCTGATACTGGACTAGGTAGAGATTACTACTGCTTTGAGGGACAGATTGCAGATCTAATAACAACTCACATTTTTCTTCCTTTTGTAGCCCTCTAGCACTTTCCAGGACTTTTTTACAGTCATTTTTGTGCTGAAAAGTTTGGGTCCCCATTGACTTCAGTGGGGTTCGGGGTCCGGGGTAAAGTTCGGATAACGTTCGGTACCGAAGCCGAATGTTTCCGCGAAGTTCGGTGGAACCCGCCAAACCCGAACATCCAGGTGTTCGCTCAACTCTAGTCACAGCCAACGTAATTTATCCTCTACTTCCAGCGAAGCACTGTAAAACTAATAGGCGAAGTTAAGGAGACCGGTAATGCAGTGCACAGATAGACAAGTAGGGTGGCTGGTCTCCTCAAAAGGAAATGCTGCCTCAACCACAGTTAGCAGTACCTCAGTCTAATAGGGAGGTCATAAACAGGAGGTGAGCGGCCATTTTAGCATGTGGCGTCTGCATATGTTTTTGGGAAGAGGTAAACTACTGTATACCAGTTATGTGGAACACAATTTAAACACTTTCTTACCGGGCCATTGTAAAATGACCCTGGCAAGGTGCAGCTCCCATTCTGGGTGGACGTCATATAAAGTCCTCCCATTTTTGCCGCTCCTGTGGGCCGCTGGGGGCCCGCAGTACAGCGGTTGAGGATTAGACGTGTCCCTCGGACACAGCCCATCCCCGATCAAGAGCCAATAAAAAATGGGTCTGTACCACGTGACCAGCTGTGTCCAATCACAACCAGTCACATGCACCTGTCCCAGTCCATCTAAGTACCCAAGTACCTGTCACCAGTCCATCTGAGTACCCCAGTGCCTGTCACCAGCCCATCAGAGTATCCGAATACCTGTCACCAGCCCATCTGAGTACCCGATTACTGGTCACCAGTCCATCTGAGTACCCGATTACCTGTCACAAGCCCATCTGAGTACTCGATTGCCTGTCATCAACCCATCTGGGTATCAGAGAACCTGTCACCAGCCCATCTGAGTACCCGAGTACCTGTGACCAGCCCATCTGAGGACCTGTCACCAGCCCATCTGAGTACCTGAGTACCTGTCACCAGCCCATCAAAGTACCCAAGTACCTGTCACCAGCCCATCTGAGTACCCGAGTACCTGTGACCAGCCCACCTGAGTACCCGAGTACCTGTGACCAGCCCATCTAAGTACCCGAGTACCTGTCACCAGCCCATCTGAGGACCTGTCACCAGCCCATCTGAGTACCTGAGTACCTGTCACCAACCCATCTGAGTACCTGTCACCAGCCCATCTGAGTACCTGAGTATCTGCCACTAGCCCATCTGAGTACCCGAGTACCTTTCACCAGCCCATAAGAGTAACAGAGTACCTGTCACCAGCTCATCAGAGTATCCGAGTACCTGTCACCAGCCCATCAGAGTACCCAAAGTACATGCCACCAACCCATCTGAGTACCTGAGTACTTGTCACCAGCCCATCTGACTACCTGTCACCAGCCCATCTGAGTACCCGAGTACCTGTCAGCAACCCATATGAGTACCTGAGTACCTGTCACAAGCCCATCTGAGTACCCGAGTACCTGTCACCAGCCCATCTAAATACCTGAGTACCTGTCACCAGCCCATCTGAGTACCCGAGTACCTGTCACCAGCCCATTTGGAGCCGAGTACCTGTCACCGGCCCATCAGAGTACCCGAATACCTTTTACCAGCCCACCAGAGTACCTGAATACATGTAACCAGCTCATCAGAGTATCCAAGTACCTGTGACCAGCCCATCTGAGTATCCGAGTACCTGTCACCAGCAAATCAGAGCATCCGAGTATCTGTCACCAGCCCATAAGAGTACCCAAGTGCCTGTCACCAGCCCATCAGAGTCCCTCAGTACCTGTCACCAGCCCATCAGATTACCTGAGTACCTGTCTCCTGCCCATCAGAGTACCCGAGTACCTATCTGCGGCCCATCAGAGTACCCGAATACCTGTCCCCAGGCCATGCTTCATAGAATATACCTTGGGGTTTTTGCTTTCCAAAATGGGGTCATTTTGTGGGTAATTCCATTGTCCTGGTGCTCCAGGACCTTCAAAAGTGTGATAGGTAGGAATGAAATTAGATGTGTAATTTATGCTCCTAGAACACCTGAAGGTACTACTTCAATGTTGGGCCTCTATATGTGGCCTGGCTGTGTAAAAGTCTCACACATGTGGTATCGCCATACTCAGGACGAGTAGCAGAATGTATTTTGGGGTGTCATTTTTGCTATGTACATGCTATATGTTAGAAAAATCGTATAAATTGACAACTTTGTGTAAAATAAAATAGTTTTTCATTTTCTTTCCACATTTTCCGAAGACTTGTGGAAAAAATGAACCGTTCAAAAGACTCATTATGCCTCATAGAATATACATTGGGGTGTTTGCTTTCCAAAATGGGATCATTTTGTGGGTAATTCCACTGTCCTGGTGCTCCAGGGCCTTCAAAATGTAATATATCATTAGGAAATTTTATGTGTAATTTATGCAGCTAGAACGCCTGACTGTGCTAGCTGAATGTTGGACCTCTCTATGTGGCCTGGCTGTGTAAAAGTCTCACACATGTGGTATCACCATACTCGGGATGAGTAGCAGAATGTATTTTGGGGTGTCATTTTTGCTATGTATATGCTATGTGTTAGAAAAATCTTTTAAATTGACCACTTTGTGTAAAAATAAAAAAGTTTTCATTTTCTTTCCACGTTTTTTGAAGACTTGTGGAAAAAAAATGAACCATTCAAAAGACTCATAATGCCTTATAGAATATACGTTGGGTGTTTTCTTTCCAAAATGGGGTCATTTTGTAGGTAATTCCATTGTCCTGGTGCTCCAGGGCCTTCAAAAGTGTAATAAGTCATTAGGAAATTAGATGTGTAATTTATGCTCCTAGAACGGCTGCCGGTGCTCCCTGCATGTTGGACCTCTCTATGTGGCCAGGCTGTGAAACAGTCGAACACATGTGGTATCGCTATACTTAGGAGGAGTAGCAGAATGTATTTTGGGGTGTATTTGGAAGTATGCATATGCTGTGTGTGAGAAATAACTTGTTGTTATGACAATTTCTTAATTTTCCCAAGAATTGTGGGGAAAAAATTACAACTTCAAAAAACTCGCCATGCCTCTTACTAAATACCTTGGACTGTCTACTTTTCAAAAAGGGGTAGTTTGGGGGGTATTTTTACTTTCCTGACATTTCAGGGCCTCAAGAAATGAGATAGGCCGTCAGTGCATCAAATGTGATCAATTTTCAGTGATTGGCACCATAGCTTGTAGACTCTATAACTTTCACACAGAACAAATAATATACACTGATTTGGGTTATTTTTTACCAAATATATGTAGCAGTATAAATTTTGGTCCAAATTTATGAAGAAAAATTACTTATTTGCAAAATGTTATCATAGAAACTAAAAAAAAATGTTTTTTTTTTTTTTAATTGCTCTTTTTTCACTTATGTAGCAAAAAATAAAAAATTCCAGAGGTGATTAAATACCACCAAAAGAAAGTGCATATACCCATAGTGTTTACTCATCTCTCTCCAAAGCTCTAAGTGTCGTTTCTCTCTGGTGCTTCGTTCCTCTGTTACCAGCAGAGTCACTTATGACAAATTCTGCAACACATGGGATAACATGACCTGAAAATTTGTGTTGGGGAGGGTGCTTAGAGGGAAATAATCAGAGTGCTTATCTATTCAGACTCTGAACGTTGCTTTGTTCCTTTGCCTATGTGGAGGTGTGGGTGGGTGGGGTGGCTGCCTTTCCTCCAATCAGCTCTAACACAGTGTAAGCCCAGACTCCCCACCCACTGCTGAAAGAAAAAGAAAGATGTCTAACACAATCTGCATTTTCCATATAGTGTAGAAAGGGGAAGACTGCAGATATACAGTACATGTAAAACTTATGTAGGATGATTTGTTTCACCTCTGTGTATAATCTGAGGCTATTCACTTTACTGGGAATATGTGAGGGTTTACAAACCACTTTAACTGTGAATACCCAATGATGTGTGAGAGAAATTTTAAAGAATTAATTGTTGCTAGAAACAGTCTCTAGTAGAGTTGAGCGGACACCTGGATGTTCGGGTTCGTCTGGTTCGGCCGAACTTTGTGGAAAAGTTTGGATTCGTTACCGAACTTGACCCGAACTTGAAGTCAATGGTGACCCGAACTTTTGGGCACAAAAATGGCTGTAAAAAAATCCTGGAAAGGGCTAGAGGGCTGCAAAAGGAAGCAAAATGGGGGTAAGGAGTAGGACAAGTGCCCTACAAACAAATGTGGATAGGGAAATAACTTAAAATCACAAAAAATAAATAAAAATGGGAGGAGAAGGTGGATGTGGAGTAGGAGCCTAGAGGTTGACTAGGCCGTTACCGTGGCAGTGTAGGTGGAAGTGGCGGTGGTGGAGGAGGAGGGGGAAGAGGTAGCCAACACTGTTATTTGTTTGTTTGTTTGTTTTTTTTCTAATTGGGGTAGTTCCCAAAATATTGAGACATATTAAAAAAAAACAAGTATACCAATGACTGTGTGAGGCCGGTCTAAATGTCTATTCTGCACAAGGTACAGACAAGTCTTGTGGGATCCATGCCTGGTTCATTTTAATAAACGTTAGCTTGTCCACGTTGACTGTGCACAGGCGGCTGTGCTTGTCTGTGATAACTAGTGTTGAGCGAACCCGGACTGTAACGTTCGGGTCCGTACCGAACTTTAGGGTGTCCGTGGCACGGACCCGGACCCGGACATTTCAAAAATGGTTCGGGTTCGGTCCGGGGTTCTGCTATTTTACTCCACGTGTTGAGAAGCTGCAGGGCAGCCAATCAAGCGAACAACTAACCGACGGGACGTCGAAGAGTTGTGCACCTCATTTTATCGTCTTGGGGCCTGGCTTGGGCTTGGTAAAAACTTTACAGGCCCAGGCCCAGGCACGGTGCCTGTGGGATTTCAAGCCATGCCTGGGCTTGCAATGTCAGGCCCAAGCGAGTTGTGATCAATAGTGTCTGTTCGTGTCGGCGGACACGTGTCAGTTGCACCTGTTCGATTGCAAATAATTTTACTTGGTCCGTACCTAGGGTGTTCTGAACAGACATGGAACAC
>BLSH010487231.1:413665-425513 GCA_018402905.1 Glandirana rugosa | reverse complement strand
TAATTGAGAAATCACGATATCTCCTAATTAGCAATTCTTAGGGGTATATTTACTGTATAAAAAAACAAATTCTCAGAGCTATTCATCCTGTGAAACTTCATGTACATTTGTTCTGTGTGAACGGGGCAAAATTGAATGTTGTTAGGCTATTTTCTTTCCAGGTTGAATGTTGTTCATAGAGGGAATCAAGAAGACACTGCATCATGGCCAATAGATGGAGCTAATGTTCATAATAAATAAGTATTTTCTATGACCATCAGCTCCATCTAATGGCCATAATTCGGTATTTTCTTGATTCTCTCAATTGAGGAACATTCATTCGTGTTGAGAAAATAACCTAATAACATTCTATTTTTTACCATTTGCACAGAATGAATGTACATACAGTTTCACTGGAAAAAAACTTTGGTCATGGGAGTGGCTAGTGTTAAATAGAACAATAGGCACAACGTTTTTTTTTTTTTCATTTTGGATAGAGTAAAGGAGGGTTATAACCCCTGTAAGGTGTATTTTTCCTAATGGGGAGATTTCCCTTCACTTCCTGCCCTATAGCCAAAACAGGAAGTGAGAGGAGATCCCTGCAAGGAAATCTCAGGTCACCAGAACTTGTGTCACCATTGGAAGATTTCCCCTCTATTACTTTTCTGGGGACAACCCAAAATTTGGTATTTTGTCTTTACCCCCACTTTTAATGTTAATGGTGCACAGGACAAATAGAGAGGGTGAATCTCCCTAACAGGGGCACAGACAGCAATAAAAACTGGCAAGTGTTCTTATCCCTTCCACTCTATCCAAAACAAAAAAAAAAGTTTTGCCTTTAGGCTCGGTTCACACTGCTCCAATCTTAGAGATTGCATATGATTTGCGCTGCACTGCAGTGTGAGTCATATGCGATCTCTCTGCGGTGCAAATTCAGCCATAGAGATTGTGTGGCTGAATTTGCATTGAAATCGGATCAAACTCGCACAGGGACCCTTTTTTATTGCAGGGTCAGAATCGGATCATAACCATAATTCCTGCACTGCGATATGCAAACTGAAAAGGAGGTGACATTAACAATGTATTGATACCTCCCTTCAGTTCTCATAGGGCAGTGTGAACTGCTGCTGGGAGGCAAGCGATGCGGGAACCCACAGTGGATTTGCAGGGTTCCCGCATCGCTGCAGTATGAGCCGGGCCTAAGTTATACTTTAAGAGACATGTGATTACAATGTATAATCAAGGACAGCAAAAGGATTGTTTCCCAGGAAGATTCAGGAATAATCATTAATCCATTTATTAGGAATCTGCTACCAATAAAAGAATCCTTGGATATGAAGCAGTTCACTAACTACACATATTAATATATTTTTCCCCTAGGCTGCCAAAGCCAGATTAATAGTACAATGTATTATCAAATTCATTTGAGGTGCAGCCATACTGAATAACTATATGTGGTGTCCAGGCACAAAGCAGTTTTGACATTTCATTACTCCCCCAAGATTTCTGCCAGGGATCAGAACCACTAATTATGCACCACTGATTACTCAGCAATTGCAGCATAAATTTGGGCAATTTCTATATTGCTTCATTTTGCTCTAAACCACTGTCATCTTGCACTATGGATAAAACATTTAGCCCCGGTTCACATTGACACGATTTGGCATGCAATTTGACATGCCAAATCGGTGGCAATTGCCGGCAATGGCTCCATGCTAATTGGTGTGACGCTGCACTTGCGGCGCCACACCGATTTCAAAAAGTAGCTCTTGTACTACTTTTTGCGATTTCCATAGGCATCTGTGCAGAAACCCACACAGATGTGAAATAGCCGTTGAAATCGGGACTGACATGCGGGAATGAAATGATGCACGTTCAGCTAAACTCGCACCATTTAATTCCCGCATTCAGTGTGAACTTAGGCTTAATGACACTTTGGGGTTGGTTTACTAAAACTGAAAAGTGCAAAATCTGGTGCAGCTGTGCATTGCGGCCAATCAGCTTCTAACTTCAGCTTGTCCAATTAAAGTGATACTATAGACCCACTTTTTTTAAGATAAAGCGATTGTAAACTGCTGGACTTTTTTTTTACACCCTGCAAGGTAAATGCACAATGTGCTAGTATGCATCGCATACTAGCACATTATGTTAAACTTACCTTAAAGTAATTGTAAAGGCTCGTTTTTGTTTTGTTTTTTCAATTAACAAGCATGTTATGCTTACCTCCTTTGTGCAGCTGGATTTGCACAGAGCAGCCCGGATCCTCCTTTTCTCAGGTCCCTCTTCTGCTCTCCTGGCCACTCCATCTGGTGAGTGCCCCCTCAGCGAGCAGCTTGATACAGGGATCCCCCAAGCCAAGTCAGAGCTCTGTGTATCCATTCAGAAATTGAGCCCTGCCCCGGCCCTGTCCCCCCTCTCTCTCCTGATTGGCTGACTGATTTTGACTGACAGCCGCAGGAGCCAATGACACCACTGCCGTGTCTCAGCCAACCAGGAGGAGTGTCTGGGACACCTAAAACACTCGTGGACATCGCTGCAGAGAGAAGGGGCTCGGGTAAGTAATTAGGGGGTGCTGGGGCGGCTGCTACACACAGAAGGTTTTTTTTATCTTAATGCATAGAATGCATTAAGAATAAAAACATTCTGCCTTTACAACTCCTTTAAAACGAAGCCCTCCCGCGCTGAGATCTCAGAGCTTCAGCAGGCTCCCATCTTCACCCGTCTTGCTTCCGGGTTTGTGGACTCTAGCTCTGTGACTGTCCGGAGCTGCGATGACATCACTCCCGCACATGTGCACAGGAGCTGCCGATTACGGCACAAAGCTTGGAAAGAATGGCACGGTTGGCCGTTCCTTCTGAGCGTATGCACCAATGACGTCACTGGCTGAATGGAATGTAACTATCTCCTAAATAGTGCCCATTTAGAGATATTTACACTACCTATAGATAAGCCTTATTATAGGCTTACCTATAGGTAAAAGTAATGTGTGGAACTTTACTTCCACTTTAAAAATTACAAACATGTTATACTTACCTACCCTGTGCAGTGGTTGCACAGAGCAGCCCAGATCCTCCTCTTGTCAGGTCCCTCTTCGGGGGCTCCTGGTCACTCCTTCCTGCCGAGTGCCCCCAGAGCAAGCAGCTTGCTATGGGGACACCCGAGCCGAACCACAGCTCCATGTGTCCATTCAGACATGGAGCTGTGGCCTGGCCCGGCTCTCTTTCTTTCCTCATTAGCTGACTGACTTTGATTGACAACAGTGGGAGCCAATGAGGAGGGGAGTCCTGGGCAGCGAGGACACTCCTGCAACATCGCTGGATCTAGATGGGCTCAGGTAATAATTATTAGAGGGTCTGAGGGGGACTGCTGCACACAGAAGGTTTTTTATCTTAATCCATAGGATGCAGTAGGTTAAAAAAAACGTCTGCCTTTACAACCACTTTAAGATTTGACAATAAGCCCTTGTTCAGACTGCCAGGGATTCAAAGTCGCACAACTTTGAATCTGAATCCCTGTGTGAATTAATTGCAGCTTGTATAGGACTTCTTTAACAGAAGTCAATGCAAATCGTGTTGAAGTCGTACCAAGGTGGTGCAGGAACCTTTTTCTAAGTCGGAACAACTTGAGTAGCACCGATTAGAATGGTTCCATTGCCGTTAATGGAGCACGACTCGTCATGCGACTCTGAACTCTCAAGTTGCATAACAAGTCGCAGCAATGTGAACTAAGGCTAAAACCTGGAAGCTGATTGGTTTCTATGCAGAGCCGCACTAGAGTGTGCACTCTCCAGTTTTAGTAAATCAACCCCTTTGTATGTGGATAGGTTACAATGACACAATCTGCCCATTTTCAGTCTGTGGTTAAATTAGGATTCCACCAAACAGACATTGGACATGATAGAAAAGATTGTGAATGTCTTTGACAGGCTATCAGCAGCCCCCCGTCTTCACATACAATTTGTCAGTTCAGCTTTTATTTTATTAAGCACTCTGCATTGGTTTTCATTCTACGTTTTGAAGCCAGTTGTGTTAAAATGAGTGATTTTAATCTGTATAGATGCAAACAACCTAATCACAAATAATAAAGCTGGCTTCACACCTATGAGTTGCAGTCATGTGCATTATGCCAACTCGTGTTAATGCACTACACTTTTTCAGTTTTTTTTTTTTGGTGCCATCAATTGAGGATGGCATTCATTTAGAATGGCATCCTAATGCACAAGTACAATCGCAGTTAATATACCCACACTGCAGCACACCACAACACACTGGGAGAGTTTAAAATCTGGTGCAGTTGTGTATGGTAGCCAATCAGCTTCTAACTTCAGTTTGTTCAATTAAAGGAGTTGTAAAGGCAGAAGTTTTTTTCTATCTTAATGCATTCTATGCATTAACATAAAAAAACCTTCTATGTGCAGCAGCCCCCCTTATGCACTCGTTTGTGTTCTCTTCCTGTTTTGCTGTCTACATGATGTAAAGCCACGATAAAGATATCCTCCATGAAAGTAAAGTATTCTATGCATACAACAAGCTTCCAAGCGCATGATTCGATAACCTGCTAATAATACTTACCTGAGCCCGTCTTTATCCAGCGAAGTTGCAGGAGTGTCTAAGCTGCCTGGGACTCCCCTCCTCATTGGCTGAGACAGCAGCGTGGCATGATTGGCTCCTGCTGCTGTCAATCAAAATCAGTCAGCCAATCAGGAAAGAAAGGGGGCAGGATTGGGTCACAGGGAGCTGTGACTCAGCTCAGGTGCCCCCATAGCAAGCTGCTGGCTGTGGGGGCACTGAACAGGAGGGAGGGGCCAGGAGCACCTAAGAGGGACCCGAGAAGAGGAGGATCTGGGCTGCTCTGTGCAAATCCACTGCATAGAGCAGGTAAGTATAACATGTTTGTTATCTGAAAAAAAAACAAGACTTTACAATCCCTTTAAAGAGGAACTGCAGTCTGCCCACATAATTTGTAATAAGAACATCTTTGCCATTGTGAAGCTTCCCTCCAACCACTTTGCATATTATTTTATATATACTGTGATTCTGTACTTGCCAAATATGCTGCAGAAATCTCCCTCCACTTAGTCTGGCTGCAATCATTTTAACTGTGGGCTGCTGAAGCTGCTGTCTGTCCACTTCCTGGATTTACACAGACACACAGAGGCAGACCTCCAGCTCTGCAGCTTTCATTGGCCCTCTTATGCCTCATCCCCCCTCCTTTCCTGGCAAACTCTCGCGAGAGTGAGAGAGAGAGCTGTGCATGATGTCAAATGCAGAGGTATTTTTCCAGCCAAGAAAGAGGAAGTTGGCTGTATAAGGTATTTACTGACAGGAAAAAAAAGTTTTACTATCCAAAGTTAAAACAAGGGCAGAGGATTTAAAAGATGGAAAGATGAAAAAATGACTGAAGTTCAGTTTTAAGCTTGGTCCAAAAAAAAAAAAAACTGGAAGCTGATCGGTTTCTCTGCAGAGCTGCACCAGATTTTGCAATAAATCAACCCCAATATGTTAAAAACCGATGCAGGTATGTTTTTTCATCTAGTGTAATGCATTGGCAACTAATTCATAATGAATCGGATGTAAAGTATATCACGTTAACATGTATGTGGCAATGTTGCGGTGTAATGTTGCCCAAACTCCTAATATCATTAATAGGATGTTATTTTCCAGTTCAAAATATTCATGATTTACTGGCAGTCGAGTCACCCCCTTCTGTCTTATATCTGCTGAGCTTTTCCCGGCTATTACATACAGTGCTGCTGGAATGTGTAATCTCTTCTCTTCAGCCTGAAGTACAATACCTAATATCTGTCAGCGTATGAATGACTCAGTCTCAATACTGAATGTAAATGACATATATCTATTGTTAGTTATAGACAATCATTGCCCTCCTGTGATAGTGCCTATCTGGCTCCCTATAATGTAACTGCCATGGGCTTGTTTCACATAGATGGTGTGGATAGTGCTGTAAGCAGTATTTTAACAGCGCTGGATAAGCAAAATGTAATACATTCTTAAGTATTAATATTATGGCAAGATGCGTGTGTTCCACTCTTCTTAGATTGTTTATGTGTTATTCTGCATCTGCCAGGACTCACATCCTGATAGCATGACTGCAGGCAATGGCAATCATAGCAATGCAATCTCAGGAGAGAGACACGGGAGGCTGAAGAAATATATTAGAGGCTACTGAGAAAAGTGGGCAACTATCAGATTCTTTAACAGGGCACATGCAGCTTGTTCATTCTAGTTCTTCCTGACCTTCACTTCAACAAAATGTAGTACCTGCTGTGTAAAATTACTCATTAAAAAACATTTTCTATTTTGTCCCTAAATGCTTGAAAGCAACGAATCACATTTAAAGTAGAACTATAGACAAAAGGTTTTTTTAATTTTGGATAGAGTAAGGTGGGGTTATAACCCCTGTCAGATTTTTTTTTAGCCATCTGTGTCCCACTGCAGAGATTTCTCTTCACTTCCTGTTCCATAGCCAAACAGGAAGAGAGGGAAAATCCCTGCAAATTAAGGGAATTCCTTAGGGACCCCCAGTTCACCAGAACAAATGTCCTCATTGGAAGATTTCCCCTCTTTTACTTTACTGGGGACAACCCAAAATTTGGGAATATCTTTTACTTTCACTTTTATTGATTATGGTAAACAGGACAAAAAGAGAGGGTGAATCTCCCTAACGGGGGCACAGACAGCAGTGAAAACAGTTATTATAATTCCTCCCCACTCTATCCAAAACTAAAATAAAATGTTTGTCTTTAGTCATACTTTAATCACTTCAGCCCCGGAAGGATTTCCCCCTTTAGGACCAGAGCACTTCTTGCGATTCGGCACTGCGTCACTTTAACTGACAATTGCGCATTCATGCGACTTTTGTACCCAAACTTTTTTTCCACACAAATAGAGCTTTCTTTTGGTGGTATTTGATCACCTCTGCGTCATTTCTGATCACCGATATAAGCACAAAAAGAACGACAATTTTGCAAAAAAAAAACAATTTTTCTTACTTTTTGCTAAAATACAAATCCAAAAAAAATATAAAAAAACTTTTTTTTTTCATCGGTTTTGGCTGATTTATATTCTTCCTCATATTTTTGGTAAAAAAATTGCAATCAGCGTTTATTGATTGGTTTGCGCAAAAGTTGCTGCGTTTACGAATGATGAGAATTCATATATGGGGTTTTGATTTTTTTATTTTTTTACTAGTAATGGCGGCGATCTGCGATTTTTAGCGGTACTTTAGTGGCGGACATGTTTTTGGGACCATTGGCATTTATAAAGCGATCAGTACTATGGAAATACACTGGTTACTGTGTAAATGCCATTGGCAGGGAAGGGGTTAACCTGGAGGGGCGCTCTAAGGGTTAACTGTGTTCCCTCAGTGTGTTCTAACTGTACGGGACTGGGCTGGCAGAGGGAGGGGAGTGATCACGGCTTCCATATACAGGAAGCCTGTGATCACATCCCTTCCTCCTTTGTCAGAACAGAGATCCGTGTTTACATACACGGACCTCCATTCTCTCATTGCGGGGGGGGGCCATCGCGGGTAGCCGGCGGAGATTGAGTCCACCCTACCCGCTCCCTGGCCCCCCGAAACACAGTGAGCGCTCGAACACGCGCTCACAATACTAGTTATCGCAGCCGCCATCAGGTGACGGCAGTTCGCGATAATGAGCCACTTTGCCGCCATCAAGCCACGGCGGGTGGTCGGCAAGTGGTTAAAGCTTTGTTCTAAGGTAAGTATGCATACTATGCTCATATAATGCATACTAGCGGATTATGCCTTTGTCTTACAGGTTTGTTTTGTTTTGTTTTTTTGTCCAGGGTTTACAACGGCTTTAACATTTTTTACTGGATTCCAGCAGTCAAAAAGATGAACAATTATTGTATTTTCTGTGTGATACTGTTCTTTGTATATTGTCCTTTGCTTTATTACTAAAGATCAATGAGAAAACAGTATGTCAAACTGTTATATGTTCTAATACCATTATACAAAGCTCACTGTGACCTCTATAGTACTAAAACAAGTGGTAATTATTAATAATATCAGTGTGTGGGCCATTCATGTAACCACAGTAAAATGTTGGGAAGTAGTGGACATTGGAAGGAAAGTAGTAGACATTGGAAGGAAAGTAGTAGACATTGGAAGGGAAATAGTAGACATTGGAAGGGAAATAGTAGACATTGGAAGGGAAGTAGTGGACATTGGAAGGGAAGTAGTGGACATTGGAAGGAAAGTAGTAGACATTGGAAGGGAAATAGTAGACACTGGAAGGGAAGTAGTGGACATTGGAAGGGAAGCAATAGACATTGGAAGGGAAATAGTAGACACTGGAAGGGAAGTAGTGGACATTGGAAGGGAAGCAATAGACATTGGAAGGAAAGTAGTAGACATTGGAAGGGAAATAGTAGACATTGGAAGGGAAATAGTAGACATTGAAAGGGAAATAGTAGACATTGGAAGGGAAGTAGTGAACATTGGAAGGAAAGTAGTAGACATTGGAAGGAAAGTAGTAGACGTTGGAAGGAAAATAGAAGACATTGGAAGGGAAATAGTAGACTTTGGAAGGGAAGTAGTGGACATTGGAAGGGAAGTAGTAGACATTGGAAGGGAAATAGTAGACATTGGAAGAAAAGTAGTGGACATTGGAAAGGAGGTAGTAGGCATTAAAAGGGAAGTAGTTGACATTGGAAGAGCCTCCATGTTTGTGGAAATGTTTTTTCTGTGCTGGAACATATTGTGAACTTAAAAGGCAAAATGCTGTGCCAAAGGATCCCAAGGCATTCCTGCACTATGACCTTGCATAAAGAAAGAACAGCAGTCAAGATGAGGGGTGGGGGTCAGTGGCCCCTTTCTTAGGCCTGTCTGATTTGTGGATATGTGATTTTGTTAAATGACAGTGATAAAGTTTATTTATAACTGAGCATGTGTAGAGTGCCTTCAAGGCTCTGTTCTATCAGGAGATGGATTGGAGACAGTGGAAGAAGAGTAGGATCAGAGAAAACAGGATCAAGCACCCTTTTACACAATGCGGAGGATTAACGCCTTATGTTCCACAGTGAGTATAACAAGCATTCTTTACTGCATATACAGATTGATTTTACTGTTGTGGGTTTAGTAACACTTTACAGAATATTTCTTTCATTCGCATACACCTGACCTCCCAGATCTGTACTATGTGGTATACTTTACTAACTCCTGACTACATTAATCTTCATGCTGTATTGTACTTTACTCCTGACCTCCCCACTCGGTATGCTACTTTGTGCGTTACATACTCCTGAACTCTCAATATTGTACACTATGCTATACTTTGCATACACCTAAATGCCCCATTTTTCATGCTGTAATGTATATACAATACTATTATAGGTGAGACTGTCTTTCCAAAAAGTAAGCCCCAATTTAGCATTTCTTTTCCTGTGCTACCCCAGTTTTTATTAAGTTTAGTAAGTAAATATTGCAGTATGTAATAGTTTACAGTGTTAAAAAAATTAAAATTATTTTCAGTTTTGCATTGAATTATATTCAATGAGTCTAGGTTCACAATGATGCGGTACAGGGAACTGCGTGTAATTCGGACAGGAATTGCATTCCTGTTCAAATCACATGCGATTCTTTGCAGTGCCATTTGAGCCCATTAATTTTGTATGGCTCAAATTACACCACACTCGCACGAAAAAGGTACCTTTTTTCACCCATTCGATCCAATTCAGACAATCACACTGCATTTTGCGAACCATTTTTGGGGTGTCATTAACTTAACACTGACACCCACAGTGGTTAGCATTAACAGACTGCAATTGTGATGCAGTGCGGGAAACACACAGGAATCGCTGTGAATTCCCCACCGAATCAGCGTGAACTGGGACCTAGGGCTTCATTCTGAAATTATTATGGTTCCAACCTTGTAAAAAAGTATGAAGAGAAGGGCAACCTTTAAGGCTAGGTTCACACTCCTGTGACTCAGGATCCGACTTGTAACACCCAAAGTCGCAGGACATGTGAAATGCCATTTATACCTATGAGAGCCGTTCCAATTGATACTACTGAAGTTGCCACAACAAAAAAAGTCCTCCACTACTTTGATCTAACTTTGATAGAGCTTCAGTGCCAGAGAGTGTAAAAGTTGCATCAAAGTCACTTCAAAGTCGTATCAAAGTCGGACTGAAAAGCGCACAACTTTGGAGTCGGCTAGTGTGAAACGAGCCATAAAGTGGTTGTAAACCCTTGCAGTTTTTCACCTCGATGCATTCTCTGCATTGAGGTGAAAAAAACTCTTGTAGTGCACCAGCCCCTCATAGCCCCCTTTTTACTTACTTGAGCCCGATCGTTGCTGCGTCAGGGATGAGCACACCCGCTCCAGCCGGTGTCTCAGATCCTTATTGTACAGATTGATAGCAGTGCAGCCATTGGCTCCTGCTGCTGTCAATCAAATCCAATGATGCGGGAGCTGGGGGCGGAGCCAAGTTCTGCTGTCTGTGTCAATGGACGCAGAAGCAGGACACGGTAGCACGCCTGCACGGGTGTCCCGAGGGAGAGCGCTTCTCCGAGAGGGCGCTTGAGAAGAGGAGAAGCCAGGAGCGCCGCTGAGGGACCCCTCATTCTATGCAAAATGCTGCACAAAGACATTTAAAAAAAAAACAAACTTTACATATCCTTTAAGGTTTGCCCTTGGCAGACAAATGTTTTAAGGCAGCCCCACCCACAACCCCTGATAGGTCATTTAGAGGATATGTATATATCCTTGCATATAATCCATGCCTATAACAATGATATGCAAAAACTTTCTATATCTGTATTTAAACTTATTTATAAAAGCTAAACATTATTATTTCACGAAACTCTCACATATTCATGGTTTAGACAGAAGCACCAGCAAGGTTTTGCTAATGTCTGTGGGGGTTATTTTAATCACCCCAGCAAGGAAGTTAGTTGCCTAAATGCCACATGTTCACTTACCAGAACATCATTTCCTCTAACAAGGAACTGCACATTGAAGGGTCCTGAAATAGCAAAAGCGTTTGCAATTTTCTTGGTAGCAATTTTCACCTGCAAATTACAGGAATGAGGTTAGTGTTGAGAGCCACGTTCAGTATGTTTTGTACAGACAGATTAGTTATGTAAGACAAACACACAGTTCCAGGTATAATCTTCTTTGGCCTGTACATTACATTTTTAAATAGTCTTACTCTGATTAAGAAACAGACTGATGACCTTAGAAAGTAGATTACCACACCTTTCTCAGATTTCAAAATTTACAACGCCGTCGCTGGGAACAAATGCCATATTCTCGAATGGAATATTAGCAATATTAGCTTGACAAATAGGTGGTATTTATTTTGTTGAGTTTTTATATTCCTTTTAGTTACTCTTTTGCTGTTTGTAAAATTTGCAAAATAGATAACAATTTTATGGGGGGGGGGGGGTTTAATAATTACAACTGAGATTTTAAGTAGATATCCCTTTTTTTACAGCTATTTTTGTGGATTACATTTTCGTGGTAAATAATCAAAAGTGAGACTTGTGAAATATACTGTAAAAACACTGCTGTAAAACAAGAAAAATCAAATGTTTAACTTTCCTGCTTAAATATTTATATGGGAATTTATATCCCATAATGTCATTAGGGAAGAGCGCCTAGGGCCTATCCTGACCCTCTTTCAAGAGACACCTTTAAAGGGCAACTAAGCTGACCCTTCAGCTTTACTACAAGGGTTAGTCTGTAAAGATGTATCTACAGCTGATATACTAGAGTTGTCTACAGAACAGGAGTCAAGGGTACATTTCTCAATGATGACACCTGTTCCAGTGATAACTGTCTAAAAACTTCTCACCATACAGGATAGTAACTAAAAACAAAATC
>BLSH010487231.1:379130-391423 GCA_018402905.1 Glandirana rugosa | reverse complement strand
GCCTTCCTAAAGGTCGAAATCCTGGCCTCGGGAAAAACGCTAAGCCGCGACGCAGCGAAATTGACTGTTAACGCGCCAGCACGCTGCAACATGGGTTTGCTTTAAACGCAGGAAAAAAAGGGTGTTTGTCTCGAAAGAAAACCACCATAAACTAGTGGCGACGCAGTAAAGACTAGCGGCGATATTTGTTTTCTTCTCGCTGTTAAAACGTTTTTTTGGGTTTAAAGAATGAAAAAGGATTTTATGTTTAGGGTTTTTTTTTATATTTTTTTGTAAAAAAAAGTGGCAAAAACCGGCTAAATATAAGAAGGAGTATAAACGCTATTTTTTTTAGCGTTAGACGCAAATAACTAACCAAACACGTCGCACGACCGCGCAATTGTCAGTTAAAGCGACGCAGCGCCGAATCGCAAAAAGGGCTCCGGTCCTAAAGCTGGAAATCCTTCCGGGGCTGAAGTGGTTAAATGCAGCTTTTCTATACTTTTCTGAACTTTTCTTCTACTTTGGATTACAGTAAACACCTCTTATTGCAGTTTTGCTATATAAACTTTTTCTGCTGTATATAAAATGGGAAGATAGCTGGATTCAGACAATACCTATATGATACGGGCCACAACCTAGAACCATCATTCCGTGGTCATCAAACTTTATATCATGCTCCTGGAAGAGAAATGAGAAGATGTATTAACCATTGTGAAGAGAAATGGATCATAAAAATCATTACTGGATGGTGCTCAGTATATTTCTGAGTGTCATCAAAACTTATGATTCCATTACGTTTGTAAATCTTCAGCCCAAAAGTATAATGGCTACCCTTCAGTGTGACATTTTCCCTTGAGTAGAACATGAGGAATGGTTTCAGGTACTGAAAGTGTTTTGAGGATTAAAGGCAAACTCCTAGAATAGAACGACATCCAGACCTTCCCATGCATATTCTACCAAATCTATCCCACTCAACCAGGAGGTTTTGGGTGATTTATCAAAGTTAAGTGACATGAATTTGGGTTTGCTTTAAACTTCCAGCCATGTGCAGGATATGTTCCAATTTGTTTATATTTCCTTGCACATGCAATTGGAGTGAACAATTTGCACAATGACTGTGAAATTTTGGATAATATCTAGAAGAAGGCACCTCTTTTCTGCTGCTACAGAAATAGAAAGGAACACACCATGATTTATCCTATTCAACTTAGGGGTGAAAATATGAGAATAAAATGAGATTTTAAGCAGGATCCATACCTTATACCTCATTAAACTTTGCTGTGAGACAGTGTTTTCAGCATATATTAACAAATGTGGGTTCTAAACTCAAAATTGGTTTAAATGTAAAAGTGATGGGGTTCAAAGAAAGTAGTAACAGAACAGTCTCTGAACGTTCAATATTGTCTACAACAGAATTACGGTAAATCTTTAAATGATTGCTGTACTTTGTCATCTTACTATTTTATGAAGAGTAAGTAAAACAAAATACAGGACTGAACACAATTCAATCCATCATTTTCAAATACAATATTTTGTCATGTACCTTTAAAAAAAAACTCCTCTAATTCACCCATTCCCACCCTTCCTAAACTAACACTGTTATTACAAGATTTTACTTTCTTTATCATTAAAACAGGAGGCGAGAGAAAACCCCAATGAGGCAACATCGAAGCCAGGAAATCTATAGAGAAATCTGATTGATTAAGAAGCCCAACAGATTCCAGCTATAATTTAACTATCACTTAAGGGGTTATTTTATTATTTCAAGCGTTTGGCCTAAAACTAGAATCATAGCACCAAAATGTATTCCAAAATTTATTCCAGTACAGTACCTGTCCATTGTAGGTGAGGTAGAGGTAATTTGTAATTGCTGGGTACTCAGCAGCCAAAGTATCAATCTGAGGAGCAAAAGAAGTACAATTTAGTCAGACAACTCAATGCCATTCAAGAATCAGCAGAATATATAAGGATGAACTTTTAAGACCCATACACACGGTCCAATTGTTGGCCAACATCGGTCATCCAACAGCCTGTTGGCCCATAATCCGACCATTAGTACGCACAATTCGACAGCCGATTTCCAATTGTCATCCAACAGAAGTTGACTGTCAAGACTAGAAAACTTTTGTTGGACAGCAAGGCGTTGGCCGATTGTTGGCCCGTGTGTACAGAAGTTGGCCAACAAAAAGTTGGATGCTCGGAATCCAGGAAGTGTTTGATAGTGTAAACCTGCATTACTAACTCACAAATCACATTCACATTCATTCTTCCTCGCTATACGCTCGTAACATGTCACTACGTTCGGCTTTGTTGGCCGATTACTTGACTACCGTCAGTACCCTAGACACAACCGCCAACAGCCAATTTGGACAAAAGTTGGACGTTCGGTTGGCCAACAATCTGCGCGTGTGTACGAGGCTTTAGTCTAGAACAATCAAAGAAACAGATCCAATTCAAAAAAGGTTCTCCAGTAAAAAAGTTAACCTTCTCCCATATAGTCATGCAATTTACATCCTTTAGTTCATTGACCTTTGCCATGCTGAAGTGAACTGATTTTTAGGGGAGGTATTGCCACAGATATCTATTCAGTTCTATCAATATTAATGGCAGCACCTTCACCAAGGACCAGTCCATCTCTCAAAAAAAGGCTTCGAAGCTTCACTATGATGGGCTGGCTCATTGATCAATAGGAATTTGTGTGAACTGAGAAGAGGTAGCAAGTTCCTCCACTACCAAGAAGTCACAGGGTCATTTAAATAAATTAGATATGTTCTCTAAAAAAATGTTATACAGACAAAATGATTATATAATATGTAGTTTATTTCAAATAAGTTGGAGTTGGCATTAACAAGATCGAATCCAATTCTTACTTACTAGTTGGATAATATACTCTCCTCTTGGGCTTGGACAGGGTATTATGTGTTTCAGCAATGAAAGGGTGCCATATTAATTAGCTCACCTCAGGATTGTATTACCTCATGGTAGATGACAGGATCAAGAGTACAAATGCATCTGCATTACAACTACGCATACCAAGTAACTTCATTAAAATAGAGGAGCTTGCCATGAATGCAAAATTACTTTGGTAATGATGGGGCACTTAAAATAAAGTATTAGCCCATAAAACAATGTTAGCACCTCGGGAGATGGCTGCGAGGCTAGATTTCTAGAGCCAGATGCTGCATGTTTAAACCAGGTCAGCTCCTGATGTTTCATGATTACAGGTTTTTATATACTGTTTAATTGCCACTTCAGCGGAACGTCACCGTTTCAATGGGAGCTCTCAAAGAGCATCGCCGAAATTGCTTTGTGGGTGAAATATGGAATGATGAAAATGGAAAATGAAATTGCTTGACAATGTGCAGGTTAATCTGTAGGATGATATAAATGAAAATGCAATCCCTTTATGGTTATTTAATATCATCACAGCCAATCAGAGTGTTCAGTATATACATTTGACCAGCAATTTCATTGGCTCAGTCTATTGTAAATCTAGTGATAGAAGTCTTGTGGATTAGGACAGCATGTTTTTGTTATGCAAGAGGCCAAGATAATTGGCTTATGTCAGCCATATGATGTCCATATGCTGGCAATGAATATATGCAATTTTTGCAAGTAATGTGACAGTTTCAAAAGTTTCATGTGGTTAAATGGAATGTAGTCTTTTCAATGTTTTAAGACACATAAAATCTTAATGTAAATAAATGTGTTCGTGTTCATGTCTTAAAAATGTGTGCGGTTTTACAGTCTATGTATGAGAGGGCATCCAAACCTGCTCATTACATATACAGACTCAGTTTCACGGTTTGCAGTACTACACAATGTGGGGGAGATTTACTAAAACTGGTGCACACAGAATCTGATGCAGCTGTGCATAGTAACCAATCAGATTCCAACTTAAGTTTGTTCAATTAAGGTTTGACAATAAAACCTAGAGGCTGATTGGTTACTATGCACAGCTGCACCAGATTTTGTATGCACCAGCTTTAGTAAATCTCCCCCTGTATGTGCTTTACTGCTCACTTTAACAAGTCAAGTGTATAGGCTTGATTTACTAATGGCAAATAGGTTGTTCACTTTTCAAGTGAAGTTGTACTTTGCAAAGGAATTTGCCCTAAAGCTTGGTAAATGTTTTAAGGTTGCACTATCCCCCAATTATGTGCAAGGATCATTTTTAAACATTGGATGATGGAAGTCAGCAAAGCTTGGCCTCATTCACAAAGCTCTGGCGCACATTCTCTTGCAAACTGTGCAGTCTATTTGTATTTGGTAAATCAACCCCTCTAAGCCCTTTAACTCAAGGGCACTGATGGGTGGCACTGACAGGCACTGATGGGTGGCACTGTTAAGTGGCACTGATGGGCACTGATGGGTGGCACTGATGTGCACTGGTAGGTACCGGTAGGTGCAACTGATTGGCAGCACTGATAGGTGGCACTGATGATGAGGCACTGATGGGCACTGGTTGGCAGCACTGATGGGCATTGATGGACATTGATAGGTGGCACTGGTGGACAGTAATAGGTGGCACTGGTGAGCACTGATAGGTGGCACTCGTGGGCACTGGTAGGCTGCACTCATGTGTACCTGTAGGTGGCACTGGTGGGCACTGGTAGATGGCACTGGAAGGTACTGCATAGCAGCAGTGCCTCTCCGTGTGCGGGACTGATGTTCCCCTCTCAGGAGCCAGTTATCTGCTTTTTCCCCTCATGCTATCAGCGTGAGGGGAAAAAAAAGCCAATTGCCGATCTTTTGTTTACATAACGTGATCAGCTGTCATTGGCTGACAACTGATCACATGGTAAGGGGCCGGGACCGCCCCCTTACAAACGATCTGTGATCAGCCGAGTCTCATTGACTCACAATACTCTACAATATTATTTCTTTTAAATTTTAATAGCTGTTATCATGCAGTTGGAAACACATCTGGTCCTTTGCCAGAATCCAAAAAATATGACTATGGCACCAGAAAAGGGGGGATCTATTAATGAGGATACATATTCATGTGACAACTGTTTTTTCTCTCATGTTGGAGAGATTTCCTTCATGTTGTGTATACAGGATAATAATGTTTTATTTTATTTATTTTTTCTTATTTTAATCTTAATTTTATTTTATTTAATTTTTTTTCTGTCTGTTTCAGCCTAATCCTACTACTTATATCTACCCACAGATCATAGGCGTGCAGAGGGGGTGTGCCAGGTGTGCCTAGGCACACCCTAATCACTCTAAGCACATTAGCATTACTGCTCTGTGTGCCGGTGTAGAGATGGGAAATATCTCCCTCTGACCAGTTCCACCATTATTGAAGAGCTACCGTACTTCTCTTTCACTGAACCAGCTCTGCTATAAGAGTGTGTGTGTCTGTGTGTGTATGTATGTATATAAATATACTGTTAATGTGTGTTTGAGCTTTGGAGTGCACACCCTAATGCAATAGGCTGCGCACACCTATGCCACAGATACTTGTTTTGTATGATGGGTAGATCACATCTATTTTGACTTATGGTCCCAGCCTCAGCGGGAGTAATCTGCAGCGTTGTTACATCTATCTTTGGCTGGATGGTCGCGATCAGTAAATACAATTCTTTGGAACATGCCATTGTCATATACACTGTTTTGTTATACATGATGACTTTTTGTAAGTATACACCATCTGCCTTGCTTGTTTTATGATTCACCTGTCCATTGTACCAGTTATATATTTGATCTTGATCACTGTACTACTTTACCGTAGATTTTTGCACCCTTTCCTTTCCCCGAAGAAGGAATACACATATAAATCCGAAACACGTTGGAATTGCTAGGTGAACACCTTCAAGGATTGGCCTTTGACTCTCCACAGGCCACTCTTGGTGCTCCAGCATATTTAGGGTTTAGTGGGGGTTAAAGTGTGGCGCTTATTTTGACTTGGGTTAATATACCACAACCCAAAGTAATAGGCGATGTGAGAGAGAAAAAATTGTGTGTATGTGACAAGTGTATATGAGGTACAAATAAACCTATAAAACAAGAATGTTTCCAAAAACACTGAAAATACATATATATGTACTTCAAGAGAGAGGAGGAGGACCTTAGGGTTCAGTATCCCTCTGAACTGGAGTACGCACTAAAAAGTGACTAATTATGTGAACAACATATTAATAAAATACATAAATTGAAAAATGATGTCCATGAGGATGAAACATGTTGGGTGACTGCTGACCCCATGCTATTGCTATGTATTTGACTGCAATTTGACTGACATCCAGACGAGCTTGTTGATTACAGATTGGATGTAAGTGCAATATATTCTTTTTTAATAAACCAGTTTTAAACAGATTCACACTATGTGAGTTTTTCTCTACTATTTTGGATTCCGTGTGAGAATACCCAGAGAGAAAATACAGTGGAGATCACTGCTTTGGGTCATTCCACAATAGGTTATACCAGGAGCCTGCCTACCTATTTTGTGTCACCAACACAGGAATAGAGTTTTGTCCATCTAATCTTGGAGAGGTCCCTATGGTTGATCTATCGGAGGCGTATCTCTGTTGGCAATCTGGTAAGCCTTTATTTTTTCTGGTGGTGGCGTTTCATACCCTTTTCGGGGATCCATAGAAGCTACAACCCTACACCTAAAGGATTCTCCACGTCACCTTGCAAACTTTTATGAACTCTTACCATAGAACTGTCTGTGGCCTAAATTGGCAACATATATTTCTCCTATACCAATACTGCAATTTTTCAATTTATGTATTTTATTAATATGTTGTTCACATAATTAGTCCCTTTTTAGTCCGTACTCCAGTTGAGAGGGATACTGAATCCTAAGGTCCACCCCCTCTCTCTTGAGGTACATATATATATCTTTTCAGTTTTTTTGGAAACATTCTTGTTTTATAGGTTTATTTGTACCTCATATACACTTGTCACATACACACTATTTTTTTTTCTCATCACCTATTACTTAGGGTTGTGGTGTATTAACCCAAGTCAAAATAATCGCTACACTTTAACTCCCACCATATTTTGCACGATTTGTTTGATTGTGATGTTAGCTGCTGTTTTTATGTCTCCAACAAACATTCCATATTTAAGGTTTAGGGTGCTTGCTTTGTAACATTTGTAAATATGTCATCATGTTTATATGTTGTCAATGTTCACTGACCCTATGGTCAGTTGAGCGAACACCTGGATGTTCGGGTTCGGCGGGTTTGGCCAAACTTTGCGGAAACATTCGGGTTCAGTACCGAACATTACCCGAACTTGACCCCGAACCCCATTGAAGTCAAAGGGGACCCGAACTTTTCGGCACAAAAATGGCTGTAAAAAAGTCCTGGAAAGTGCTAGAGGGCTGCAAAAGGAAGAAAAATGGGAGATGTTATTAGATCTGCAATCTGTCCCTCAAAGCAGTAGTAATCTCTACCTAGTCCAGTATCAGATCGTTCGGTAATCAGATCGTTCTGTAATGCAGGATAAGAGATCGTTCTGTAATCAGATCGTTCTGTAATGCAGGATGAGATGTTACAGATCTACAATCTGTCCCTCAAAGCAGTAGTAGTAATCGCCTTCTCCTTTCCCCTTATCATGTTTACAGGATAAGCTGTGATAGGAAATTTTCTGAGTGAGAAACTGAACACAAAAAAATGTTTGTTTTAATCCTTACCTACTCTATTCAAAATAAGAAAAGGAGTTTTGGCTTTAGATATAGTTTAAAGCAGAGCATAGGTTAAGAATGAATGCACACAGTCTTCCAGCATGGCTTCAAATTTCAGACATTAGGGAAAAAGTGCAGTTGGCTACAAACAGAATAGGAAAGTCACAATAGACCATGGTCAATGGAATTTTTGAAGAATAGAAAATATTGTATTTTTCAGTACTGACAAAAATCTGTTTATGCCCAAATTAAAATGTGTTTATTTTTTTCTTTCATGGTATGTTATCTAAATGCATCGCTTGGCAATGTAAAATGAAGGATAAGTCAGACAGTCAATTTTGACAATGCGTCTGACAATTTAGATGACAGAATAGATTGATCTCCTGCCACAGTATCCCTGAACATAATGCATGCTTCATCCGAAAAGATCACAGTAGTCATGTTCTTTTCCAGCTAAGTGATACTGTCCATTGCTATGTGAGAATACCAACACTGATAAAATCTGTATTTGCATAGAATATTCAGTAGGATTCAGTAGCACAATGGGGAGATGGATGAACCTTTCAGGTGGGAGGTGAACCCTTATGGTGTCTGCTGTACGGCAAAACTGTTACATTGTAGGCTGAAAAAAATATTACAGGTTTTATTTTAGGGCCCAATCATACTATTTTGATGTGACAAGTAATTTTGGTGTGTTAAGTAATTTTTGTGTATGTTTTGCATATTGGTGCAATTTGGTGCAATTCTTTCCTAATGGCGGTCCAACTTACTTTGCCAATGCACCTCTTTTGCAGTTCATCAAAATGCACAGTAGTGCACTACCATGCCTGTGTTGCACTGCATTACAACAAATTGTCACAGTTTTTCTTTCTGTTTTAAGTGTTGGCATCCCATTTATTTAAATAGGCTGCTTTAGTGCAATGCACATTAGCACATGTGCAATAATACAACACAGAAGAACGGCAAAGTATGAATGGGCCCTGATTGTCAATCAATTATATTAATCAATGGAATACCAGTGTTCAGTACATGCTAGTCTTACATTTCTCTAGCAATTTATCTCTGGACTCTAACATCTGGGGATCTTAGTAGACATGTGCGGTGTTTCATTCCAAATTAAAATTTGGACAAAGTTTTGTTTTTCGAAAATTTGGATGTAAATTACAATAGTACCAAATTTAAATAAATCTGAAATAACGAGAAAAAAAATTTGGGCAAAATTTGAATTTGAATCGTTTTTGAATACTTTTAGAATCTGAATAGTTTTCAAATTCGATTCTTTTTCAAATTCAAATTCGAAACATTTTGGAATTTGAATAGTTTTCCAATTTCCAAAGAGAATAAGATACAATAAAAAATAAAGTAATAGAATAAAAAAAAAAATAATAGACTAGAAAAGAATATAACAGAAAATAAAAGAATATAATATAATAGAGTAAAACAGAACAAAATAGAATAGGAAATAAAAGAACAGAATACACTAGAATAGAATAGAATAGAATTACATAGAAAGAATATAACCATCTTCTCAATTTTGATTTTCAAATAGAATAAATATGAATTCAAATACATAAGGAAATAATAGAATAGACTATAATAGAATAGAAAAGAATAGAATTATAAAACAAGAGAATAGAATAAAAAGAATATAAGCCAAAATTCAAATACAATCAATTCAAATTTGAAAATAATAGAAAATAGTAGATTAGAATAGGATAGAAAATAACAGAATAGTATAGAAATAAACAACAGGATAGAATAGAAACAATATAACCATCTTCTGAAATTCGAATAGAATAAATTTGAATTTGAATAGAAAATAATAGAATAGAATAGAAAAGAATAGAATAGAAAATAATAGAATAGAATAAACAAATAAAAAAAGAATATAATTTAAAAAAAACTATATATTAGAATAGATTAGAATGGAAAGAATATAAACATTTCCCAAAATTCAAATATAATCAATTAAAATTTGAATAGAATAGAAAAGAATAAATTAGAATAGTAAGATAGTTATATTTATTGTATTCTATTTCATTCTGTTGTTTTTTTTCTATACTATTTGTATTATTTTCTATTCTATTCTACTATATTCTTGTCTATTCTGTTCTTCAAATTCTAATTGATTCCATTTGAATTTTGGAAAATGGTTATATTATTTCTGTCTAGTCTATTGTTTTTTTAATTCTATTATTTTCTATTCTAATCAAATTTCAAAAGATGGTTATAATCTTTCCATTTTATTCTATTTTTTTTTATTCTATTCTATTTCCTTCTATTCTATTCTGTTCTATTCTATTCTATTCTGTTCTTTTAGTTTCTATCCTATTTTGTTGTTTTACTCTATTATATTATATTTGTTTATTTTCTGTTGTATTTTTTTCTATTGTATTCTATTTTTTCTATTCTATTCCTTTATTTTTTATTCTATTTTACTCTCTTGGAAATTGGAAAACGAATCGAATTCGAAAACTGTTCAAATTCGAAAATGATTTAAATTTGAAAACGATTTATATTTTAAAACAATTTGAATTCGAAAACTTTTCAAATATAAAAACTATTCGAAATTGATTTGAAAACTTTTAGAATTGATCTGAAAACGAATAAACAAAACAAATTCCAAAAAGGAAGTAAACGAATGAAACCTATCTAACTAAAAAAATTTATGCAAATAACGAAACAAAAAAAAAATTCCGTTCAGCACATGTCTAGATCTTAGCACAATCACACGCTGTCGAAAAAAGTGGTTTGCATATAGGCATGCCTTTTTAATATTTTTTTTTTTTTAGTTTGTGCTAAGCAGAATCCAGTTGCTGTTCTTTGAAGGTATCCTTTCAGCTTAAAAAAAATCTACTTGTTTTAGCTCATGCAAGGAATGTTAGTATAGATATTTTATTAACCCCTTCCTTACCGGAGTATAGTAATTATAGGTCAGCAAGGTGCACTCCCCATCCTAAGTGGACGTCATTGCGGCGATCGGGGACCGGGCGCGTCCCTCGGGACTCCGGCCTTCCATGATCGGGGTAAAGAGGCAATAAAATTGGCTCTTTATCATGTGACCGGCTGTGTCCTATCACAGCCGGTCACTTCCGACAACAATTCAGAGCAGCGTACACACTGCTCGTGCGCGCCCCCGGGGGCGCGCAGCGCGTCGATCGGGGTGCGGGCTTGTCCCTCGGACAAAGCCCAACCCCGATCACGGTAAAGAGCCAATGATATTGGCTCTTTACCACGTGACTGGCTGTGTCCAATCACAGCCAGTCACAGAATGACGAGAATCCACGGTACCGCGATGTTACCGGGTTCTCCTCTTCACACACCAATCGTGTGTGAGGAAGAGATAGCGGTAACAGCTCGTTACCGCTTACTGTCAGCACCAATCACACTGATTGCCCCCCCAATAAAGAGTACCTGTCACCACCCCATCAAAGTACCTGTCACAGCCCATCAGAGTTCCTGTCACCTGCCCATCAGAGTACCCGAGTACCTGTCACCTGCCCATCAAAGTACCCGAGTACCTGACACCTGCCCATCAGAGTACCCGAGTACCTGTCACCTGCCCATCAGAGTACCCGAGTACCTGTCACCTGCCCATCAAAGTACCCAAGTACCTGACATCAGACCATCAGAGTACCCGAGTACCTGTCACCAGCCCATCTAAGTACCCGAGTACCCGTCGCCAGCCCATCAGAGTACCCGTCACCAGCACATCAGAGTACCCGACTACCTGTCACAGCCCATCAGAGTACCTGTCACCTGCCCATCAGAGTACCCGAGTACCTGTCACCAGCCCATCTAAGTACCCGAGTACCTGTCACCTGCCCATCAGAGTACCCGAGTACCTGTCACCTGCCCATCAGAGTACCCGAGTACCTGTCACCTGCCCATCAAAGTACCCAAGTACCTGACATCAGACCATCAGAGTACCCGAGTACCTGTCACCAGCCCATCTAAGTACCCGAGTACCCGTCGCCAGCCCATCAGAGTACCCGTCACCAGCACATCAGAGTACCCGACTACCTGTCACAGCCCATCAGAGTACCTGTCACCTGCCCATCAGAGTACCCAAGTACCTGTCACCAGCCCATCAAAGTACCCGAGTACCTGTCACCAGCCCATCAGAGTACCCAAGTACTTGTCCCCAGCCCATCAGAGTACCCTAGCAGCTGTCTGAGTACCCGAGTACCTGTCACCAGCCCAGCTGAGTACCTGAGTACCTGTCACCAAACCATCTGAGTACCCGAGTACCTGTCATCAGCCCATCACAGTACCCGAGTACCTGTCATCAACCCATCTGAGTACCCGAGTAACTGTCACCAGCCCACGAGAGTACCTGAGTACTTTTCACCAGCCCATCAGAGTACTCAAGTATCTGTCACCAGCCCATTAGAGTACCCGAGCACCTGTCACCAACCCATCTAAGTACCCAAGTACCTGTCACCAGCCCATCACAGTACCCGAGTACCTGTCACCAGCTCATCACAGTACCCGAGTACCTGTCACCATCCCATGAGAGTACCCGAGTGCTTGTCACCAGCCCATCAGAGTACCTGAGTACCTGTCACCAGCCCATCAGAGTACACGAGTACTTGTCACCAGCCCATCTGACCACTGTCTATGAACTCATGAGACTACCCGACCACTTTTCATGAGTCCATGAGAGTACCCG
>BLSH010487231.1:352199-374033 GCA_018402905.1 Glandirana rugosa | reverse complement strand
CGTGTTGGTCTTTGAAAAACTATTGGACGACTTCCGAGGATCGTCGAACAAATTTTACTGTCGGTCGCGAGGGTAATACTAGACAAATGGTAGGGACTTGGTCTCGACTTGTCACGAAATTTTCGGGGTCGTTTCGATGAACTTACAATTCACGAAACATTTTGGAAAAACATGTGTCACGAGAACATGGTTGACTTCGGGCTCAAATGCACTAAATTTCACAGGACCAGTCGAATTGGTGAAGGTATGTCCTGTGAATGTGGGGGAAGGAATGGTCTGGTTAAAAGTCGAAAGTCGCAAAAAATGATAAAAATTTTGTTTGGGTACAGTGTAGCATGACTTAGTAATTGTCATTTAAAGTGTGAGAGCGCTGAAAGCTGAAAATTGGTCTGGTAAGGAAGGGGGTGTAAGTGTCCTGTATGGAAGTGGTTAAGCTGACCAGGACACTTTAAATCACGTAAACTCGGGCTTCAGTTGGTACAAGAGCACTGTGTACAAAAAGGTTTTACAAAGCACTTAACATTCAAGTAGCTTTGCTGGGGCTTTTAAAGCACTGTTCAGCTCTGGTTCAGGGATGGTAAACAGATCATAATGGGAGCGCTGGCTGTCATTTTAAACAAGCTGCTAGGAGCCTTCAGCAGGTTATCAAAAAGTTTCTGGTTGTGCTGAAGTTTCTTTAAAGCCTGCTAAAGCCTTGCTGCCTATATCTGTGGATCTACTGATCCATTTTTATATGCAGCTTTTGTGGCAGCTAACCTATGCTCATGCGTTTTTCATCACATGTCGAGTTGTCACAAATTATTATTATTCTTCCAAAATATACAAACATTACTTACTTACTTGAAAAATATACAGGGGTTTACCTTTATTCCCTCCACTGTAGTGGCGGCCCATCCATTAGGGGCACATGGGTGCCGCCCCCTCCATCCATGCGTCCAGCCCCCTAATCTACATACAGAGCACCAAATGCATGGATTCCAATGGGGGGTGTTTTTGTAAGCACGTGATTAGAGCCAGAGGCTCTAATAGGCTTCAAAAAAGGGTGGTCTCTGGGTGCAGAGCACTGCGCTCCAAGCCCACCCAGTTGTTTGACAATAGCGAATGAATATTCACTATTTTCACACTCAATCTCCTCCCCGCAATCAGGAAGCGGGTCATGAGACCCTCTTCCCGATTGGCCAAAATTCCAGGTGATCCCATTGGACACCTGGGAGGAGGAGGAGAGAGGAAACCCACTGGCTGCCACTGTAGATGGCTCGCCAACAACGGCTCAGCCACCCGGCCATCCCCGGCTCAGATAGAGGAGGGAGGGGAGATTGGGGTGTCATCACGGGCAGGTAAGGAGGCTGTTTGTCTCACGGGGGGCCCAAATTCCTTGCATTCCCCCGCATTCGTTTCCCCTGGGCAGGTGCTACAGCCTCAATTTCTGCCGGGTGGGGGGTGGTGTTGGTTTGCCGCCCCCTCCAGAATTATTGAGCACTAGCCGCCACTGCTCCACTGTATGGCCAATATTTGGAGGACACCTAATCAGCACACCTATATGAATTTTTTGAACATTCCATTTCAAATTCATGAGTATAAATATGGAGATAAGGGGCGTGGCCTGATAAGGCATGTGCGCGGACCTGCTGCACGGAGCTCCCGCTATTGATCCTGCTTGTGATCCTTCCCTCACCGATCTATCTGCCCAAACCGGACCAACACTGTGCCCACTGGTACCTGGACACCCCAAGAGTCATCAGCCGTGATCCGAAGTGTATGCAGACCCGCTGAACCTGAGGACAGGCCGGGAACGCTGCGCACATGGAGGCCCAAGATAACACCTGGCACTCACAGCCACAAAGAATGCCGCATGGCCCGGACAATAAACTGGAGCAGGAGGTAAGTCAATTAAAGCCCCTAAATCCAAAGAGCAACCCAAGGACATATCATACTATGCTCAAAAGCTGTCAGGCTCGGCAAAGCCCCCACAGAGCACTCCTCAGCACATTCTCCTGACCTTGCTGACAGAGATGAAACTGACATAATGGACGACACTGTGCCTCTGGAATCTTTCCCTGATCCTATGTAGGACTTGTTTGATATGCCCATGACAGATACCCCTCAACCTACGCTTTGTGAAATTCTGCAAGCCATGCAAAAATGCACTGCATCAGTGGATGACTTAAAAGAAAACTTTGGGGGTCTGAAAGAGACAGTGTCACTCCTCAGACAAGACATCCAAAAAATCAGGGAGAGAACCACCTCAGTGGAAAGCTGTGTAAGTGATATGGAGGATCAACTGCCTCCACTTAACAGGGATGTAAGACAAGCCACACAGCAGGCCTCACAGGTCCTAAATAAGACCGATGACATCGAAAATCGCCTTAGGCGTAATAATATCTGCATTGTGGTGCTCCCAGAGAAGGTGGAAGGAAAAGACCCCACTGCATTCATTGAAAGATGACTGCAGGAGATATTTGGCAAAGAGGCCTTCTCTCCAATCTATACAGTGGAAAGGGCCAACAGGGTTCCACCCAGGCCTTTCCCTCCTGGCAACGCTCCCCGCTCTATGTTAGCCAAGCTCCTAAACTACAAAGACCAGAAGGTAGTGCTCAGTCTGGCCAGGGAAAAAGGTAACATACAATTCAATGGTGCAAAAATATAATTTTACCCGGAGAGTAACTGCGAGGGGCCAAAACCAGTTTTGAAAATCTGCAAGAAGCGGTGGGCTGGCTGGATCAAAATGAGCAATACCTTAGACGTCGCAGATGTGAAGATGATGATGGTTGATTTGCCATAAGATCTACCGGGCACTATACTACCTACACCTGTTACTTTTGCTTAAGAGTGTTAGTTATTGTTGACTATTGATAGCGGTTAACTACCTTTACCTTTTCATCCAAATCCGGATTATAGAAGTCTAACTTACTTACCATGTTGCCATGGCTGACATGGCTCCTGTTCTTGTGCCCTGTTAGTACAATTGGGCGTACAGATAAATATGATCTCTCTGTTGAGAGTACACTGTACCCTGTGGAGATAGCAGGAATGCAATACCTGACAGTTGTTTGCCCTACCATGTACATGCGCATTTGCGCAACCAGTTACACTTTTCACATGATGTACTATTCTGCTACACATCTCTACTGAATGACTTAATACAGTGGCTCCCACACAGTGAGCAAAGTCGAAAGGCTCTCCCTATGCAGGGTGTTGCTGACCCCATATCGCTGTGCTTTCTTCCGTTGTGCCGGCAGTTTTTACCTATGAGCTCATATTTTATCTGGAATATGTAAGTGCATTTCTTTAATAAACTCTGTTTTAAAAAGAGGTTTTATGCTATGTGAGACTTATTTTTGCATGTACTGCAATGCCTCTGGGGAGTGGATTTAAAAGGAGGATTTATTCGTTGGTCATGGCTCCTCCTTTCCCATTCGGCTATCCCCAAGTGATGTCTGGCTACATGGTGTCCCCACTGGATGATTAAATCAAGGAAGCAGATCCTGTCTCCTGATCCCAACAATATATTCAGGCTTGAATACATTGGCTTTCCGGTAAGCCTTGCCACTTAGTTTGATTTTGTCCCAACATCTGAACAATTTGTGATCCACACAAACTTTTCTGAATCTTTTTCCTGCACTTTTGTTTTTTGCACTTATTTGCACATTATTTTGCACACCTTTTAATGTTAAACATGAACTTTGGATCTTCATGAATTTATGTAATAACTGTTTTAGACATGTTTACACTATGTACCATTTAGTTTTTTTCAGTTTACATTTGCACTAGCACTTTTTATGAGGATGGTTTGATTACTATCCCTTTATTGTATTTAACAGGGTTTATCCCTTGCCTTGTATCAACAGTCACTCTAATTTCATTTTATCTGGTTGAGCGCTACACATTTATTATATATAAATAGATTCGCAATTAGTTTGGCTGTTGTGTGGCAGCCACGCTCTACAGTTTACACTTAGAGTAGTATATACCTTTTTATTTTCTGCCTATTCAGTGCTGGTTTCGCCTTGATGACATGTTTAAGGGGGGTAATTCTCCCTACTGCAATACTTACTCTCGTGCATTATGGCTACCACACCTATTGTGTCCTGGAATGTCCGGGGAGTGAATGACCCACTAAAGAGGACTATGATTTCATCAGGTCTCTGCAAATTTCATCTGGCCATCATAGGCCTGCAGGAGACGCACCTCCTGTGTGATAATGTGGGGTTCTTACGGTTTGCGTGGGACGGTAGGTCCTACCATTCCACTTACTCGGCAGACGTGGTGTAAGTGTACTGGTACATAAGGCACTAGCATACCAAGAGCTGGACTCCCTTATAGACCCTTTGGGTAGATTTGTATTTCTGTACTGTAAATTGCATACCTTAATGCTGATATTAGCCTTTATATATATCCCCCCACCGTTCTCTAGGGATGTACTGCTTGTGCTGCTGTCGTACCTGACAGGTAAACCTGATGTTCTAATATTGATAATGGGTGACCTCAGTAGCTATTTGGAACCCAAACTAGACAGGCATCCTCCTATACTGTCCCTTGGGGGCAATAGAGGTACTGTTCTCAGCAGGCTGTTTACAGAGGTGGGAAGGACTGATTTGTGGCGGGCTCACAACCCTACACTTAAGCAATTTTCATGCTTCTCTAAAAAGCATGAATCGTTATCACGTATTAACCTCTGTGTGGGCACCCCTCCGCTGGACACATACATCTCAAAGGTGGACTATCTGTTAGGAAGAGAATCTGTGGCTAAAGTGGACTTTCTGCACCTATGCACGCGTGTCATGGATCTGCTACCCAGCGCAGGAGTCACTAAGGGTTAACAATTGTGCATGGTGATTTCATTGATTGGAGCCAAGCTGCCTTATTTAAACACCTTAGCAGCACACAGACTCTGCTGTCTGATCTACAGTGTGTAGTGTGTGTTCCTGATCTGCCTGTACTCTGATTACCTGTTCCTACGACCCTGCCTGCCTGACTTTGCTGATTTCCGCCTACACCAACCCCTGGACTGCCTACGACTACCCTCCTGCCTAGCCCTCCTGTACTTCTGCTACCCGTTTGTTGATGACCCTGCCTGAACCCGACCATCCATCTGCCTGCTCCTTCTGTACTGCACCACCAGCCAGCTTCACGACCCGGCCTGTACGACCACGCTTCTTGTGCACGAGTGCACCTACGGACTTCCTATCAACACCAGTGACCCAGTCTGACCCTCGTGCCATCCTGCACTCCCGAGCCACCTGTCTACTCTACCAGGGGTTCTCGAGTCAGGGTCGTAAGGGAGGTTACCCACTGCATAAATCAGACTCGTCCACCAGGTATGTGACACTATCTCCTACGCAGAGTATCAGACCACTCCCCAGTAGTAACATGGTTATTCACCCAACCACCCACCACTCTACTCAGAGCTCATTGGAAACGCAATGCCTTTTGGCTAAAGCTATTTACATCCCATGAATGGATAGCCACCCACATTGGGGAGGTTTTAAGGTCCCATATACAGTACACTGACACCATACAGAAATGGGAGATGTTTAAGACATACCTTTGTATCTATTGAAGAGATCCAGATTGTTAAGAGAAACTCATCTGCCCTATTGGAACAGGTGGATGATCAGGTTCGGCAGCTAGAATTGTCCTATGTCACCGACCCTTTAGAGTCTGTGAGGGAGGCATGGATGTTGGCACAAGACTCCCTGGACCAGCTGAGATCTTCCACTGCAGAACGCAAAATATTTTTTTCTAAACTTGCATTTTATGAGGAGGGGCAGAAGACTGGCTGTTTACTAGCTAGGATTGCTCAGTCTCGCCAGCAGTCCCTGGCTATAGTTGCCATACGTTTCTCCAGCGGTTAGATAGTCAACAGCCCAGAGGATATTGTGTTAGCGTCCTTTTACAAAGACCTATATTGCTCCAGAGATGCATACTCAGATGAGGATTTACATACTTTTCTTGCCAAAATCACATTACCCACTCTTTCTAGTGAGGCTAAGTGACAACTAGACGCCCTTTTAACGCTGGATGAGCTGCAGCTGGCCGCCAGCTCCTTCCCTACATGTAAAGCACCTGGGGAGGACGGCCTCCCTATGGAGGTGTTTACCCTATTTGATGAGTAATTATTGCCAAAACTATTAGACATGTTCAATGCATCTGTGAAAGGGGGTAGTCTCCCTGCATCCAAGGCCAGGGCTAATGTGGTTTTATTGCTTAAGCCTGGAAAGGATGCGTCTGAGCCTGGCTCCTATAGACCTATTTTTCTCCTGCAGAGTGATGTTGAATTCCTGGCTAAGGTTCTAGCACTCCGGGTTAATAAAATCATCTCGTCAATCATACACCCTGACCAGGCGGGCTTTATGCCACAGAAATCGATGGCTACAGATCTCAGACGACTCTTCCTTAATATGTAGGTGCGGGCAGACAATAGGGGACACAGAGCTCTCCTATCCCTGGATTCCAACAAGGCGTTTGATAGCGCCAATTGGAAATATCTGTGGGTGGTACTGTCTAAATTAGTCTTTGGGAAAAGATTTATAAATTGGATAAAATTGCTGTATGCAGCCCCATGGGCTGCTATTAGACTGTCCGATAGAATATCACATGCTTTTGCTCTGGGCAGGAGAACCAGACAGGGTTGTCCCCTGTCTCCCCTGCTCTTTGCCATCGCTATAGAGCCTCTGGCGACTGTGGTGAGAGACACTCTGCAGATTCAGGGATTTTCATATGGTGACTTACAGGAAAAGATTATGCTATACGCTGATGTCATGATGATTTTCCTGTGAGATATTGATACCTCTTTAACACAAGCCATGGCCATACTATCTGAATTTGGGCACTTCTCCAGTTTGACTATAAATTGGCCCAAATCAGCCTTAATGATGTTAGATGAAGTGGAGGAGCCAGTCCTACCTACCCCATGTCCCATCCCAATAGTTACTGAGTTTAGATACCTTGGTATCCAGCTTACACCGAAACTAGCTGACTACTGCTGCCTGAATGTATACCCCTTGCTTTCCAGGTTCATAGATAAAATCACCTGGAATAACCTCAAATTGTCACTAGCAGGGAAAGAAAACCCGATAAAGATGATATTGATGCCACAACTACTATATTTTCTCCATAACTCCCCTGTGGTAATTCACCTTAAAATGTTTTGAGCGGATAACACCATATTTACATGATTATTGTGAAACACCAGCCCCCCCCAGAATCAAAATAGAACAGTTGCAATACTCTAAGGAGGGAGGCGGAATGGCACTACCAAATCCTTGGTTATACTATTTAGCATCACAGATGCAACATTTAGTTGGCAATATGGCCCACGACTAGATATGGTCCGACTAGCTCCTCAGCTCAGCTGAGGATTTTTGCTACGGGGTGGACACAATTCCCATGGGACTAAAGGCGAGATGCTTTCACATATCTAATAAAGAGATGCCCACTCTCACATTGCTCCAGAAGAAATGGAATAAAGCTAGGCAGCTACAGGGGTGACAGGCTTTACTGAACATAGCCCAATCTGGGAAAATCCCTCCTATGAGGAACTAGCTAAACTTGAGCAGGGACCCAAATGGCACTCCTACGGAATAGCCCTTCTAACCCAGATATTCCGTAATGGCAAACTATTATCCTTTCATGAATTATAGGCCAATTTTCAATTACCAGCAACCATGTTCTTCTCCTAACTACAACTTAGGCACGCCGTGAGTGCGCAGGAGGGTGCGGGGGAGTGGGGGTTATCAGTGGCTCCCATTCACTTGCTACAGGCCAATACTGAGACAAAAGGAATAATTTCCCAATGTTACCAAATGTTACTTACCCAGTTTTTAGGAGCCCACCTCATCAAGGCTAGGGCACACTAAGAAACAGATTTAGGAACACTTACAGACAACCAATGGGAAGAGGCTCTACAAGCTATCCCAATCAGCTCATTAAATATAGCCCAAATGGTATCACAACTATATATAGTGCTCAGGGCATATCATACCCCTAAGCGATTGAACAGAATGGGTGGTTTGGCAGACCCTACATGCGGCAGATGCCACCAACATACTGGGGACCTTATTCCTCTTCTATGGCGGTGTCTAAAGCTACACTGGTACTGGTGTGCTGTAATTGACACACTCAATAGGGTGTTTCAGGTAAAAGTTCCCCTTGACCCAAAGTGTTGCGTACTGGGAATATTAGAGGAGATCATAGTAGATGAGATGGTGCCTCCTAAGGTATCTGCATGGATAAAACTTATGGGAAATACCCTCATTATGGAAAAATATATATATCAGCATAGAGGCAAAGCAGGAAAAATTGAAAGAATGTGGTCCCCCTGGCTAGATATACCTGGATTGAGCCATGTGAACTGAAAATATCCAGAATGTATATTGATATATTGAAATAGATGGCCTTGCAAGAAACATAGCCTACTGTACTTGCTTCAATGTGCATTGTGTGTGAATATGCCTTTATGAGCTGTATTGTCTGTACATTGTAAAGTGATTGATCTAATTGTTCAATAAAATACTTTATGATTTGTGTTTATAGCAGCCTTTCGTCCTTTGGGGAAGGCTTTCCACAAGATTTTGGAGTGGGTCTGTGGGAATTTGTTCCCATTCAGCCAAAAGAGTATTTGTGAGGTCAGGTACTGATATTGAACAAGCCCTGGTTCACAATCGGTGCTCCTATTTCCAATATAATCATTCAACTTCAGTTTCTCAGCACCAAACTTGTCAAACAAAGTCTTTGTGCACAAGGGCACAGCTATGTTGGAACAGAAAAGGCCCTTTCCCAATATGTTGCTACATGATTGAAGTGCACAATTTTGTACAACTGTAGGGTGTCCACATACGTTGGGTCACATACTGTAGGTGTGATGGTCAGGTGCTCACAATCTTATACTACATATACTGTATACTGCTGTCAGACTACAGGTGCATTAGACCATCTATACCATAGTAAATAGTGAGTTTTATACATGTAAAACAGCAGTTTGAGAGCCATGTACAGCTGTAGTTTCACTCTGTCACACTCTTGAAACCTAAAAAAGTTTTTTTCAAAATTAATTGACAGGGAGACGTCTTAGATGTGATACAGCTCTATTGACAAGTTCAGGGAGATTTAAAATATGTGTAAGATATCTTTATATATTTTCAAGTCTGACAATCACTTTGAGTGTTTCCAAGTCTGACAATCAGAACTTCAAAGTATGACCATGGTGTCATGGCTCTTGTGTTATGCTGAAATGTTCTTCTTTTGCATTTTAATTTTGCTTCTGAGATCATTTAAATTCTGAGCCATGTCCAATTTTTCCTATTCAATTCTAGTGTGTAAATATTGTGTTAATGTAATCTGTCTTCACAGGGTTGTAAAGGTAAACCATTTGTTATTGCTTTTTAGTAATGTCCCGAATGTCCTCCATAGCAAACAACCTTTATTCCTGCTACAAAACCAACTGTGCAGTTTTTTTTTCACATTTAACATGCTTTTACATTCAATATAAATAGCGTTATCTGTCATGGTGTCTGTAATGTGAACTATGTTGTCCTTAGTAATCAATTTAATGAACATGTTATTTTTTTGATCATGTAAGTAAAAACCTACAGGTTGTCATGGGGCAAAACATGCAGTGCTTATTTCAGACAGTTTTATACATCAGTATGGGCACATGGTATAAACAGAGGAACTGTTACAACCTGGGGGTGGTCCACCCTCCATCTCCTGACCAACACCAGACCCCTGACCAAGGCAGTCTTTACACTTATTTCTTGTTTCCCAGAAGTGATAAGCCAAGATGGGTACAGCAAACATTACTAAAGTTATGGTGCCAAATCTAAAACCCACTGAAGTCAATAGGAGCCAAATTTTAAAAACAATAATGGCCATTTTCTAAGCTAATAGACGAAGGGTTGTCAAACAAATGGCCAGAAAAGGGCTAGAACAAGTATGCAGAGACCCCCCCTCCTGAACCATACCAGGTCACATGCCCTAAACATGTGATGGTGCCTTGCTACGGGAGACCCTCTGGCAAAGCACCTTGTCCCCATGTTGATGAAGACAGGGTCCTCTTCCAGACAATTCTGGCCCATTGGTTGTGAGGATCTGCTTGCGGGGAGTAAATCAAAATCTTAAAGCCCTGTTTAACAATCAGGGGACACCCAGATACTGGTTGCCACCTATTTGAATTAATAAGGGGTGCAAAGTACCCCTAACAATTATAAAAAAATATAAAGTATAAATAAACACACAGAATTTTTTTACAAAACCCCAAAAAAGTTCCACAACATACATCCAATGTCAATCACGTCATCCAGCAATACAGATACACATTAATCATGATGCCCAGCACCCATCTACCTGAGGAGGTAAAAAAAGATGCTGACTGCCAGCACACTTCTAGTTCCATTGCTTTACCCTCACTGAATGGAAGGTTCCCCTGGACCCATCATGCAGCGAAGCAAGCAGAGCACTAAACTAAAACTCCAAAGAACTAGGAGGACAACGAAAGGCACATTCAGGAACTACACCATACCACCCATAGTAGCGCTTTAATAGGACCCTACACATTTATAACTGACTCAATATCTGGTACTATTTTGATTTAGCTAGGTGCCAAGACCTCAGTATTACAACTTTACAACATAAAATGAATCTCTATATAGTTTAGACTTCTGCAAAAACATGTAAAGACATCAATTAGCGTGTGTCAACATTGAAGGGGTTTTATAGTGTATTTGTAGATTTACGTTCCTTTTTGTGCAAGATAAACACTTTTACACATTGCACTTACTGTAATACTCCAACCCCCAACACACACACACACACAATATGATATTTCAGTTACTGAGCTGCAGGAAGTGTGGACGGACTACGAGTGCACTGATCAGCCCACTCGTAGTCCATTGAGAACTAAAAGTCCATGTGCCACAGTAGAAGATGGGGCTTGTAGTTTATTCAATCACAGATCTCTGTGAATCCATGATGCAACTACAGCAGCGGCATTGGGAGAGGAACCCCTGTCTGCAGTCAGGTTTGGTGGGGTTCGTGGCTCAGAGGGTGAGGGTTGGGGTGCTTAGATACATGTTACACCCTAACTACAAAAAGGTTAAACTAGTCTTTAACAGCATATAAATTACATGTTTTGGTTCATTAGGGTTTTTTTTAATTTTAGTTTTTTTATGTATGATACTTTTTACTAAGTAGCTTCAGATTGCCACATGTCCTAGTGGTGTGACTGAATATGAGACTTGACAAATCAAAGGTCCCATATCCTATTTACTGCAAGGTCCAATAATCTATAGTTCCACAAACTCAGTCATATGGCACTAGATACAGCAGAAAAGAATGTTTAAAATATTCGTAACACTTAATATGAGCCATTGTTTGAGTTGCATATACTTAACAAATAATTTATCTCTATTAACTGCTCTAGCCTGTAAAGCTTGCCAGTATGTATTATTAGGGAAAATTTGCTTACCTGTTTAACCCAAGGCTTGACATTCTTGTTCAATCTAAGCTCTCTGGTTTGAGCTTCAGAGAGTCCCAGGCACTTCCCAATATAACGATCAGAAAACCCAATCTGCTTGGCCCTCCGCAGTGTTTCCTCTGGTACAGATTCACTAGAATATAGTCAAAGATCTGTTTAGAAAACCTTACAATATATATTTCTGTGCTGTAATGATGGGGCAATGATAGCTGTATATAGTAAATAAAATGGTATATACCATTTAATAAGAGCACAAGAACAAAAAGCACACATAGTAACCCATAGCAACCAATCAGAACTCACTTTATTTAAGCTAGAATACAACCAAAATAATTTTGATTGGTTGCTATAAAAACTTCCTCTTGCTCTCTCTCTTGCTCGGTACTTTTAATAAGCCTGAACATGTCTTGTTTCTGGTTTATAAAGCATGCTTGCTTTTCAGTCCGGTGCCACATATATCAAGCCTGCTTGATGTTTGCCTAAGATTTCACCCACTTTGAAAATTCCTGCACTCCTTACATGCCGTGTTCAATAATACATGATAAAAGAAGGATGAATAAAATTTCACTTAATGAGTACATTTTCACCTGTCAGCAGGGGAGCCTGGGGAATCGTGGCAGGCACTGGACGTGCGCAGGATGCATTCCAATCACCCAGGCACCAGCTTCTGTCCCTCATGCCACCTTGTCCTTCTTATCGCTTGTATTAGTGACAGGGTTGATCATCCAAGAGGCCATAGTATAAAGCATGTCTTTCAGCACTGAACCGAAAATTTTTCAGCTTTAAACAAATATCACTGAGGACATTTTCATGCCCAGCCTTAAATACTCAGAAACTTATCAATTATACATCTAATGCAGAAACATTTCCCTACAGTGAGCTTACAGATTACAGGACTTCCATGCACTAGTGGGTTGAGTTTAGACTACTTAATTATAACTCAATTACAGCATGTGAAATCTCCATCAATGGTAACGCTCAAGTTCAAAGGTCATTGGCTTTACTTTAAAAGTGTTTGAGCAATAAATGTACATTGACAGAATATACAAATTTCATGTTTTTGATTAATTTAATGTATACCTTGATCATCAAAATCAGAAAGGTCTATTTTTACACTCATCTTCATTGGGATCTGGTCTTTCGGCAGGATGAAGAACCTATATCATTTTGAGGACCTAAGCAGGGGCATTTTTTCCATCATAGCCTCTTTTGCATCGGGATGATAGGAGGAGAGAGGAGGAATCAGAGCTACACTTTGGTGAAAAAATATTCTACTTTGGGTTTTCTCTTCAAACTCTGCTTTCTGCTGTGAAATAGTAAACCCAAGATCAGCAGGCACAGCCTTTTTTGAAGATTGATCACTCACACATGCCAGCATTTCCAGCTGCTGGCAGCTGATATTCTGTAACCAGCAATGCACCTCCAAAATCTTTACCAGCACTAATAACTAAAGAAAAGGGGGCATTTCTTTAAATGCACTGTGTATTTCTCAAATTAAGAAAAGCTTTAGTAAAAATTCAGCAAAACAAAATATTATTTAGATGGGAATAAGTAAAGCAATGAGGGCAGTTGGGATTAAATTGCGAAAAATAACGTCCAAGAAAGCTTGTTGCATAACAGTGGTATTGCTATTGCTAGTATTTTTTTGTCCGTAAAAGTCAGGGCCTTTTGGTAAAGTACTGTCAGGCATCTCCGCCAAAAGACATTGGGGTTTATTTACTAAAAGCAAATTCACTGTGCACTACATGTGCACTGCAAGTGCACTTGGAAATGCAGTTGCTCTAAATCCGAGGGGAAGATCTGAAATGGGGGGAAGCTCTCCTGATTTCCATCATCTAATTGTGTGCAAGAAAAAATGCTGGATTTTTTTTTCGTGGAAGGACTCCTTTATTCCTGGCTGCAGCTCTGTCACGGCGGAGTGATCTGTCCTCAGCCTCTCCCTGTCAGCACAGCTTCACTTCCACTGGGGGTGTTGCCGTTGCTGTGCAGGCACATGCTAGGAATTTGGGGCCTTGGCCTTCAATGTCTATCCCCCCTTCTGAGCCCCACTGTCACAGTGTTGGATCCCTTCACGGCACAGCAAGAGCCCCATGCACCCCTGTGCCCACACTGCCAGGATGTGACCAGCAGGGGAGAAGGAGGGGAAACTGACAAGGCTCAGCTGAGTCATCTCAAGTGAGACCACATATGGAGCAAACACTAGCGGGCAACTTAACCCATATACTGCTGGGGGGAGCACAGTGTTCCTGCACTGCTGTTACTGCACTCTGCACTGATTTACTATCCCTGGGGCTTTCCATTTGAATGTCACCCTACAACAGGAGGGTCCCTGATTGGAGGTAGCAGTCTCTCTATGGAGGAGCCCCTGGTCCCTGGAGTGGAGGTGGCATCTCTCTATGGAGGGGCCCCTGGACTGAAGGTAGCAGTCTCTCTATGGAGGGCCTCTATAGAGACTACTACCTCCAATCCAGGGGCCCCCCATAGAGAAATTGCCACCTCCTGTCCAGGTGCCCCTCCATAGAGAGATTGTCCACTCCAGTCCAGGGTCTCCTCCATAGAGAGACTGCCACATTTAATCCAGATCCCCTCCATAGAGAGACTTCCACCTCAATCCCTGGGGCCCCTACATGGAATAGATATTACATTTTCCAGTCCAGGGGTTCCTCGCATTAACTAAGCAAACAGAGATAGGTGGTCAGGGGGCGGTTCTAATTAATTGTCCTCTTTTAAGCCACTCCCACTGTTAAATGCAATTTGGTCATGCCCATTGCTCTCCATGGCATGCTGAGTAGAACTTGCTTTTCAACTTTATCTTGAGGGGGCTGAAAATTTGCCACGCTGTATTGACTTTTTAAGTGTAAACCAGGCAAATTACTTGTTCTGGTGGTTGTCAGGGTTTCATATTGTGTTTATACTGTTTAAACATCAATTGTCTTAGTTTTGTAATAGGCATTCTGCCAGTTTTCAGGTTGCCAGTATAAATGTGCTCCGTTAGTAAATTTTCCATGTTTTTTTTTCAGTTAAAAAAAAAAATTGTGGGAGGTTGGCAATCCTGATTAGCACTTTTGCTCTGCCAGATTAAGCAGAATTGTTATGAAGCACACTGTCACTAATGTGAAAGGGGACACTACTATCTGAAAAAAGGACCATTTCACCAATGGACATCAATATATAGAGGGCTCTTTTAAAAACTGAATAGCAATGTAAAAGTTATATAATTAGGGTATTGTGTTAGGGTTGAAGTAGAGGCTGCTGTCCACTGGTTGGTTAAAGAGACCCTGTTGCCTTGCTGATTTCCAAGCACTGTCGCAGTTACCCCTCCCTCCTGCCATGCAACTTGATGATGCATTGTGTGCACTGTTATATATACTAAATTATGTCCCACGAGGACCTTTGTATAACTTGGTGGTAATCTAGGGTAATTTTATGTATGTCAGATACTTTTTGTGAAATACCATATATGCATATGTGGTGTTGAATTTTTATAATTACTCAATAAATTTGTTTTTATTTAATATCCATGTACGTGCCGACAAAGTCCATTTTTCCTTGTTTTCTAAAACATTCAACTGCCATGTCATAGCCATATCCTCTTCTTGGGGTGTATAATTATGGTCTGTGCTGTTCCCACTCCTCCACCTCCACCTCACTACATATACTTTTACATAGCTGCTGGGGAAGGCGTTAAATGAAATACCATAAAGTGTTACATGAGCAGCAGCTCTAAGCCTGCTGGAGCTATTGGCATCACCTCCAAGATGGCAGCACTCAGTGGCAGTCTCAGGGCTTTTGGATGTGCACACAGGGGAGGCTTTTAAATGAAATGCATTAAAATACTTTAACCAGTTGCTGACTGCCCGCCGTGGCTTGACAGCGGCAACATGGTTCGTTATTGCGAAATGCCGCTACCTGCGCTCGCACACTCACTGTGTTCCGGGGGAGCCAGGGAGCGGGTAGGGTGGACCCAATGTCCGCCGGCTACCCGCAGTGAGGGAACAGAGGTCTGTGTATGTAAACACGGATCTCTGTTCTGATAATGGGGGTAAGAGATGTGATCACAGGCTCCCTGTATTTGGGAGCCGTGATCACTCCCCCTGCCAGCCCAGCCCCCATACAGTTAGAACACACTGAGGGAACACAGTTAACCCTTAGAGTGCCCCCTCCAGGTTAACCCCTTCACTGCCAATGGCATTTATACAGTAATCAATGCATTTTCATAGCACTGATCGCTGTATAAATGCCAATGGTCCCAAAAAAGTGTCAAAATGGTCCGACATGTCTGCCACAATATCGCAGTACAGCTAAAAATCACAGATCGCCACCATTACTAGTAAAAAATAAAAAACCCATAAATTAATTTCTATCGTGGCAACTTTTGCGCAAACCAATCAATAAATGCCGATTGCGATTGTTTTTTGCCAAAAATATGAGGAAGAATATAAACCAATGAAAAAAATGTATTTTATATATTTTTTTTGGATATGTATTTTAGCAAAAAGTAAGAAATATTTTTTTTTGCAAAATTGTCGCTCTTTTTTTGTTTATAGCGGTGATCAGAATGGACGCAGAGGTCATCAAATACTACCAAAAGAAAGCTCTATTTGTGGGAAAAAAAGGACACAAATTTTGTTTGGGTACAGCGTCGCACAACCGCGCAATTGTCAGTTAAAATGACGCAGTGCCGAATCGCAAAAAGTGCTCTGGTCCTAACGTGGGAAATCCTTCCGGGGCTGAAGTGGTTAATGCACATATAACTTTATGGGATATTGTTGAAATTAAAAGTTTGGGGGCAGGGTCTCTAAAAACTGGGTTCTGCTAGGGTAAATGTTGCTATGGGGCCCTGTGATATCTTGTTATATCCTTGGACCTTAATGTGAGTGCACCATATTTCTGCCATTTGCATTGTTTATTTTCCATTATTCTGGGCCCCCATTATGATATGGATCCCAAAAAACACCTAGTAGTATATATGTGAAACTTTCAGTACAGGTTGTGTTTAATTTATTTATTGTGTAAATAGTTGAAATGGGCTTTTTAGGCAAAAATGGGTGCTTATATAACACTAAAGTTGCATATTTATTTTAGAAATCATGCATGAATTTGTATTCAGTTACACTATTACTATACTTTATTCGATATATAAAGAAAGGTAGACATTTCCTAGGGCATGTAAATGCCAGGCACGGGCAAGGGAGAAAGGGGGGCAGTCCTTTCCCTCTGTTGGCTGTTAGCTCAGCTTGTTTGTTTGACACAATTTTGAAAGAAAAGTCAATGTTGTTTTAAAGAATCATCCTAAAAGTATTTGTGCAACATTAAAGTGCTTACAGTACTTATTTTTTATTTATTTATTTATTTCATTTAACAACAAACATGTCATGATTGATAGCTTTGTGTAATGGTTTTGCACAGAGCAGCCCCGACCCTCCTCTTCTTAGGTCCCCTGACAGCGCTCCTGGCTCCTCCCCCCTGCCGAGTGCCCCCATAGCAAGCTGCTTTCTATAGGGTCACTCATGTGGGCTCTCTCCTGAGACACCAGGTCCTTCCCTGGATCAAAATCAGGCTCAGAGGTAAATATAAGTGGGGGTTGGGGGGGGGGGGTTGTGAGTTGAGAGCAGAACACAGAAGGCATTTTTACAGTAATGCATAGAATATATTAAGGTAAAAATCCTTCCAGCTTTACAACCACTTTAAGGGCACATGGTGAAAGCACATATACTAAGAGATTCAAGGTTCTCCTAAATAGCATGGATAAATGTGGCTTCTTGTTCTGTGTCTACTTGCACTTAATGTTGTGCTAGACATTACAGGTCTATTAGCAATCTTCTCTGAGCACATAATGTATTTGCCTTCGTTCATAGTCACCTCTGAGTGATGGACGTGGTATTTGCCGAAACATTCAGATGAAATCCCAGCACAAAATTGACATTAGTGCCAGTTAATTTTAAGAGCCAGATGAATTGGCAAACTGCAACACCTGAATATTTATTTAAACATTTGACCAATCTTTAAAATAGCATATGGTTCATCATTTGCGATAGCTTAAATTACATTTACCAGTCCCAGTCCAGCCAAATCATTCCCAGAAAGGCTTAATATCAATTCTAGAAATCACCACTTCCCATCTAGATTCTGTTATTGCCACATAACAGTCAGCATATAATACTTGTAGGCTAGCTTAGTTTTACCTGCACGAAGTAGAGGTACTTTTAAACATCCCTTTGACTTTCCTGGCATATCTCCTTGAACGCCAGTATTTTGCATCCCTTTACTGAGTGAATTGTATAAAGCCCGAAGACAGGACCTATGGGGCCTAGAAAGCTTGCATCTTTAATAACATAACAGGCCTCTGTCGACAAACCATTAATTTCAATAAAAAATTACCATAAAGTTATATGTGCATTTAACATATTTAATGCATTTTATTTTTCTGCAAAACTTCTGAGACTGCTGCTGGGCACTGCCATCCTAGATATGATGTCAGCACCCTCAGCAGATTTAGAGCTGTCCCTCAGGGGAAACTCTATGGTATTTACCTTTGCTCTTCTCCTGACAGCTACATAAAATGTTTTGTAGTGTGGTGAAGGTGGAGGCAGAGGAGCTGGCCAAACACAGACACTAACAAAACAGGAGATAGCTATGCCATACAAGGGGGAGAGGGCTGTGCTAGGGAACTGACTAGTTACATTTTGTAGGAAGTTCAAAGGCCCATTGCAAGTGAATAAAAAAACACTGCATTTTTTTTTTTTACCTGCATTTTTTAGGATGGGGACTCTTTAAATTTGCCAATAATGTGCATCACTTAAACTCAGGGTCACAAGGCATTCCTATTTACAGCAAAAGTTGCATTAGCTGCTAAGATCAAAAAATGTTGATGCTGAGATGTTAAGTAAACTTGTGTCCTGCAGAATATTCTTTCAGATGGCTTACCAAACTAGATACTTTGTTATGGCACAAGTTTTAGTATTATATTTCGGTTCATAAAAGTTTAGCAAATATATTCAGAGGTCAATTTATCATTGATTCCATGGACAATTTGCCCAACATTTGCCCATTGTCAGCCAAGAATCAAATTTACACATTCATTCTATTTATCAAAGTGATTTTAACCAATTTTAAAGGATATTCATTCAAGATTTGCACGAAAATAATAAATATTCTCTATTACCCTATGTTATTGACTTCAATATGTTTTATTAACTGTGGAGATAGCACAGTTAACATAATTCCAACTGTCAATCATTAAATATGTTTATTCAGATTCCACCCCACAATAGATAGAATCAATAGGTGGGACCAAATCAATTTGCACATCTGATTATAGCTGGTTTGATTATAGCAGTGTTTTGGTTCTTTGAGGGTGATACTCAAAACTGTCTCAATTTAAAATGTCTAAATATTAGTTTTACCTTATTCGGTGCTAAAGTGATAATATAGCTATAGGGCAGCAAAAGAAAATAAAGAATGAAGAAGGAAATTTAATTTTAAGCCGCAAAAATGAAGGCAGCATATGATGACTGATAGTGCAGTAACACCGCTAAGATTTTTAAATAATGTTTTGATGATACAAGTGTGAGTTTTCCAGCTAATTACAGGTCCTTTTGGAACATATTTAGAGTAGTGCAACGATAGGAAACAAGGCTAAATTCAGAAAACTATAATGCATATGTTATTTAACCACTTGCCGACCGTCAATCGGCAATTGATGACGGCAAAGTGGCTCTGTAACGCGGATCGCCGTCATATGACGGCGGCCGCGTGATCGAGCCTAGTGAGCGCGCGCGCACCGCCAGAGGCGCGCCCGCGCGCTCACTGTGTCCGGGGAGGGCCGGGGAGCAGGTGCGGCGGCTTCGATTGCCGCCGGCTACCCGCGATGGCCCCCCCGGAGCGAAGGAGCGGAGGTCCGTGTAAGTAAACACGGACCTCCGCTCTGTGAAGGGGGAAGGGCTGTGATCACAGCCTTACTGTACATGAAGGCTGTGACCACTTCCCTTCCCCAGCTAGGGCAGTCCCCCCACAGTTAGAACACGCCCAGGGAACATACTTAACCCTTAGAGTGCCCCCTGCAGGTTAACCCCTTCACTGCCAATGGCATTTACACAGTAACCAGTGCATTTTTATAGCACTGATCGCTGTATAAATGCCAATGGTCCCAAAAAAGTGTCAAAATGGTCCGACATGTCCGCTGAAATATCGCAGTACCGCAAAAAATCGCAGATTGCCGCCATTTTTAGTAAAATATAAAAAAAAATAAAAACCCCAAAAATGAATTCTCATCATCCGTAAGCGCGACCACTTTTGCGCAAACCAATCTATAAACGCCAATTGCGATTTTTTTTATCGCAAATATGAGGAAGAATATAAATCGGCCAAAAACGGTGAAAAAAATGTTTTTTTATATTTTTTTTTTTGGATTTGTATTTTAGCAAAAAGTAAGAAATTTGGGTTTTTTTGCAAAATTGTCGCTCTTCTTTTGTTTATAGCAGCGATCAGAAATGACGCAGAGGGGATCAAATACCACCAAAAGAAAGCTCTATTTGTGGGAAAAAAAGGACGCAAATTTCGTTTGGGTACAACGTCGCACGACCGCGCAATTGTCAGTTAAAGCGACGCAGCGCCGAATCGCAAAAAGGGCTCCGGTCCTAAAGCTGGAAATCCTTCCGGTCCTTAAGTGGTTAAAAAGTATGTTTTTTTAGTCATGGGACTATTAATTTTAGCTAAACAATGGCTGTTTTGGCAAACTGATTGTTACAACTTGAGCTGAGCCTGATATGGCTTCTTTAAAATCATATGGCAGCTCTTAAGCCAATATTGCTCTTGATGCGTAATCTTGCACTTTAGATAATAACCCCAACACTCTAATCAAAGCTTAGATTACTGGTATGCTATTTTTCAGCATAATAGTTTTCTATTTGGGTCTTTCACTGCCAAATATATATAACTGAGAACGATCCCTAAAGCCTTGTACACACGATGCAACGATCGTACGACCGGACGTCCAAAATCGTAAGTTGGCTGTTGTGTCTCGCATATTGACGTGCACTAAGACCCCATACACACTATTATATTTTCTGTAGACTTTTGTCTTCAGATTTACCAAAACCATGTAGTGCAAGGTCCTGCCTGATTGCATACTATTTGAAACTCTTAAGGTTTGACCTCATATTATATGGTTTTGGTAAATCTGAAGACAAAAGTTTACAGAAAATCTAATAGTGTGCATGGGGCTTAAGCGAGCGCACGACCAAGCCTAACATGATGACGCGTTACGAGCGTATGAAGAGGAAGTTCAAGTGCATGTGATTTGTGAATTAGGAACGTAGGTTTACACGAACAGACACTTCCGGGCATTAGACCAACTTGTTGGACCAACATCTCTGTACACACGGTACAACAGGCGTACGACTGCTTGTTGTACAACAAAAGTTTTCTAGTCTGCTCATCCAGCTACTGTTGTACGACCATCGCACGTCAGCTGTTCTAATTGCGCGTACTAACGGTCGGATGATCATACAACAAGCTGTTGCTTGACCGTTTTCATACGACCGTCGCACCGTGTGTATGAGAATAAATCATATGAAGGATAGAACGGAAAAATGGGACTTTGAAGGTGCTGGTATACCCCCTAACCGAAAAGACATACCATACAAGTATAAGTAAAATATATAAAGTTTTATTGATACATGATAAAACACATGAATTGCTAGCTCAACCAGAAACACTGGAATGCTAGATGTGATTACACCATGTGTATCAGGCTTAAGTGTCCCTAACTGGAAGCTATCCCTAACCCCTACCTGAACACATCAACAAGCCCTTATTTCTTAACCACCCTCCTAACACTAATTTAACCTCTGTACAGAAGTAGAACCAAAGGCAAAACTTTTTTTTTTAGGATAGAATACTGAAGGGTTTTATGCCATCTGTGTCCCAGTGGGGAGATTTCCTTTCCCTTTTTGTCCCATAGCCAAAACAGGATGTGAGAGGAAATCCCTGCAAAGTGAGGAATTCCCTCGTTGTTACCACGGTCATCAGAACTAGTGTATTCATTGGACGATTTCACCAATATTCATGTTCTGGTGACAACAGGGGCGTAGATAAGGGGGGGAGTTTGGGGTGTTCAACCCCCCCCCCAGAGCATCCTGCCAAAAATAAAAAGTGTCTCTGCCCTGTTGTCTCTCATGGCACCAGCACCGCAACAACAAACAGCGGAGCACAACAGTCAGTATTGTGGGCGAAGTGGATGCAGCAGGTCGGGTGTAAGGCACACTGTCACAGGCACTTACGTCACACTGTTACAACCAGGCTGTACTGGGTTCCCGTGTCTACCGTATTTTGGGAAGTCATAAGATAGGATTTTTTTT
>BLSH010487231.1:310287-344574 GCA_018402905.1 Glandirana rugosa | reverse complement strand
TACGTAACGTCGCTACTTCACCTCTAATATACTCAAATTTCGAGAAGTACCGTGAATCGAAGTACTTACACTACTAACACGGACGTGTGTAAAGAGCACGGAGAGGTATACAAGAAAATCCATAAAGTAACATCAAAATTAATTGTTGTCGTGATATAGGTCAGGGACCTTAATTTCCGGAGACTCCAATGGTACCTATGACATCATAAACCACCCAAGTAGAAACCTTAAAAAAAAAAATCATTTATCTCAACTCGCTTGTGGACCTTCAAGCCCAAGACGACCAGGCAGGCTTGAAGCACTGTTTCAGGCCCAGGCCCAGGCCTGCCTTGGGCTTGCTAGCGTGCCTGTTGCTTGGGGTAACTTTAGTTACCCCTGGGCTTGAAAATCCGTGTTTTTACCGACATCCTTTCAGGACCTTTCGGGGTCTCCCGACGTTTTCCTTCATTTTACCCCCATTCCCGTCCGTGCGATCGTTCGGGTTCCGTCCGGACCCGGACCCGGACTTTGTCACGAAGTTCGGACGGACCAGCAGAACCCGAACTTCCAGGTGTTCGCTCAACTCTATTTACTAAAAAAAAAAATTCCAAAGATGAACCCACCAAATACTACAGTATCCATGGTAACCTCAGAGGCCTTTAATTCCAGGGACTGGATATAGTGCTGTTGTTAATTAAAACTACAATGAAATACCTAAAAGAACATATGGAGAGGCACGAGAAATGTGTGCAGGCACAATCATCACATTCATGAAGCTAAGTGCCATGAAGAGCTTTAAACTCATATAATCTCCACTTCATCGCTGCAATGCATTGTCCTGATTCCTGTCAGAATAAGACTGGCAAATGCACAGCAATGGCTATCCAGGGCCCGGTTGCTTGTCATCAGCAGGCCCTTTACTCTTCCTTCTAAGGCACAACAAACACTTTGGCTGTAATTGGGCTTTAAAATATTAGCAAACATGTTCTTTCAACAACAGAAATGTAGAAAAAAATATGGTATGTGATAAAAAATGTGCACAAGGATAGGAAATAATTGAACATGTAGGTAATGTAAGTGTGTTAGCTAGACCTTGTGATTATGTGGGAGCATGTTCATTTTTCACTATACCACTTTGTTATTCCTGTACATATCACATATTACTATGTCTGCATAGTCACCTGACACCATAAAACTGATATATCCAAGTGTTAGCATTGGGAACTGAAGTTAACCACTTAAGGACCGGGAGAATTTCCCCCTTAATGACCAGGCCATTTTTTGCGACACAGCGTTGCGTCACTTTAACTGACAATTGCATGGACGTGCGATGTTGTATTCAAACAAAATGTATGTCCTTTTTTCCCACAAATAGAGTTTTCTTTTGGTGGTGTTTGATCACCTCTGTGGTTTTTATTTTTTGCGCTATAAACAAAAAAAGAGTGACAATTTTGAAAAAAAAAACAATATTTACTTTTTGCTAGAATACCTATCCCCAAAAAAAACGTAAAAAATTAATTTCTTCCTCGGTTTAGGCCAATGTGTATTTTCCTAGATATTTTTGGCAAAAATCGCAATAAGCGTATATTGATTAGTTTGCACAAAAGTTATAGTGTCTACAAAATAGGGAATAGATTTATGGCATTTTTATTATTTATTTATTTTTTTTACCAGTAATGGCGGTGATAAACTATTTTTAGCGGGACTGCAACATTGCAGCGGACAGATTGGACACTTTTGACACTTTTTTGGGACCAGTGACATTTATACAGCAATCAGAGCTAAAAATAGCCACTGATTACTGTATGAATGTCATTGGCAGGCAAGGGGTTAACACTAGGGGAAAGATCAAGGGGTTAAGTGTTCCCTAGGGAAGTGTTTCTAAGTCTGGGGGGAGTGGATAGACTGGGAGTAGAGAGAGAATGCTGTTCCTGGTCACTAGGAACAGCAGATCTCTCTCTCTACTTCCCTGTGAGAACGGGAATCTGTTTGTTTACATTGACAGATCCCCGTTCTGGCACTCTGTGAAGCGATCGCGGGTGGCCGGTGGACATCGTGGCCTCCGGCCACGCACGTTGGCTCCGGCGACGTGCTGCCGGTGTGTGCACGCCCGCAAATCCCGTTCCCGCGACCTACGTACAGCTACAGCGATTCGCGGTGACGTGCCGACCTGCCGCAGTAAAATTACAACGGCTGGTGGGCAAGTGGTTAATTCTTCTTTCCCACCAATAAGCTTAAGATTTTCAGAGCAAGTATGAATCTTAAGGTATGTAACTCTTGTACTGATATATTTAATATGTAGCCAATGGCCCCCTTAGGGGTGGCTGGTAGATGTGGTTCCCCTGTCACTGTGCCCTCAACCACACATTTTTCCTTCCACCCGGAGTCACTGAACAGGCCAGTACTTTTTGAGTCTGACAGACTTTGAGTCTGTCACTCACCCACACCGGTAAATCCTTTAAGGAGCCTTTCCTGTAGCCTCTCTGTTTCTCTCCTGCTCCCTTGTGCTGCTTCAGCATCTCTCTCTCCTCCTGGCTGCACCCGAGCTCCCAGGCCTCAAGGTCACCCCCCCCAGACTGGGGGCTCCCAGGTGAGGCCTCCGCAACCTCTGCTACATCTTCACTCTTCCATCCGACAATCTCCTCCCCCAGCTGGGAAGACCACAGTATTTAAGGAGGCCTGCCCCCTGCCAATCCAGGTTGGGGATTGGTCAGGGCTCCTTAACATACTTCAGAAAGTCCCACCTCCTCTTCCATCCCCTTTTTGCAAAACCTTCTGGACCCAAACAGGAGGAGTAACCAAGGGATGTGCCTTCCTGCAGTCTCCAGCTCTTCCTGGGCCACTCCCCTGCCCAAATCAAAACATTCAGGCCTGCACAACAGTCAGGCCTGACTAAATTGGCCTCTCCTACCAAAAATTCTATCAGAAAAGCATCTATTTACTATGGGGGCGTTACAAATATATAAGATCTTGTATTACAACACATCTCCTGTTAGTATCCTAGTTCAATTCAGCAGTCGCCCACACATTTTTAAGAAGGAATCCATGTACCACTACACAGGCAAGCAGAAAGCTAACATGAGATAGTTGCCTGGGTACCACGCATATGTGTGACCTCCATTCCATCTTGCGTTTGGTTTAGCACTCTGATTCAGGTCTGTTAATAATGTTTTCAGACTGAAAAGCGCTGCACTTTTCAACTATAAGATGTAAACCACATTAGCAATTACATAGCTATCAATCTTCTGCTTTAAAGTGGAAGTTAAGGCTAATACTAACTTTCCCTAAAAACGCCCCCCCCCCCCTACATATCCTGGATACCCTATATAAAAAAGGTCTGTGTACTTACCTATTTTTAATCTGCTCTGGTCCAGTCACATGATCCTGCAGCACCGGCTCTCCAGGCATGGGAGAGGAGAGAGCACCGAGAGCAGCTGGGCGTTTTTAGAAATAGTCAGTATTAGTCTTTACTATCACACTAAACATAACCAATCCGCATATGCACTCACTTTCCAAAAATGGCCCGCCACTGCCTGGCTGCTGGATCATTGGAAGCCACAAACACACTTCAAACTACCATGAATCTGGCAAGCTGCTATCCTGAGTGGAACCTGTCCTGTTAAACCACTGTATGGTCTTGGCCACCGTGCTTCAGCTCAGTTTCAGGGTCTTGGCAATCTTCTTATAGCCTAGTCCATCTTTATGTAGAGCAACAATTCTTTTTTTAGATCCTCAGAGAGTTCTTTGCCATGAGGTGCCATGTTGAACTTCCAGTGACCAGTATGAGAGAGTGAGAGTGATAACACCAAATTTAACACACCTGCTCCTCATTCACACCTGAGACCTTGTAACACTAATGAATCACATGACACTGGGGAGGGAAAAAGGCTAATTGGGCCCAGTTTGGACATTTTCACTTAGGGGTGTACTTACTTTTGTTGCAAGCGGTTTAGACATTAATGGCTGTGTTTTTAGTTATTTTGAGGGGACAGCAAATTTATGCTGCTATACAAGCTGTACACTCACTACTTTACATTGTAGAAAAGTGTCATTTCTTCAGTGTTGTCACATGAAAAGATATCATAAAATATTTACAAAATGTGAGGGGTGTACTAACTTTTGTGAGATACTGTATATGATCACAACAGGTATGACATAACAAGTTGAAGAATGGAAATGAGCATATGGAAACACAAAAAAATAAGCAACAGTTGGTGGGGGAGGACAGTCCTCCTAGAATGTATACAAAGTAGGCTGAAATTCTAGACGTATGTAATGTAATAACAGTGGTAAGAGGCAGCAATATAGAGGCAGCAGCTTGGCACTTCAAAAAGAAGGGGGGGGGGGGCAAAAAGCCTAAGAGAACTGGGAAACTATCTAATGGCCAAAGCTGGGAGTAGAATGGCTGCAGAGGGAGGGAAGGAGAGGATGAAACTGAAGAGATGGAAGGAGGCAAACAGAGGAGTGGGTGAAGGGAATAGGAGAAAGCAAAAGAAAGGAAAAGTGAAAGAAGGATGAAGGTAAGGAGAAGGGAGAGAAAAGGAGGTAAGGGGTCCCCTAGGGGAGGTAAAGAGAGCGATGACAGACCCCAGATCAGGATGGAAAATGACTTGAGATACACTTTAAAGTAATTAAAGTACATTTCTTACAGGTAACCATCATCTCTTATTTCATGTCAGACTTGGCAATGTGTGTGGGGGATTATCTAGGGTGAAGGTGAGGTTGTGTATGTAGCAATCCAGGGGCATAGCTACAGAGGGTGCAGGGATTGCAATTGCTACCTGGCCCCATGCTGTAGGGGGCTCATGTGACCCCCTGTACGTTGGGGTGGTGCCAGCTTGAGCCAGCATAGACAGCTGGGTGGGTTGTAGCACAAGTGCCCGAGTGGGTGGAGGACAGTGTGAGTAGCAGAGCTCCCTGGTCTTCCTCACTGGCTGCTAATCTCACAATCTCACACCCACGTCTCTTTGGCCAGCTCCTACGGTCCCTCTCTCCTTCCCCATACATCACTGTTCAGTCCAGTGTCCATCCAGAGTCCCTCCCCCCCTCCACGAGTCACTCCATCCACTCCTTTGTAACAGTGCCCACAGCACTCTGGCGCACGCTTCTCCTAAACATCCAGCACACAGAGGCATTGTGCAGCACTATGAGAGGGGGGACAGGGAGCCCATCTGCCCGTGGACAGGGCCCCCACGTGCCCTGGGGACAGGGAGCCCATCTGCCCTGAGGAACGACCCATACCCCACTCCATCTGCCCTGGGGACAGGAAGCCCATCTGCCCTCGGGACAGGAAGCCCATCTGCCCTGGGGACAGGGAGCTCATCTGACCTGAGGAGAGCAGGGCCCCCATCTGACCTGGGGCAGGGCCCCCATCTGCCCTGAGGACAGGGAGCCCATCTGCCCTGAAGACAGGGACCCCATCTCCCCTGGGGACAGGGTCCACATCTGCCCTGGGGCAGGACCCCCACCCCCCACTTGGGGATTTGGGGGCTGTACCAGTGAGGGTCACTGGATGCTGGGGGGTACAGCAATACCTGCATGGGGTGGCTGGTGGATGGGGGGGTCCAGCAGTACCAGTGCGGGGTCACTGAAGATGGTGGGGAAGGAAACAACAGTATCAGCAGGGTGGCTGGAGGGCGGGGGGGTACAGAAGTATCAGCACGGAGTGGGTGGAGGACAGTCTAACAGTACCAGTTTGGGGTGGCTGGAGGACGGGGGGGTCTAGCAATACCAGTCCCTCTTCCTATCCATCTTTTTTCCACTGCCCGCTGTGTGCTCTCCAGCCTTCCTGTGCCCTTTCCCGGATCTCCCTCATCCTTTGCAGTTCTGCCAGCTTCCTCGTCCCCTCTCTCGCCAGCTGCTGTCGGGGATCTGTCAAGATGGAGAGCAGTAAAGGTGCCGGTAAATGTGTCTTTTTCTGAATGGAGAGTCAGTGATGCATACAGATATGTTTACTATGCTTCCGTTTATGAATGGACAGGAATCTCTTTACAGAGCTATTCCTGTCCATTTATTCTGTATAGCTGAGGCTGCAGAGGAGGAGATTGAGGGCTGTGTCCTCAGTCTCAAAGTGGAACATCGGAGGTCTGTTTAGGTTCTAAACTTGTAATAATCTTGTAAAGAAAAATAATGAATAAAATAACAAAAATAAAAAAAGGACTGATACCAGTGGCGGAACTACAGGGGTCACAAAGGTCATAATTGGGACCGTGCCCTGGAGTTCCACCACCGGTCTCGGAGGGAAGAGCCCAGGTTGTGGGGCAGGGGGCCCTTCATGGTTTTTTGCACTGGGGCCCTGACGATTTTAGTTACGCCACTGTAGTAATCAATCCAAGAGAATGGTTCCAGGGTTCTCTGGTGTATGAGCTTCTTTCAAGAGTTTCCTCATAGGTTTAGCATGCTGTCATGAAGGGGGGATGGAAGTTTTTACATATTTAGTAAATTATACCTTCCCTTGTTAAAGGCACTGACTATGTATCCAAGTCAAAAGGCACACTTCTGGACTGACATATTCCTATCAGATGGACAAAGCATGAAACCCAACACTGATGGGCAGAAACTCTATATTTGAAATGCCAGTGTCTGCCATTATATGCAGTCATTGTACTATTGATTCTAAAATTGTCCAGGCCATCAGGATGTTTGACTCACTCGCCAGATGATGACTCATACATAACAAACAATACATAAAATGGAAGGTGAAAATAATTTGGTAGATACTGGAAACAACTCTAGTTAATAGTCATCTTCTAGGCCTTTGTGAAGCCTAGAAAAAAAGCTAATTCTAAGAAGTTTCAGGCATTTTCACCCAGCTTTTAAATAGCAAAAAATGATCTGATGGGTCATAAGTACAAATATATATAAGTCTTTATATATATTTTACTGTCCAGGCAAAATAGATGAATGGATGGATGGATAGTGACCCATTTCAGTTGCCAAAAAGAACCATAACCGTAACAGTTTTTTCATATTAAAAATATTTATGTTTCCCAACTACATAATGACACATACAAAATACAAATCCAGGTCTTTTTTTTTTTCCTTCTTGACATTAATTTACAACAGTCGTATTACCTGGGTATGTAATGCCCTCTTGTGGCTATTGAACACTCCTAACATCAGTCAACTTTTAGATCACAGTAGAATGCAACAAGGGAGGATGAGCGAACCTCATAAACCATGAAAGGTCAAAGGGAGTCAGCAAGCTGCTAAGGATAATATACAGCCAAGAACACGGATTTACTGCTATCTATTCCTCTGCTTTTTATATAGACACTAAAAGACACCCTCAGATTTATGAAGGAATTATCATCATCTTAAATGGGGATAGATGAGGAAAATGCACAGCTTGAAAGAACACCGTGCAAACTGCCTCCCTGGTTTTTGAATATATATATATATGTATATATATATATATATATATATATATATATATATATATATATTAGAGCATAATGACCTTTTTGAGTGGTATGCCCAGTGCACTATCCTCTTTTTTTTTGCATTCATATATTTGACATTTTGGCATAGCAGGTTATCAGTTGCATTAATTGCATGTTGTACGATCATCCGACCGTTAGTACGCGCGATTAGAACAGCCGACATACGACGGTCGTACAACAGGAGTTGGATGAGCAAACTAGAAAACTTTGGTTGTACCAACAAACGGTCGTACAACCATTGTATCATGTGTACAGAGAAGTTGGTCCTACAAGTTGTACTGTGCAAAACACGCATGCTCCAAAGCCAGGAACGGCCGGAAGTGTCCGTTCATTCCTAATTCACAAATTACATGCACCTGAACTTTCTCTTTATACGTTCGTAACACGTCACTATGTTCGGCTTGGTCATATAATCGTTTAGTGCATGTCAGTACGCGAGATACATGAGCCAACATATGATTTGGGCCGTTCAGTCGTACGACCATCGCACCGTGTGTACGAGGCTTTATGCTGCAGATAGCAGCCAAATTTTCAAAATTACTTTCAAAATTATGTTAACATTTTAAAGCTTGTATGAAATTTTAGTGGCTGGGTTTGCATGTACTTTAAAGTAAAAAAAAAATCTTTGCATGCAATGTTTTTTACAATCTGATTAGAGTGATTCTCGTAGCCACTGTAGGTGTCAACTTGTCACTTTAAATGTGAACTTACTCATTAGGGGCTCGTAAATAGGAGTAATAATCTTTAAAGGGTCAACCCAGCCAAAAATGAATCATCTATGGGCTCTTAGGAATTCTAGGGCTTTGATCTTTAGGTGTTTCAGCCCTCCAACATTCTATATTCTCATTCATCTCAAATGGCTGAAAGACTAGTTCCAAAATGTTTTAAGAAGACAGTTAATAGTTCATTGCAAAATAGTTAATGACTTTTGCTTAGAGCTTGTACTCATTAACATCAGCACAATACCATCACCTGGTTGATGTAACCATGCCTCCTATATGCTCTGATATAAAGGTGCTCAGAGCCTTAGTAGCCAATAAAGGTTTGCTTTTTGACAGTTAAATACTGAGGGAAATACTCCCAGCTCCTCTAGGAGTCTGCCTTAGTCTCAAAGCATTTGTAAACCCAACATATCATATTCCTGATATGTGTCTGTTGTACCATATACTTGTTTAAAAGAGTTTGCTGTTCTCTTTGTATTGTTTCCTTTGTGTGAAAGGGGAGGGTTAAACCTTTGTCTCCTTAACCGGTTCCCGACTGGCTACTGTATATTTACTGCGGCAATGTGGCCGAATTCCTCGAATCTTCGTAAATAAGCGGTGATTCGCGGACGCGCAGCTAGAGTGTGCCCGCGGCTCGGGCAGACCCGATATCCGCTGGCGAGCCGCAATGACCTGCTAGAGGGAAAGAATTGGGAACCGCCGAAGTAAAAACGGCAGTTCCCCATTCTGACAGGCGGCATGTATGAGATCTACTGATCCCTGTCACTGGGATCAGTTAGATCTCTTATGCCCCTGACAGCCCAACCCCCTCACAATTAGAACACGCCTAGGGAACACAGTTAACCCATAGATCTCCCCCTGCAGGTTAACCCCTTCACTGCCAATGACATTTATACAGTAATCAGTGGATATTTAACTTTCTGATCGCTGTATAAATGTCATTGGTCCCAAAAAAGTGTCAAAAATGTCCGACATGTTCGCCCCAATATCAAAGTCCTGATAAAAATTGCAGATCGCCACCATTACTAGTAAAAAAAAATGTAAAAATGCCAGAAACGAATTCTCATGGTTTGTAAATGTGGCAACTTTTGCGTAAACCAATCAATAAACGCTGATTGCGATTTTTTTTACCAAAAATATGAGGAACAATATAAATCGGCCAAAATAAATGAATACATTTGTTTTTTTGTATATATTTTTTTTTTATTTGTATTTTAGCAAAAAGTAAGAAATATTGTTTTTTTTTTTTTTCAAAATTGTCGCTATTTTTTTGTTTATAGCGGCGATCAGGAATGACGCAGAGGTGACCAAATACCACCAAAAGAAAGCTCTATTTGTGGGAAAAAAGGATGCAAATTTCATTTGGGTACAACGTTGCACGACTGCGCAATTGTCAGTTAAATCGATGCAGTGCTGAATCGCAAAAAGTGCTCTGGTCCTACAGTGGGAAATCCTTCCAGGGGTGAAGTGGCTAAGGAGATTTCCCTTCACTACCTGTCCCAAAGATGCAAAGCATATTTGTATCTTATATAGTTGTCCTTAAAATAGGAGTCCTTGCCTTCACCTCTTGTTCTGTGACAACTGTAACATTTTGAACTTGGGTCAAATGGAAAGGGTTCACCTACATACCCACACACAGGCAACCATAAAAACCTGACAGATATTATAGCCTTTTTCTATTCCTTCCAAAGCTGAAAAAAAAGATTTTTGCTATCAATACACATTAAGTGATCAGAACGGTATGAACAAAGATTATACTTAATATAAATGGCATTGATTTATAAAAGTAATGAAGCAAATAAATTAGAGCAATACTGAAGTAATTATCCATCACAGCCAGTCAAATTTATTTCCGCACTTAAATAAATAATAAAACCGGGCTTGTCACCATATCCACATGGTCTATTTTCTTTGTAAATCAGACCTTCCACTGTAGTATAAAGAGAGGTTGCAACTTCCTATTTCACTGCAGGATTCTGACATTATGTGAAGCTGTTTCCCGTGAGTGCCCAGTGCAAAACACACAGCCCATATCTCAGTAATAATCCCTGACCACCTGCTCAAGTCACATGTGAGTGTCAGCCGTAAGCATTTGCTAAGAGTACATGCAATTCTCAGTCCTTTCTCCTGTCAAAATAAATAGAGGCTGCAACTTCAGATTTTAGGGCCAGTTCACACTGCTCTGATCCTGCAGAATGGATGTGATTCACACTGCACTGCAGTGTGAATCGCATGCGATCTCTGTACGATGCAAATTCAGCCATAGAGATAGTATGGCTGAATTTGCATCGCAATCGGAGCAAACTCGAACAGGACCCTTTTTTCCGCAGAGGCAGAATCAGATCGCATGGGCATTCACACAATGCCATCCAATTCCTGTGCGAGTTTGCAGTTCGCAGTGCGATATACAAACTGATTTGGGGGTGTCATTAGCATTGTATTGACACTCCCCACAGTTCGCATATGGCTGTGTGAACTGCCGCCCGGAGACATGCGATGCAGCAACCCGCAGTGGATTTGCAGGGTTCCCGCATCGCTGCAGTGTAAACCAGCCCTTACTGCTTGAGGCGGGGATCATACCTATGCGAACTGAATGCGGCTCCATTTCGCAGGAAACAAGTTGTTTGCAATGTGTCCAGTTCACATTTGTGCCAGGCATTCGCACTCCGCATTGCACAGAAAACTGTGCAAATTGCAGCCCCATTTTGTTAAATGGGAACACATCTAAATCGCAGATGTGTTCCACATTGAACGGGGATCTTTCCCCCTCCTCGCTGCCCCCCCCCACCCCTGCTGCCTCCCCCCTATCAATGCACCAGGCCCCTTTTAGGACGCCGGGTGCATGGATTCCTATGGCGGGGCAGGAGGGTTTATTTTTTTTTAAGCATCTGACTAGACCCAGAGAGTGTGCCCCGATCCCACCCAATTGTGTGACAATAGTGAATTAATTTTCACTATTTTCACACTGCAGTACCTCCCTGCCAATCAAGAGCCAGGTCTGTGAGACCTTTTTCCCAACTAGCCAAAGTGCCAGGCGATCCTATTGGATGTCTGCCGCTAAGGACGGGGAAGCACAGCCACAGACAGAGAAGGACCCGCCGCCGCTGCTCTGCCCTACGCTAAGAAGGAGGACGCCCGCGGCCAGCCACACACAGCAACACATAGCCCGGCACTGGCAGTAAGAGGGGGGAGTGGGGGTGTTGTCAGTGCCGCGACAGAACCCCCTCTCCCCCCATGACTGAGAGCTGCACCAGAGTACGGGGTGGTTGTTGGGGAGCCGCCACTGCATACTCCTATCTGGTGATGCTACTCATATGCCTGTATACTCCTTTCTGGTGATGCCACTCCTATGCCTGTATACTCCTATCTGGTGATGCCACTCCTATGCCTCTATACTCCTATCTGGTGATGCCTGTATACTCCTAGCTGGTGATGCTGTATACTCCTAATTGGTGATGCTGTATACTCCTAACTGGTGATGCTGCTGTATACTCCTATCTGGTGATGCTGTATACTCCTATCTGGTGATGCTGTATACTCCTATCTGGTGATGCTGCTGTATACTCCTATCTGGTGATGCTGCTGTATATTCATATCTGGTGATGCCTGTATACCGCTATCTAGGGATGCCTGTATATACCCCTATCTGGTGATGCCTGTATATACCCCTATCTGGTGATCCTGTATACCCTTATCTGGTGATGCTGGGCTGTATACTCCTGACACAATGGGTGGAATATATAAGAAAGGGGTGGGGCTTATGAGAAGTGGGAGAGGTCAAAAGGGAAGGGCGGGGTCTGGCACCCCCAATCATACAATTCCCCCAGCCGCCACTGTAGGGTAGTATATATGCCCCATTTCTAATCTCCCAGAGTTCTGCACTACAAATGTGACAGTTCCTTAAGACACACAGTTCAATCAGCTGTGTCCATGCCTTCTACAGAAAAACTCTTTATTCTACAATGTGCACATTTTCATCTACGCATTATTCTATCACCACTATCCACATCACAATACATTCTCTGCACCCCTGTTCTACAGCCAACGCATTCTCTACACTCCTGATCTAATGCCAATACATTCTCTGCATTGCTGTTCTACAGCCAACATATTATCTACAGTCCTGTCCTAGACCCAGCACATTCTCCACACCCCTGTTCTGCAGCCAGCATTTTTTCTACATCCCTGATCTACATCAACACATTCTCTGCATCATGTTCTACAGCCAGCACATTCTCCACACCCCTGTTCTACAGCCAACATTTTCTCTACATTCCTGTTCTACATCCACACATTCTCTGCATCCATGTTCTAGAGCAGCATTCTCCAAACTGTGGCCCAGGGGGTGGATGCTGCCCTTTTGCTTGCCTTTATATGGCCCTTGGGGCACTATTCTACCTACTGGCACCAATGATGGGGCACCAATCCTACCAATGACACCAATGATGGGGGACTATTCCTCCCATTGATACCATTTATAGGACACTATTCATCCCAGTAATACCAATGATGGGCACTATTCCTTCCACTTCTACCAATAATGGGCCACTACTCTTCCCACTAAAGCCAATTATAGTGCATTGCTTACTACTATTGATGCCAAGGCAATTTCTACTCCCACTTGCCATAGTCTGGCCCACTAAAGTCTGAAGGACAGTAATCCGACCCTTTGTTTAGAAAGTTTGGAGACCCCTGTTCTAGAACCAACACATTCTCTTTACCCCTCTTGCTCTGCCCTCCCACCACAATCAACGCAAGCTCTTCCCCCTTTTGGGACCTTCATCAAAACAGCTTTTGCACTGCCTACCTCTAACAATAACAGCTTCAACATCAGCTTACAGCTTCCACAATCATCTGCCACTCAGCCCCCCCCCCCCAACACACATGACTGCAATGATCCCCTCTCAAACTGCCCCCCCAGCAACTCTCAGTTCCCCCGTACTTTCCATCCAGTCATACAATTGTCTTCTCCACATTCCCAGCCATCATCAGCTCACATTATTCCCCCTCCAAAACTCCACACTCAGCTTCCACTCTCTCTTCCCCATGGTAAGTTCAAGTGAAATGACACATTCAACATAATAATTAGTGTCCATCTAAAATATTATCTGACAGGACAGTAACGCATATCAGTGTGTTATGAACCACTCAAAGGCCCCAAAATCAATCATCCTAAATAGATCAGGTCATAAATAAGTACACATTTGTTGGTTGGTTATAATACTATTCTGCTGGCTTCAAAGAGCATATACCAGAATTTGCCATCCATGTGTATGATGGCTGATAATTATTGATACAAAAAGAGAGAGTTAAGAGCTTCTGTTAACTGTCAACACGCAAGTAGTTATATTTAATGTATGCTTATTTTATCCCTAGAGGGCAGCAAAATAAATGTGTAGCAACACACTGCAAGTCATCCTGTGATCAATTGAAGGATAAAATATGTGTGGACTCTACTTGTAATAAAATAAAGCAAAAAAAAAAAAAAGTAAACATGCTTTTCCTTTGCAATTTCATCTTTTCTAGTCCTAAATTATAGATGCTTATAAAATGGAAAGCTCAGTTACATAATTTGTGTGCTCTACTCATTTCTGCTGCCCTTCTGCCAAAATTGATATATTCTAACATACAGTAGAATAAGCTGAAGTGTTATGCATAAACATTAGCAATAACTATTCTGAAGCTTGCAGCAAAATTGTAAACACGCTCTTTAAATGCGTAATTTTATTGGACAAGAGTACGCGATATTTAACATGCTGCTCATACTGTAGTTCTGGAAAGCAGATGCTGCATTTGTCTGCCCTATGATACTTATGAGTGCTTTTCATGTTGATGTAATGAAATGTATCAAAATGCTATGCACATTACTGGGCATCCAACAACTCAGGCAAGTGGATGGCTGCAGTGCCTGCTTATCTTATGTTTATCTGTCTGGCGAATATTAATCTTCCAGCTTGCCAAATACTGATGAGGTTAAGTGAATTATTTGTGCTATTGCAGTAAATCAGAGGAGGCGGTGTTGTCCACTACCCACAACTCTACCATCTCTGCCACCTGTTCGTGCATCTGTTTGCATAGGAACTGGCGATCACTACTACCAAATGAAGGAAAAGTGTTTTCAACAGCATTAGGCTCTTGGAGGTGTGCCTTTTTTTTTCAGTAGTATTGTGTTGCTTTTAATGAATTTGCTCATTTATTGTGTGCTGATGGTATAATTTAATCATTAGATTGTATTGGTATGAATAAGAATTTTTCTTAAAGAATAATTCTACTCTTTGAGGTTGACTTACATAAGCTAGCCTTACACAGAGCAAATTAGTAAACCAGCCAAAATTCATTCAGTGGGTAAAGCACCCACAGACATCCATCAAAAAATCAAAGGAGCTGGACAGAAAATTGTCAGCCAAACAGCACCTGCATCCAGTCAGATACAGGTACTGTTCAAGGATTTGTACAGCTAGCAGGGCTGGCTGTAAAAAAATAATAGCTGCAGTAGGAGATTTGTCAAAAAGTGTTTGGCCAGCTTAAAGGAACAAAGACAGATGACCTACCAAAAGTGAATGCTAACTGAGCTTAGTAAATAGGATGAAAGATGTGTTCACTTCAATAAACCAATTATGGTCCAGCAACCATCCATTTTTTCTTTATTTCCTTCACACATGACGGGTTCACCTTATTAACTATTGGTACTTTTCAAAATGAATATTGATTTGACTAAGTGAATAGCTTCTACTCCTTTGGTAAATCAACCTATTTGTATCTTAAATGATTCAAATGTTAAATTATGTCAGAATCAGCAAGAGCACCACACCAGTGGTTTTAACGTCCATAATGGTTTTGAATTTAATAACTGCACGCTAAAAAAAAAAATACAATGCAAGGGTTCAGAAACTCCCCCTTCAAGAGGGCTTATAACTTATTTGACCTCAAAATGACTGGACTTATCAGTCATGCCGACATGCACCACCTTTATTAAACTGGTAAGATAGTCTTGTTCAGTCATTTTTATTCACATAAAACATAAGCCCTGATGAAGGGGTATCTGAGCCCCTGAAACATGTTGGCTGTTCTTTTTTCTTTTTCATGAATCATTTTATTAATTTGTTCTAGATTGTATACCATTGGTGGGTAACCCTTAATACTTTTTACTTATTTGAACTTATCTCAGGACACCTCTTTTGTTAGAGGTGCTGTAGGACATGTGAGCATCTTCACCAAAGCTACTCAGCTTAATCAATGAAATGGCAAATTCACAATACTGGGTGTTAACAGAAGATCTATAGCATCTCATGCATGTACACATGATTCCAAAGTCAGACACACTGCTCATTAGATATTGTTAACAACTTCAGCAACACTCCTTTTAAAACAAATCCCTGGTTTTTAAATAGACTTAGATTCCTCTTTAAATCATTTAAAATGTTGCCATCTATGACTCTTAATCAGTACCTTCAAAATAGAAGCATCTAACTGATTATAATAAAAGCAGATCTGCCCCAGGATGTAATGGTTTTAGAATAAACTGCATAATTGTAGGTGTCTTTGATTCCTTTCTGCTCTTTCTATTTTAAGCTAGTGTCTTATGATCTTCCTTTTTTTATTTTCTCTCTTTGGAATCAGGTATAAAAGATTACTAATACTAAAAGTTTCTATCTCTTTCACGCACATGGATGAATGATAGTTGGAAAAGATATGGTTATTTGACTAATGGGTCCCTATTAAGTGGCCCAAGCTATTATTCTCACTATGACCTTGAAACTGTTTCTCTCCTTGCCAAGGGTCCTTGGTAAGTCCGTTATGATGCGACTTCTAGAAGCTTCCACATGTATTGGAACATGCAGCAGTGCATTGGCAAAACAGGTCACACAGTGGCTTGACAACATCATTTTAAGCTTGCAATCATTTTATCACTAATACTGGCTGTATAGAAGAATGGATGATTCTCATAAATTGTGATCCAAAAAGAGTGATCATAATCATTCTTGGACTGACATACAGTTTTTTCTGCCAGAATAAAAAATATAAAAAACAAGGCCCAGATAATACATTCTGATACTGCATTATGTACTTTACCTTCTGCTTCCTTTCAAGGTCTTCTCCATGTTGAGGATTCCTTGCATCTTGTACAGGAACCACTTATCTATAGCTGTCAGTTTGTATATTTCATCTAAGGAAATTCCACTTTCTATAGCCTGATATAAAACATAGGATATTACTTTTAGGAAAAATGCAATATTTTAATATATTTCTTATTATAAATTTTAATATTAGCTACTTGCATTGGTAACATATGAAATATTCAGTTGATCTCGATATTAATATATAATATGTGTCTGTTTCACTTCCATACATTTTTATATTCTTTTTATATATTTAATTTTATTTTTCTGTCATTTTCACTTCCCTCTACTAAACTTTAATCTTTACCTTGGCCATGCTGTACATACGGGTACTTGTGGGTTCGGCCATCTCTTTCCTTAGGTTGACATCTGATGACCATGCTTTGTTCATTGGAAGATTTGATGTGAAGCCATCTACTGATGGGTGGCACATCCTCAGGGCTTTCTGAAAGCTTTCCTCAAAGGTTCGACCAATGGCCATGACCTATAAAGGGTAGTCATTAAAATGTAGTAATAAAATTGCACAGAAAAAAAAACAAAGAAAAGGAAGTAAGATGGTCTGCCTGTAAGTGCTAGAGTCCACAGTTATTGCTGCTTACCTCTCCTACACTTTTCATTGAGCTGCCAATTAATCCTGAAGCACCATGGAAACGGTCCAAATCCCAGCGAGGTATCTTGGTCACCATGTAGTCTAGACTGGGCTCAAAGCAGGCAGTGGTCTTCCCTGACACAACATTTTTAATTTCTGGCAAAGGAATTCCCAAGGCAATTTTGGCAGCAATGAAGGCCAGTGGGTAGCTAAAAAAGTAGATAATAATATATACTATATGTGCTGCAGTTTACACCTTTGAATTATCAATATCTTAATCCCAAGACAGTGTTAACTTACCCAGTGGCTTTGGATGCCAAAGCTGAACTACGAGAGAGTCGAGCATTGACTTCAATGATGACATACTCCAGTGAGGTTGGATGAAGAGCAAACTGTATATTGCATTCCCCAACAATACCCAAGTGGCGTACAACTTTGATGGAGACTGCTCTCAGCATCTGGCACTCCTCATTTGACAAAGTCTGGCAAGGAGCGACAACTATGGAGTCCCCTGTTCATCAAACAAAAAAATTATATCAGTTAAACATCATCTTATAAATAGAGAAGCTTGTATGGGCTCTCAAAAAACACCAGATGAGGCATGGCATACCTTACTATTAATTAAAGTCAACCAAAATAATAGCTGGAAAGAGAAGGGAAAATTGGTTGTTGTGGAGTAACAAAGACAATTCCAATTTCAGATGCTTTGAAAATGGGGCATTTAATTCATAGGCTTGATTAATTAACCAGAATATACAACAGGACAAAAGACGAACTTATATTATATGCTTAAATTATTTTTGTGATTGTACATTTTGTACAAAAATGTTAGTTAATAGCTCCTTCTCTTACCTCAACTTAGATTTGAACAAAAAATGTACTTCAGTATAAACAATTATTGCTAAAAAATAATTAATTTGTCTAATAATCAGGGTATTTTTCAAAATTTTAATGTTAAGATGAAGGGTTACTGTATGTTTGTACATGTAAAACAGCAGTGGCCGCTCATACGGGGTGCAGGGGCACCGCCCCTCTACTCTCCATGCGCCTGGCCCCTAATTTCCATGCAGAGCGCCGGAAGCATGGATTTCTATGGGGTTTGTTTTTTTTTGTTTTTTTAGAAGCATGTGATTAGAGCCTGAGGTTCTAATTGGTTTCAAAATGGGTGTGCTCGGGGCGCAGAGCACATCGCCCACCCACTTGTGTGACATTAGCAAATAAATATTCGTTATTGTCTTCCTGCTTCTCCTCCCAGGCAATCAGGAAGCGGGTCTTAAGACCTGGTTGGCCGGGAGGAGAAGCGACTGGATTGGCCTGTTGGAGAAGCAGTGGGGAAGCCACCGACACGGCCTGGGAAGAAGCCGAGGAGAAGAAACAGCTGGGAAGCCACTGAGGAGGAGAAGCAGCTGGGAAGCAGCCAAAGCCGCCGGGAAGCTGCCGAGGAGGAGAAGCAGTGGGGAAGCTGCCTGGATGGGGAAAGTAGTGCACTCCCCCCAAAAAAATTGAGCACCAGTTGCCACTGATGTAGAAGTTAGGTTTATAGATTGGGACAGATTACATGTTTGTTTAAGAGGTTAGCGTGAGGTTAAGGGTTAAAGAGACATTGGGGAGGATTTACTAAAACTGGAGAGTGCAAAATGTGGTGCAGTTATACATATAAACCAATCAGCTTTCAGTTTTTTTTTTGTCCAACCTAATTAAACAAGTTGAAGTTAGAAGCTGATTGGTTACCATGTACAGCTACACCAGATTTTTCACTCCTCAGTTTTAGTAAATCAACCCCACTGTCACTTACTATTTAGAGCAGTAAATGTCTGCTGACAGACCCCTTAGCAAGGTATCTTCATTCGTCCACCCTCTCTTTCTGCCTCGCACCCGCAGAACTCAAAACTGGGTAAGATTCAGTGTCAGATGTTGTTGGAGCTTAGCTGGGTGGATGATGTTACTGCCTCTCCCCAGTGACAGTGTTCAAGCTTGGAGATTGGATGCTCAGTCCTAACACTGCCCTATGGGTGAGGTCAAATTCTGCCTGATGTGTAGAAACTCTGTCAGGGCACCAGAGGGGTGCTCCAAAGGAGTGGGAATGCAGTGCGAGCAGTGATGGAACATGGATTAGTGAGAAGTGTATATGCAAAGTGATGGTTTCAAATGTACATGTAGTGCTACCCCCGTAACAGCGGCTGATTAGGATGGGTCCTCTGTTCTTTGCCTCAACCTTTTCCAAAAAACTTCAGCCCCTCTGACACACCAGGTTTAGTGTACAAACATACAATATCGCAGTAAATCACTGAAAGTAAGACTTAGTACTCAGCACTAGCTTTATCAAAGAAAACAGGCACCAAATCAGGTAGTAAAGGCAAACCTAATATATTGTCATCCAATATGGTTGGTAGGTAGGCAAGCATAAAATAGATTAGTAATGGCAATAATACAATTTAGCATATAAAGTGATTACCAGTGAAAACTAGGCATAAGATGACATTTGGCATCCAGATTAGCATAAACATTAGCATGGCTGCCTGTCAGGAAATGCATACCAGCAGCAAAATGGTTCTTCTAGATGGCTTTCTGTGCAAAGTCACAGGCTAATTCATGGTCCCTTATGGGTCCCTAGGAAAGGTGCATGTGCTCATGCATGTGTGTGTATTCGCGTGAACATTTGTGTGCGCAGGCAAGCACATCTGCCACCCACATTGACCCAATCGGGCTATTTAAACTGAGCCTGTACTATGATCCACTGCTGTCTTGTCTACAGCATGCCTGTGCATACCTGAAACCTGTTACTCTGCATCTGACTACAGTTACTGACCTAGCTTGTCTTGACCACTCTTGAACTCCTCCTCTAGTGATGCTGGCTTGCCCCTCACCTTCTAGTCTGCCTGTGTCCATTGCTACTGCTCCACTAATCTGTGGCTGACCTAGACTATACCCTGACTTTACTCCTGCTTAGGCATCTGTACCTGACCCATCTGCCTGTGTATGACCCAACCTGCCTGACTCCAGTCATTGCTGGATTGGCAGCTGCAAGCATCTGACTGCTATCCACTGGTGCCTGCTCTCCACATGTCTGCTACCAGCCTGTGCTTTGCCTGTCTGCTGTCACCTGCTCCTGCCTACTGCTCACCGGTTGCTACTCGGCATCCCTGCTCTGCTGTGATCCATCCTCTGCTTGGCTGGATATCCTGTGCAGCTCTGTTGCTAGCAAGACCATCAGGCACTCGTGTCACTCTGCACTCCTGCGATACCTGTCTACTCTATCAGGGGCCCCGTGTCAGACGTGTAAGAGTCCTTCCTCATCATATCAGGCTCTTCTACCAGCTATCTGACACCACCTCAAGTGCAGCAGTGAGCAGTAGTAATCAGCAGTGGTAAGCAGAAAGTAAGCGGATGCTCCTGTTTCTCTTTGGCAGCGGTGTAGTGCTGTAAGGGGGCAGTGCTGCGCTGCCTCTGGTGTCTTTACTCCCAGTCTCAGGATCAGCACTCCGCTGGTATGGTCCCTCGCATTCCAGTATTCAGACAGAGGTGCTCTCTCTATAACTCCCTGGGCGCCAAGAGGAAGAATTTTCCCAGGCAATTTAATATATATCATCTCTCCTTTTCTTTGCACGGTGCATATTGGGATCTGTAGGTTAAGGAGTCAGTTGGTCCCATTATATGGCTGCCATCTCAGACTACAACTCCCAGGATTGTCAGCGTTCTGCATTGAACTCTATGGGCAACTTTACTTTAGCAGTCCCCCTGTTTGCTGGAGGAGAATGGTGCAGCATAACAATAAGGATTATTTTAGGTTTAGGGTTATGGACTAAATTTAGGATAGTAGTAGCTCACTTAATTACAATGCATTTCGGGCGTATTTTTGGGTGTGATAATAACTAGTGCAGGCTTAAATATGAAATATTTATGTTTCCTTCTTTTTACCTTTACTTGCTTTGCATACATCTGACACTGTGTGGTGATTTAGTAAAGAAGCTGTGAATGTTCACTTTGAAAATGTTTACTATCTTAATAAAAAAGGTGAAGCTGTGTTCAGTTTGAATGTCCAAACATGTGCAAGGGATATTACAGAGAAAACAGAATTTTTGCTAGCACTTGATGGGATATTTGAAGTGAACAGTGTTTCATATTATTCATTAAGCTAAGGTAGTATATGATGCCCTTAAGCTAAAGTGTCAAGGAAACATCTGGCCACACACGCTGTACAAGGGCAACGTGGAGGATGATTTACTAAACAAGTGGAATGTGTTCACTGCAAAATGAATGTTCATTTAACTTAGTGAATAAAGTGAAGCTGTGTTCACTTGGAAATGTTCTACTCTCTCAGTGAATCAAGCAATGGGTGTGAAGTCAGGCACATGATTAGCTAGCCACTGTCAGATATCATATGACCTCATACTCATAGCAGTAGCAGGTTCCAAATTCCTACCTTGACAGGTTCCATTTATAACAAAAAGTGCAATCAGCTCAACCTCTCAATTAGTAAACGATAATAATAAAACTAAAATATAATGTATAATAAATACCGTATATACTCGTGTATAAGTCGACCCGTGTATAAGCCGACCCCCCTACTTTTGCCCAAAAAATATTGACTCACATATAAGCCTAAGTGGGAAATGCAGTGGCCATGTAATCGGGAGTGTGTGTGTGTATGTACAACTGTTTATTTTTTACAGTACAGTATACTTACTTCCTATGTATTGAATAAGGCTGCTGTGTTCTTCACATATGTCAAAGAAAAAAAAACACAGTTTTTTCATTTGAATATCTGACCATATTAACCCTTATTGTTCACACAATAAGGGTTAATATGGTTAGTTAATCGAATTGCCAAACTGTTTTTTTTTCCTTTACATTTTTACATAAGAAGGACACGGCAGCCTTATTCCATTCATTGGAAGTGCCTGTGTCCTCTGCCCTTACCTTCAGCCCAGTCACGTCGCAAGTGTGACTGAGCTGAAGTTCCGCCCTCCAGCAGGCCGTCAGCGGACGTGAAGGCATCCCTGGAATGCATCTCAGCCTCCGCGGACGCCCGCGGAATGTTCCCCCGCACTCGTACAGGCTGTTGACTCACGTATAAGATGAATCTCGGTTTTTTGACACAAAATCTGTGTAAAAAAACTCTACTTATACGCTAGTATATACGGTACTATTATTTTTGTTGGTGCTTAAACACTTAACAGGTGATTCCACAACATCCTCTCCAGATAAAAATACCACACAAATTTAGTGTAGTGCAACAATATGTAATAAACAGAAATAAATATAACTGCATTTAAATATACCGCTTAACCTGGAAATCAAGGGCACCCACATCCCAAATGTACATATATTGGAATCGGGAATGAAGGGACTTTAAAGGTGCCATAACACACAAGTCAAAAAAAAAAAACTTTCTATATCAGGCTTTACACATAATTAAACAGTATAAAAATACTGTTGAATCCTTATAACCAACAGAGAATATCCAAATACAAATGCTTATGTTGTTGACAAATGCAGTTCGCTTGACATGTTTCGCCAATTGGCTTCTTCAGAAGCCACAAAGCATTATCTATTGTCACAACATCGATATCCAAGAAATAAGTGAACAGCATTCACAGGAAGCCACTTGAGTTGCATGAACCTGAGTTCATGCACCAAATGAACTGACCCCACGGGTATTAGTAGGCCATAGGGGGAGCAAAATGGAGCCTGGAATCTTTCTGAAGATTTAAACACATACCAGAATATGGCAATATATCCAATGGACTGCAAGAGCTAAGGGAGAAGAACCCAAGCATAAACCCTAGGATCATCTAATAGAAGCCCCAATTGATGCTCCTCATCTCCCGCAGATGTTACACTGTTGACAGCTTTAATTATGACCCATGCATGAGGTCTTATAAGGAGATGAGCAGGTTTTTCACCGACATAGTGGAGGCACATATGGCACATAAGGAAGAGTGAAGATTTTAAATCACTTTATACACAGCGGTGTGTTTGTTATATCACAGCAACTGACGACTTGTATATTTATTTCTGTTTATCACATATTGTTGCACTACACTAATTTTGTGAGGTTCCATTTATAGCAGTTTTTAGAGTTTTTACATCGTTTATAATATTCTTATCTTCATATTCCAATAAATCTTACCGATGATATTTGAAATCAAATACATTGTCAGTGCCACACACACATACAATTTCACATAGGGAAGCTCTAATGTTTACCTGTATGGACCCCCATAGCATCAACATTTTCCATGTTGCAGACGGTAACACAGTTATCTGCTGCATCTCTAACTACCTCATACTCAATCTCTTTCCAGCCTACAACTGAACGTTCCACCAAGATCTGGTTGGTCATTGCCAGAGCCTTTAAAATAAAATAGAAATTGTCAGAGTTGAAAGTGATTATACCATGTAAATTTTGTATGCTCTAAAACTATTGTAAAATATGAATTGCAGGAAGAAGATGAAAATGATGTGTAACATTAAGGTTTCTTTTATTGGTTCTACATATTTTATTATAATCCTAAAATAAATGTCCATGCAAGGATAGTGTATGCTACCACCTGTGATTTGTATTACATTTTTTGATAAAAACAAGACTACTACATTTGACTATCTGCAGCCTTTATAGTCATTCTTACACAAACACAATAAATACATGCACTGGCTGGGAGGGACAGTAAGGCGGGTCATAGACACAGTTCTCAGTGAGAAGACAGCCGCTTGCGATAATCACAAGAGAATCCAGCAGGCCGGTTCTACTCAAGTTGATTGATTGATTAACTTGGTACATTCAGCCTGCCCATTAATGGTTTGAATCTCGGCCAGGTTCTGCTGAGCCAGCCGAGATTCGAACCGTGTATGACCAGCCTAACCGACTAACTGACACTATCTGACATCCCTGGTGACACTAATACAGTGATCAGTTGTACGCTGTCACTGTACTAATGACACTGGTTGGGTGTCAGGGGTAATCAGGAGGGCAATCAAGGGGTTAACTGTGTGCCTAACAAGGTTATGTGTGCTACATTTACTCACAGATATGGCTGGCTTTCCTCCCTGATTTCTGCTCTGAACGGTTAGTGAAACCAGGGAGGGGAACATGCCAGATCTGGCTTATGTGTTTACTAACACACACAATTCTGTACTGTGGCTGGCCACAGCAATCAGCAGGTTCACAGCAGGTTCACAGCCAAAATCTTGTCCAATCACAGCACAAGAAGCAGGGGGCACCTGTAAACCTGGAAGTTCAGCGTTACGTCACTATGGGTACGTCGCTGAGTCTGTGGGAGGCACCCGCCAGCAGTAAATGTACTGTTGGTGGTCAGCAAGTGATTAAAAGCTTATCTGAACCCAAAAACAAAAATGTAATGTTTATCAATTCTTAAGCAAGGTATACATGGGCATTTTTTTTCGTTCCACCAGCAGGTTGAACAAAAAAAAATTTGACAGGTCCCCGCATCAACACAAGCAATGTGGATGCAGGGATCTCTCCCACTGCACTATTGTATCTTGACAGCAGGTACTCCCCCGTGTCAGAATACACAGATCAGAGCTCCAGCCATTTGCTGCATGGACTGATGGAATGCTAGCAGCACCATTCAAACAAATGTTTCAGTGACAATTGTCTTAGATCTGTATTTTCCTCACTTTGGTAATATTTCATTTATTTTCTGTTGTGTTTTCAGGACAGAAAGTGAAGGGAAACTTCCTCAGTGGGATACAGATGGTAAAAAATAAACTGCAAAAAAAAACAAAGTGAATGGAGTTTTAACCTTTTCCAACTTTATTTAAAACTAAAAAAATAAAAGGCTTGGCTTTAACTTCATTTGAAGATTTTAGTAGTGATTAGCCATTCAACATACTTCCTCCTATTGCATTTTTTATTTATTTTTTTATATTTAGCTTAAGCTTTTGCATTCAAAACCATTACATTGGTCCATTAAGTCAGGACAAGTGCTGCAGATATAATGTAACTTAGGAGACGTGAATGGACAACTTGCCGATTCATTTCCCACGCTCTGAAAAGCCTAGTCATTTTTACCTTTGTTGCCAGGTCTGTGAGCGTTTCCTTATCAGGACAAAGTCCTGACCCCAGACCACCTAAGGCATAGGCAGATCGAATCATGACAGGATAGCCAATTTTATCAGCTGCTTCCAAAGCATCTTTCACCTACGAGAAAAGAGCTTTATTACCTAACATGTAAGGTCAGACAGATAAGGCAGTTAAAATAATGAGGAAAATGTTCAAATAACTGTTACCTAACAGCCATATATCCAAAATACATTCTTTTTATTAACATTATTTACAGCAAAGTTTAAAATAAATGTCACTTCCTGACTTTTTTCACTGACTGTTGTTAACCTCCCTGGCGGTATGATTCTGTCTGGAATTTTGTTCCAAAAGCGGTACAATTATTTTGCATGAAAATTTGGCGTTTTATATTGTAGGCCTGTAATTCTTAGGAATAACTCACTTAAATCTGTCCAAACAAGAGTCTAGTAGACATCCCGGGTATGAAAAAGTTTGAAAAATGAAATCATAAATTATAATATAATAAATAACTAAAAATAATTATCAAAAATAATAATATAATAGTAATAAAATGTATGCAATAATGTAATCAAACCAAAAACGCAGAAATTTGCTCAGTTGCAGAATTGTCGCTATCGTCACTTTCAGTTGCTGATGATAAATTTCCCCAAAAATCAGTATCACTCAATTCTGCAAATCATTCTTATTTACTATCGCTGTTTTCTAGCTGATCAAAAACCACTTTTGACGCAAAGGGACACTTTTTGGTTGCTATGGACATTCTCATGTTTCCAGGCAGAAAGAATGACATTTATTATATAAAAGTGCATGCAGGGCTCTGGGCAAACCACTAGGGACAAAGGGGGTGTGAAATGTTTTCATACAGTAATGTAATCTATAAGATTACAGTGTAATGTATGTGCTGTGTGTGTTTAACTTTTTGAATTTCCCGCCGGTCTCCGTCCCCGTGCGACGCGACGCTCGCAGGGAACGGAGCCCGGCACACAGGAATCATCTGGCCGTGGGGAGACACGCTGACACCGCGGGAGGACATCGCTGGATCCAGGGGACAAGGTAAGTAACATTGCCTGGATCCAGCGATGCGATCCCGAGTGTGGCTCGGGGGTTACCGCTCTTGGTACTGAAATTCCACCCCGAGCCACACTCGGGAATACCGCCAGGGAGGTTAAAGTGGTTCTAAAGGCTTTCAGGTTTCTTACCTTAAAGTGAACTTTATGTAAAAAATAAAAATGGCCGAGCAGGCAGGATTTTAACGCAAAAGAGACATACCAGGATCTTTGGCAAACCTCTGTATCTATACCCAAAACTTTTTTGTAGCTTTGGATAGAGTAGGGAAGGATCAGCATTCCTGTCCAGTTTTACTGCTATCTGGGGCTCTGTTACAGACTATTTCCATACTTTCTGTTCTGTTGACAGCCTTTACCAGACAGGGAACAGGGGGAAATTTGCAACAGGAAATTAGATAGCAATAAAAAAGTAAACAGTGCTGCCATTAGAGAGTTGAAAAGGTTGTCACTAGGGCATAAATTGAGGTGAATTCTCCAGACAGGGATTCTAGTCCTTCCCAAATGAATCCAAAACTGAAAGATATATAGATACACTTTAACACTTGGCTGACCACAAGAAAATAAATTGTGTTTTAATACAAAGTGAACAAATACAACAAGAGGTAACAATCTGCACTGAAAGTGCATATAGTAGCAGCTGGCAAAAAATTGCTGATCAACAATCAATAAATAATAGTCCAAAGATGCAGCGCTAAAATACAAAAATCAAAACAGGCAACACAGTTCATAAATGTAACATTGCGAGATGAGCAGATCCCAACACCAACTCCTGTAAAGGGTAGAGGCAACAAACCACACCACTGTGTCTAGCAAGTTTTTAACCACTATGACCACATACCCCTGAGGAAGATATCGCACTACATCGAAACGTGTTGGGTCCTTCTCTGCCTCCCCAGTGCGGTAGATGAGTGGTCTTTTTATCTGTGTGTTCAGTGTCTTGTACAACATCTGTTAGTCATCATCATTTATTGTTGTGGTGTATATTTTGTATGCATACTGTGCATGTAGGGTACCATCCACTATTTTAATGGAATGTACCTTTTTAATTATACAAAATAAATGTTATATTTTATGTATCCTTGATCATTTTTGCTGAGTTGGTTCACCCTTCAAAGTCCCACAGTCCCACAGAGTCCCACATCTGGTATCCTTACCAGATATTATAATCAAATAGGCATGTATATAAGAAATCCTCCTCCAGATGGGGCTCCAGTCTCCTCAATTTCACACTCTAAAAGGTCATCAACAGATGATAGTGTAGCCTCTCTCTCAGCATTCATTGCATCATTACATGGGAAATTAAATAAAACTCATAGTGAAGTCCATTATGAAGAGCTTTAACAACAACAGACTACAGGATGAAAAACGTCCCAGCACCAACTTCTATGTGAAATGAGGGAAACACACTAAACCACAGTGTCTAGCAAGTCTCCTTACCAGAAAAGGGTTAACAATAGGCATGTGTGTATCCTCCTCATCGAAGGTCCAGAAACTCCTCAATCCAGCAATCAGAAAAAACAGCATATGGGGTCACAGATGGAAAATAATGAAGCATCTCCCTCAGTGTTTGTCACATCATAACATCATGCCATGGGAAATGAACAAAGGAAACCCATAGTGAAGCCCGTAATGAACTCAGATAGAATCTATTTAAGGTTCTGCTTACAGCAATGTAAAAAAGGCAGGCCTGTATATAAAAACATAATCCACAGTTCCTGAGTGTGCTCGACGTGACGTAGCTCCCACTGACGCATTTCATCCAATAGGATTTCGTCAGTGGCGCCTCTGATGAAATCCTATTGGATGAAACGAGTCAGTTGGAGCTACGTCACGTCGATCACACTCAGGAACTGCGGATTATGTTTTTATATACAGGCCTGCCTATTTTACATTGCTTTAAGTTGAACCTTAAATAAATTCTATCTGAGTTCATTACGGGTTTCACTATGGGTTTCCTTTGTTCATTTCCCATGGCATGATGTTATGATGTGATGACCACTGAGGGAGACCCTTCATTATTTTCCAACTGTGACCCCATATGCTGTTTTTTCTGATTGCTGGATGGAGGAGTTTCTGGACCTTCAATGAGGAGGATACACACATGCCTATTGTTAACCCTTTTCTGGTAAGGAGACTTGCTAGACACTGTGGTTTAGTGTGTTTCCCTCATTTCACATAGAAGTTGGTGCTGGGACCTTTTTTCACCCTGCAGTCTGTTGTTGTTAAAGCTCTTCATAATGGACTTCACTATGAGTTTTGTTTCATTTCCCATGTAATGATGTGATGAATGCTGAGAGAGAGGCTACACTATCAACTGTTGATGACCCTTTTAGAGTGTGAAATTGAGGAGACTGGAGCCCCAGACAGAGGAGGGTTTCTTATATACATGCCTATTTGATTATAATATCTGGTAAGGATACTTGCTAGACACAGTGGTGTGGTTTGTTGCCTCTACCCTTTACAGGAGCTGGTGTTGGGATCTGCTCATCTCGCAATGTTACATTTATGAACTGTGTTGCCTATTTTGATTTTTGGATTTTAGCGCTGCAGCTTTGGACTACTATTTAATACAAAGTGAGCCAAACCTACAATTCAAGTGTTTCAAAAAAGTAATTGAGACACAAAAAAAATGCAAACCCTTGTAAACTGCATTGTCAAATTAATGTAATTAATAAATGAAAAAGAAATGCACATTTCTAACATTAGGCTTTCAAAATTAACTAAGGGGTAGATTTACTAAAGGCAAATAGCATGTGTACGCTGTGAGTGCAGTTGCTCCAGAGCTTAATAAATGAGGTAAAGCTTCAGCACATAAGGAATAGCCAATGACGTGCAAGGAATTGTTTAAAAAAACAGCATTTATGATTGTACATGATTGGATGATGGAAATCAGCAGAGAGCCCCCTCATTTACTAAACTCTGGAGCAAATGCACTTGTCTATTTGCCTGTAGTAAATCGACCACTAAGTCTTTAATATATCTCATATTTTCTTTCACTCCAATTAAATCAATACCTCCACTCCAAACTGTTATTTTAGTATAGTAAATAGAGATAAAGCAGGCTTTGTGTACAATGATTACAAAGAAATAAGAATGCTGGAGCAGTTTCTCAATATGGTAGAATGTTAAAAGTAGGTTGTACTTTTATACTCTGCCTGCTCCCATTACTCTGCACATTAGTCTTTAAAAGCTTAACTAAAGTTGAAAAAAATAATTGTTAGCAGCAGGCAGCAGTCAATCAAAACGGCCAAACACCAGTACCCAGAAGAAGACAAGGAGAAGATGCCGGCAAGGGACCTCGCAGACTCCAAACCTTTGGAACAGAGGTAGTTATTTTTTACTTTAGTTCCATTTCAAGGCTCACTTTAAAAGCAACATCTCTTATTGGTGAGACGTTATATAATTCACATAATTTTTTTCAATGCCACATGTAAAAATCAGCCTTACCGATTCCACAGCAAAACTAGGGGCAATAGGTTCCTTAATTTCATTTAGTTTGTCAGAAAAGAGCTGTCTGTCTTCTGTAAACATGATGGACTCCACTGAGGTACCCAAAACCCGTACTCCGTATTCCTTGAGCACCCCTCGTTTGAAAAGTTCCACACCTGCCATAGATGAAAGGAGAATGAACTGCAAAGAAGAGTTTGTCTATTTCAAATTCACAGATTGTTTATAGAATAACATTTTTGTTGTTTTTCATGTGTTTTTTTTTTTGTAAGGTCCTAAGGCAGTGATGGCGAACCTTGGCACCCCAGATGTTTTGGAACTACATTTCCCATGATGCTCAACTACACTGCAGAGTGCATGAGCATCATGGGAAATGTAGTTCCAAAACAACTGGGGTGCCAAGGTTCGTCATCACTGTCCTAAGGCATCATACATAGCAGAATTTAACCAAGAAGAACCAACAAAAAGTGTAGCTGCTGACTTTTAACAATCAGACACTCATCTGTCCCACAGTCCAGCGATGCGGTCGCCCAAGGGCTCACACTTCCCCCCCTCCCCTTGGCGGCACCGACATCACAAGTGTGGGCACCCGGTTTTGGCTTCAAAGTCGTGCTGCGGCTTGTGAATGGCCGGCGCATCTTCTGGGACCTGTGACGTGTCCCAGAAGATCGCGGACCTGGAACCCTGGGACCCCGCCCCCCCTCTAAAAAAATGACATGCAAATTGTGGCATGCCAGGGGGGCACCTTCCCTTAAAGTGGAAGTTCCATTTTTGGGTGGAACTCCACTTTAAGTAATCTTTGAATGTTTTTTGACATACTTCTCCCAACTAGTCCAAATATCCTTCTCTTTAATTTCAGCATCTACACCTTTCTCCTGTATTTAGGATGGAGAGAGTAGTTATATCAATGAGGGCATCTTCTGATCCCTGTAAGTGTGCTATGCTAGCTCACAGCTGGTTAACTGGAATCACATGTGTACAGGGAATGAGCTGGGCATAGCAAAATTCAGAGGGGGATGCCTTTCTTGTGTAGCCTTCCTGGAACTGGGTTGTACTCTGTTTATCAGTGCTTTCTCAGACTGCATTGAGAGGATTGGAACCTGATGATGTGGCCAGACCGGAGTGCCCCCAGAATATGTAAGTATAAATATGTTTCCATTACAGGGTAGTTAGAATGGGGGTGGGAGCAGGTTAAAGCTTAGACAGTAATTGACTGGACTTCAACTTTAAACTTTTTATCACGCATGTGCTTTAAAAGTTAGATAATTCTTCAGAAATGAAACAAGAACATTTTTTTATCCATTGCCTTAAATTTTTAAATTAAAGGTTTTGAAAATGAACGGAAAAGCTTCTTTACAGTAAGAGCTGTGAAAATGTGGAATAGACTCCTCACAAGGGGTGGTTCTGAACAGCTCAGTAGATTGCTTTAAGAAAGGCCTGGGTTCTTTCCTGGATAAACATAATATAACTGGATACTAATATTTATAGATAAAGTTGATCCGGCGAAACATCTGATTGCCTCTTGGGGGATCAGGAAAGTATTTTTTCCCCTGCTGGAGCAAATTAGATCATGCTTTATTGTGTTTTTTCAGCTTCTTATGGATCAACTGTGGGTATAGGATTGTATAATTTTTTTTCCCCTTCTATTGGTTGAACTGGATGGACTTTTTTCAACCAGACTAACTATGTAACTATGTAATTCTAACCCTCTATGACCAGATTTGGGCTGTACTCACCGCAGTTCAGAGCTGTCTGTCCACCCATTCCTAGGATAATTCCATCAGGTCTTTCTGCCTTAATGACTTCGGTGACAAACTGTGGTGTGATAGGTAGGAAGTAGACTGTGTCAGCTTGCTTGATGCCCACCTCATTAGTCTGGACAGAGGCAATGTTGGGGTTCATAAGAACTGTTTTCACATTTTCTTCCTATGGGACAAAGATTTCATGAGTTATGCAACAACAAAACGATTAATGCACAATCAAATTTTGTCTTTTAGTAACATACATGTGTAGAATAGTGTGTTATTAATCATTATCCGCTGGCACCCAACAGATCCTATCAGACCAGATTCATATCATATAATGCATTGTAAGAGCTGTAGTTACAGATAGTCCCAAATTTACTTCAATGCAATATAAATCTTTCAGCAAAGATTTTTACTTTTTTTGCTACTGTACTTTTCTTTTTGATTGAATTCCCCACTTTGCCCTCCTATAGCTGCCCAGTTTGCTCATTGTAAATTAAAATTTTGACTTTGGCTTCTAAAATAAGAAAATAATTATTTAACACAATGATCTTCACTGAAAGTTTTTTTCTGCATCCTATAAATCATGTGATAACACACCCCACTTCATTTAGTACTTTCTGGTAGAGGAGAATCAGAATAATGTAACAGTGCAGGCCCTAGTGGCAATGATGATCTTGTTATACTATGGGCCCAGGGCAGTTTGGATGATACATAAGAATTAGTGTACTTCTGACATGGGTCTGTAAAACATTTCTGTAGGTATGACTGTATTGTAATCCTAATGGAAACCTTTATTGGAAGAAATACAAGGGCTGCAATTGCTGAACACCTCCTCAAACAAAAGGCTAAAGACTTGCAAAGCGGAAATTGACTATTGAGTATAAAGAGCACTGAAGTGCAGAACTTTTTTGTATTCCATGGGCCCCCCCTGGAATCTGAAGACCCAGGCAGCTGCCAGTTCTGCCATTTTTACAATCTGCCACTGCTTAGGGGTATACTACGATGTTGGACTAACAATATTATACTAAACAGCAATCTTAAGCCCTGTACACGTGGTACAACAATGGTCGTACACCCAGCTTGTTGTATGATCATCTGACTGTTAGTATGCGCAATTACAACAGCCGTCATACAACAGTTGTACAACAGAAGTTGGTTGAGCAGTTTAGAAAACTTTGGTTGTACAACAAGCGGTTGTACAAATGTTGTACTGTGTGTACAGAGAAGTTTGTCCAACAAAGTTGTACCTGCAAAACAGGCATGCTCAGAAATCAGGAACGCCCAGAAGTGTCCGGTCTGGGAAACCTACGTTCCTAATTCACAAATCACATTCACCTGAACTTCCTCGCTATACGCTCGTAACATGTCACTACGTTAGGCTTGGTTATACAACCGCTTAGTGCATGTCAGTACGCGAAACACAACAGCCAACATCAAACTTGGTCCAAAGTTGGACGTTTGGTTGTACAACCGTTGCACGGTGTACAAGGCTTTATATTTCCTCTGTTTAGACTAATCTCAGGTAACTCTATTCCCATCCAAGCTAGAAATAAAGGCGTGGAGGTAAGCAAATATCCATCATCCTGCTTCCTTGGGTGACCATGATCTGTACATATCTATTAACACTCATGTTGCTTAACAATAATATATGTATATTATCTATATTCATATACAAAGTCTGAATTTCATATAATCACTGTATCTAATCATATAAGATAAAATGCACTTACTTTCATAGCTTTAACTGCCTGTGATCCAGAATAATCAAACTCTCCTGCTTGCCCAATAGAGAGACCTCCAGAGCCCAGGATGAGGACTTTTGCTACCTACATAGTAACATTTAAAGAACAGTAGGGTTTTAAAAATAATATTTTAAAATAGAAAAATAGACAGAAGGACATTGGAAATACATAAAATAATTGAGGTTAGCATAACAAAAAACACAGTTCCTAACAAGGAAGATCCTCCTAGATTATAATGGCCTTGTCTCTATACTGCTTTCCCCACACATCCCTGGTGTGCCCTACTGTCCTTCCGTTACTAGCAATATGTAGTTTATATTAATACTTCAAATGCAAATTAAACAAAAACCTCATTTTAGTTTATTTTAATTAGTATCATACTGGGTGACCCCAAACCTTTTAGTTTTGTAGCCATCCTACTTTTCTGTTTTTAGCCAACACCTCAAGATAAATAACAAAATTATTAATAGCAGAAGATTTCAAAATTTGTTGGAACAATATGCTCAACAATCAGCACTGATTAAAGTATATACAGAAAATCCCAACCATCCATTACCCTTCCATAAACAAATGTATCTTCATATACGTATTCATATTTACATATGCAAGCAGCATATGTGTTCCTTTTTACATGTTTTTAGGCTTTCCTTATATACTTTATTTAAAATTTTTTTTTTTTTTTACTCAATAGCTCAAGCTGAAATTTATAACAATATAACAATACCTTGCTTCCCTCCATTCTCCACTCTTCAGAGTGCTCTATACTGACGTTTCAGAGGCAGACAGGGAAATTCATAAATATTGTCTTTAACACTCTTTAGAATTCCACTCCATGTGTCAAATGTCAGTACAGGCAACAGATTCATGTTTCTGTTGGAAACAGGTACATAAATTTGTGGCAAGCACCGTGTGTGGAGGCGTAATGAGTAGAGTTGAGCGAACACCTGGAAGTTCGGGTTCTGCTGGTCCGTCCGAACTTCGTGACAAAGTCCGGGTCCGGGTCCGGACGGAACCCGAACGATCGCACGGACAACGAACCCCATTGAAATCAATGGGGACCCGAACTTTTAGGCACAAAAATGGCTGTAGGAAAGTCCTGGAAAGCCCCAGAGGGCTGCAAAAGGAAGTAAAATGGGGGTAAGGGTAGGGCAAGTGCCCTACAAAAAAATGGGGACAGGGAAATAACTGTAAATATTTTTAAAAAAATAAAAACATAAAAAAAGCAAAAATGGAGGTGAATGTGGATCATCTTCAAACTGTGTCTGAAAAGTATTAATTAACGGTAGAAGCCATATAACTGTTCTAAAATCACCTTCTTTGTAGGGCAAGTGCCCTACAAATAAATGGGGATAGGGAAAATAAATTAAAATCAAGTAAAAAAACA
>BLSH010487231.1:271336-284836 GCA_018402905.1 Glandirana rugosa | reverse complement strand
CGGGAATGTCGATGATTTTCCTTCCTCCACAAGATAAAGTCTGTCTACAGTATGCACGGAGGATGACGAAAGACACCGGACTTTCAGGTTTCCAAGACATCGATTACTACGTCCCTGGACGAATTTAGACCCAGACAGACAGTCCTATCGTTCTATAGGTGAGTGTCCTTCATAAAAACGATTTTTTTTTTTGAAACAATACTTCCTGGTAGTGAATAAAATAATATCTCTGACAGTAAATCCCCAAGACAGACAAAATCGAAATAGCACAAGAAGCGAAAGTGATAAAGTCATCGTAGGGTAGTAGGCTTTCGAGCCTATACAGCTTGGAGTAAGACAACATGCATAAAGAGGATGATGTGGTCAAAATACTCATTTGCCTAATAATTCTGCACACAGTGTATACCTTACAAATTAAGATCTTGATGCTACTGAAATAGTGAAAGCGAAGAACACGATAAAGCTAAAACAGACAGAACCCCTAAATGACAGTCTCTATAATAAAATAAGTGATGGTCCTTCATAACAAAGTTTTTTTTTTTAGCAAAAATACTTCCTGTGAGTGGATATCTTGCTATCCTGACAGACAGACCCAGATTTAAGCAGGTCCCTGCATCATTAGCTACAGAACCTTTGGACTTTCAGGCCACAGAAAGCAGTAGGAGGCACGTATGACATCTGTCTGAAATAGAACACCTCCTTCCTTTTAGTAGCTGTAAGGGCTCATTTACAATTGCTTCGACTTCAACGCTCATTAAAGCTCATACAGCTTAAACAAGCTTTTATGATGTGTTTTTGAGGCTTCGGCGGTGCTTCAAAGAGGCTTCAGTGAGGCTTCAACAAGGCTTCGACGAGGCACAGTGATGCACTTTTGAAGCCTTGTTGAAGCTCGGCAGATGCCCTGTGTGTTTGTTGATATCTCACACCTGCAATTTCTCCAAAACAAAGCGAAGGTCAAGCTGAATTGCAGCCTCTGAAAAGCCGCAGGTGCTTCAAGCGAGCTTAAAACAAGCTTCCACATAGACTTCTATGGGGGCATTGGTGAGTCTTTGAAGCATGGCTAAAGATACATGAGGTATAATTTTTGATGCGAAGCTGAAGTGCAACAAAGCCAACGCAAGGTGTAAACAGGGCTGTAAGCCAACCATTTTATTTAGTGACATGGGCTTTGACTGGCGTTAAGGGAGCTTTAACAACGCCTGTCTGACACCCTGTTTTGAAGCAAGTGTAAACTAGCCCTTAGTGTAATATTTAAATAAAGTGTTGCCTGTTGGGTCCATGTGTACCCCATCTGTCAGGAGTAGAATTCTTCTATTGGAGAATATCCATCCAAACATCTCCCTCTTCTCTCACATTTGGATTTTTGATAGAAGGACCTTAGTTATGAAGGACTGTTTCTTATTATATCAGAAAATAGACTGTCATGTGAGGGTGGTGAGCTACTTGAATGGGTTCTATCTACATCATTACATTCTAATTATAGTTCCTGACTCCCAATTCTTGTTTTAATTCTAAGGATTCGAATATAGAGAAAAATTGCTTTATAGGGTACCTTTGAGATATCCATAAGAGAAATAGTCACACATTTTTGGATTTACATCACCAATGAACATAGGTCATACATGAACCCATGGTAGGGGTGTAACACTTAAATTAATTTTAAAGTCATTGAGGAGTAGACACCATTAACGTCACTGTGGAACTTAAGGGGTTAATCCTCTGCATTGTGTAAAAAGGCTCTTTGATCTGTATGGACAGATCCTCCCCCTCCTGCAGGGTCTCTCCTGGCAAGGCCAGATAAGACACAGTGAGGGTAGTGTTGCTGCACATGCTTAGTTTGGTCTCTGTTGCTGGAGAGAACATTTCCTTGTTGATCAGAGTTAGCCAGGTCACATGATATTGACATCACACATATGGGCATGTATACAGATCCTAAATGACAGCCCAGTCCCTCCCTCCTCCTCCATGCCCAGTAAATAAAAAAGAACACAGTGGGTGGGATGTCACATCTTTATTGATGGATGATCCGCCTCCCATAACAGCATGAGGACACAGGCTGTAGTGGAAATCTCCTCCTACCTGAACACTCAGCACTCAGGCAGACCCTACAGTTTATCATGTGACCGTGGTATACAGATCAACCAAAAAGGTATATAGTGGCAGTATTTTAATGTAAAAAGAAGATTTATAAGCTGTGGGCACTGTGGGGAAGCAGATGAACTATTTTCATATTACTGGGTTTAGTAACACTTTAAGTTATGTGAACATTAAGTTTGCAAAAAGAACAGTCTAGCAAGCTACCTGTCTTAATCCTTTTCCTAATCCACTCTGTTTTGCAAAATATAACTCCATTGCCATAATGGAGCAATCAAGGAAGAAGCTCTATCAAACTTCCTGCCCTATTGAGGGTGTAGCAGAATTTGCAAAGTATGGAAACAAAGTCCTTTAGAGTCTTTCCAAAAACAAGGCAAGAAAGTGCCAGTCAGCAGATGACAGAAAAAAAGGATCTCTTCTAATCATGTGGGTACACTCTGTGTGATTATTGATCTGTTCCAAATGCCACCTTATGCATTGACATACCTCCTTAGACCAAGTCAGTCCCGACAGTATGGTCACCTACTGAAACCAAAGCAATTTTACCTCAACTAATTGCAGTCGAGAGGATGTTTTTTTCCAGTCATTTGAAGACAATAACTTCCCTGAGCCCTGACTTTGACTGAGGGAACATGGAAGAAACAGCAACAGTCTAGCTAGGACTGAACTAACACTAAACAGAAGAGGTGGACAGAAAGGGTAAAAAAATACATAAAAATGGGGCGGAACATTTATTAAGATGGTACAGAAGGGGTGCCAAATAGCCAGCAGCTGCATATCAGAAGCCACCGGTGTTGCAGAACACTTTTTGCAACTAAGCCCTGGTTCACACCAGTGAGATTTGCCATGTGATTAGACAGTTTAAAGCGGAGTTCCACCCAGAATTTTTTTTTTTTGGCATCCACTCTTTTAATACTAAATAGATGTAACCTTTTGTTTCCTTACTTTCAAACTGCCTAGTAATTACATGTATTTTTTACTCACAATTTCATTTCTCTCACTGCTGAACTTTTCCATTTTAGGTGAGGGCACCTGAAGTCCATCCGTAGTCTCCTGGCATCTCTTCCTGAAAGAAGTGCATGGTGGGTAACCATCATGCACTCCTCGATATCGGTCCGCCTTAAATCGTGTCATTTCCTGTCTGGAAATAACACGATTTTACAGTACAGGGAAGCCCACTGACTCCTGGGAAATGATGAGTCACATCTCCCAGGAGCCAAAAAAATACATATTTGGGGGGAACACCCTACCAAACGCATGGTGCTGCTTGTAAAGACCAATAGACAAAAAACGCATATTACAGCGCACACATGATATATACTCCTACCAGGCTGTTTAAAAGCATCTAAACGTATATAGCAAAAAATGCAAAAATACGGGGGTTTGGTCACACTAAATGGCCATGAAGTGCTTAAGCCCACTGACTGCTGCAAAGTACCCCGTTTTAACCAGTGGGTCCTACACTAACCTTAGAGTGAATGATCCTATCTCAAACCATGGAAGCCAACGCCTCTCTTTATGGGAGACCAGAGGACACATCCCATGGATCAGGTGGACACTGATTGGGGGTAATTAAGGAGGATGGGGTTCTCCAGCCCAAAAGGTCTGGTCAGGACCTCTCAGCATACAAAAAAATACATATTTGGGGGCTTAAGCACTTCATGGCCATTTAGTGTGACCAAGCCCCTGTATTTTTGCATTTTTTTCTATATACGTTTAGATGCTTTTAAACAGCCTGGTAGGAGTATATATCATGTGTGCGCTGTAATATGCATTTTTTTACATCTCCCAGGAGGCCAGGCAAAGCAGGAAGTGAGGAAAAGAGCCTAAAACCTAATAGGGAAAGATTACAGATTACACCTCGCAACAAGCGACTTAGGGTGAGTGTAACATTTTTTTTCCTTCAAAGGTAAGTCTATGTAGGCAAAGGACTTGCCAGTAATGGAACCATTCAAATCAGTGCGACTCATGTCGCAGCTACTTTGAAAAAGGTTCCTGCACTACTTCTGTGCGGTTTCATGTGTGGCTTGCATTGACATCTGTGTAAATGATGTCGCACAGACGTCAGCGAGATTCCAAAACCACAGTGGTGTGAAACAGTGCTAAAGAGCTGCCAAAGACTGATTTTCTTAATCTCATTTTCAGTGATGATAGTTATGTGGATAATCGAGCGTTAGCTAATCATGGTGACCACTGCCTGATCTTCATAAGTCATGTATAGTGGATTAATAAGTTGAAATGCAAATGCATCAATCCTTGGTAACCAATCTGATTTTGGTTTAGTTAGATCATTGAAAGAATAAATCCAAAAAACTGTCATGGTTTATGGTTAAACATTGAACACCACTCTTTTGCTTATTGAATACATTTTAATGATTCTTTATGAACAAGCTGGGAGAAGACCAGGAGAAGATGACCACATTGACAACAGAGGGGGAATGAAGACCTTGTATCACAGAAGGTGGACAAACTAGGGATGAAGTCTGCCAGAATGTGCAAGTATGCTGTGCATACTATTGTGCCCAATTTGTCCAGCAAAATGTAGATTCTAATTTGTTGCTAGGGGTTACCGTGCTTCAGGAATCATTCATTGCCTTATCAAAATAAGTCCATTTACATTTTACTGTGATTCCTTTTTAAACAAGCCTTTAGGCCTTGTAGGAAACTTCTGATTAAATGTGACACCTTGAATATCAACTGGAAACATTTTATAATCTCTATATCCAAACTTCATCCTCTAAAATATTTTGAGTCCGGTTTATTTGTGTGAACAGCACTTTAATGAAAGAGGCAGAAGCAGATGTTAAGAAATCAATTTTTGGCTCTTGCTGAAAACAAATGTACCTCATGCTGATTTATATTAAGCGGCTGTTTATCACTGATGCAGACAGATTACTGCGTTCACTAATTATTGCCACTGGTAAATTTCATTATTGTCAAGTTTATTTTACTAGATGGCTTTAAGAGCCTTCAAGCTTAAGTTATGAACATACTTCCTGTTGCGCCTGGTATCAAGCGAAAATGTGTCAGCCTCTTAATGCATTCAGACAGCCAACCTCCCTAATAAAGCATGAAATTACAAAACCAGGCCCTTTATTAAGGTGACTGTAAAACAGGGATGATTGAATGGGTTGTTTTCAATATAGCCCAAGGCAGGACAATGCATACTAACAATATGATTGTGCTATTTTTCAAGATGCTAAGCTCAAGAAGATTTTAGGGTAATTACATGATGTTCTGAAATTGCATGATATTTGATTTGGTAGAGAAGATTGCGAGTAACAGTGAAATATATTCAAACTTAATCATTTAGAAAGCTTTAAACCTTTTAAGGCTCTAAAGTACAAATCACTTAGAGATCATTTGCAGGGAGGAAAAAAAATATTCCAAGTCTAGATCTAAAAAAAAAAAAAAGAAAACCCATTTACATGTCTAAAAATCTGGTTCACTGGCAGTTTGGGTCCTATGTCTCCTTTTTTTTATTTTGGAGGGTGGAGGGTTGGTCTGCAGTACCCATATTGCTTCCTGGTGACATGGGCACTGCCCATCGGCTGTCAGAGGGGGTAATCACATGGTTCTACAGCATTTAAAAATGAGGGCATGTGAGAGACAGACACAGGTCTGGTCTGCCAGACAAGTGAAAAGAATGGAAAACAGCTTTAGATCATTTACTGCTACCAGAAAAGGTTTTGTTAACACATATAAGCTAGGTGAGGGGTTAGGAAAGGTATTTTTTTCGGCCCGGAGTTGGGCTTTAGTATGTCTGCAATAGTCATATTCTCCAGGGCAGCTTGAGTTTTTCTTGTATGTGTGTAGCTGCCTCATCCTCACCCTCTCATTGCTGTAATTACTGTTTACTTCTGAAAGGAGTAATTCTGTTCCTATGATAACTAAAAAGCTGTACTGTTTACAGCTTCTAGCAGTAAACTGTAACAGATTACAGAATCAATACCCCACTGCTGATTGGGTAGTGAGTCCTAGGCTTGTGCAATTCATTTAGTTCTGAGTTTCGTTTTTACCGAATTTTGAAAAATTCGGCAATTCAGACAAATTCCGAATTTCCGAATTTTCCAGAATTTTTGTTTTACCGATTCAAAAATCGGAAATTCACAGTAATTAGGCAATTGAGGTAATTCGGAAATTGCGGCAATTCAGAAATTTTGCAGTAATTCAGCAATTGCAGTAATTTGGAAATCCGCGGTAATTCGGAAATTGAGGCAATTCAGAAATTCGGCAATCGGAACAGCCGAAAATCCGAAATTCGAAAATCCGAAAATTCTAAAATAACAAAGAACATTTGAAATAATAATAAATAACTATTAAATTATAGGTATTGGAATTTACTTGAAAATTTGGCTGTCAGTAAACTTAAATATGAAATTTAATAAATTGTATATTTAAGTACACTAACAGCCAAATTTTCAAGGAAATTCCAATGCCTATAATTTAATAGTTATGTATTATTATTTCAAATGTTCTTTCTTATTTCCCAATTTCCGAATTTCCAAAATTCGGAAATAAGAAAGAACATTTGAAATAATAAATAACTATTAAATTATAGGTATTGGAATTTCCATGAAAATGTGGCTGTTAGTGAACTTAAATATGAAATTTAATACATTTCATATTTAAGTTCATGTGCTGACCAATTTTGTCTTTGGATTTACATGTTGTCTCCATTGGCTGTGCACCCTTTATCAGGTGTATCAGCTGAAGGTGTGAAGGTGTGGGATGGATGTATTTCCAAGCATGTCTCACATGCAATAGCCATAGACCAGAGGCGGAGATGACCCTGCACACATCTGGGTCCACGATAAACCCCAATTTGTGGACTCTTATGTGCCCATTGAGGCTGTGATAAGCACCTTGACAGCTGGGAGTGGGATCTCAGCTACAGAAGATGATCAGGTGCACATTGACTTAGGTGTGTAAACTTGGGGGAAAAGGACAATGGATGCCCTTGTCCCTGCACTGATGCACAACACCCAAAGGCAGAAGAGAATATAGGCTCTTGCTTCTAAAGCTTAGGAGAAGTCAAGGTGTACACTTGGCACAGTAGCAATATTTATCAGGACAGCTGGGGGCAAGGCAAGCAAAAGGTATGGGTTAGCAATGGAGACACAGGGATAATATTGGGTCCACTAAAGTTCACTCAGTAAACTATGCAGTACAATATATATTCCATATTGCTCCACCTTGTACACTGTGCTTCTCCTACTGTGCAGCACATACCCTGTCACTGTAGTTCATCATCGAACTTACCAGACAGCAGATTGTATTCATGACCACAATTGCTTCTGTGGTCCCACTTTCACTAGTTTAATATAAATGATACCTCACACTGAAGATATTTTATCATTAATAACTATTATTTGATTCAGGTAATTATTTAACCAATTTGCTTTACAATATTACATTTGTCAAATGCATGGTAGCATACTTCCATAATTATGGTAGGTTAAAATAGAAACCAATATCATCTCAATAATATCAAGCAATCAAGCATAGGGAAGGTAATGATGTATGAAACTGCAAATGTTTCTTACCTTTGTGGACACTTCTGCAATAAGGTTTCTTTTGTTTGGGTCAATAAATTCCACAGGTTGGCCTTCAAATTCAATTTTACCCAGTACAGCTCCCTACATAAAGAAAGAATTTAAATATATATTTAATAAAAATAAATGTTAAGATTTTTTTTTTTTTCTCAATAAATGTTTATCGAAGAATATAATAAAAACATACAGGGTATAGAATGGTACGAATCAGCATAAAAGGGAAAAAATGAAAAATAGTCATCAGAAAAAGAAAAAAGCATTAAAATGGGGAATGACACATACATTAGTACAGTGGTCCTCAGCCCTGTCCTCAAGTACCCCCAACAGGCCATGTTTTGGGAATTTCTCTTAGATAAAATAGCTGTCCAAAATACCAAGCCGCTGACTCTGATTTAAAGCACCTGTGCAAGATAAAGGAAAACCTGCAAATATGGCCTGTTAGGGGTACTTGAGGACAGGGTTGAGAACCACTGCATTAATACATATAATGTTAGAAAATTGTCATACATGAATGCAAATTACATTATAATTATAGACATAACATAGTAAGAGAAACAGTTTTACCTTGTCGTGTTACACATGTTGGGGTAGTTTCTCTCAGATAAAATGTTATTGTAAAATGTAAGTTTAGTTCCCCCTCCTTCTAACATCCCATTTGTTTCTTTAATTTGATGGATGATATCAGTTAACTTTAGTGAACTCAGGAGGTAGGATAAGCAAGGGCAAACCTGAATCTTATTAGAAAAAGTTGAGAACTACAGCAGTGGACAAAATTTTTGAGGATGACACAAGTATTAATTTTCACAAAGTCTGCTGCTTCAGTGTTTTTAGATATTTTTGTGTTTTAGATACTTTAAGTGGCAAAGGCTTTTATTGACAATTACATTAAGTGTATGCAAAGAGTCAATATTTGCACTGTTGACCCTTCTTCTTCAAGACCTCCGTTCGCCCTGGCATTCTGTCAGACAATTTCTGGGCCACATCCTGACCGATGGCAGCCCATTCTTGCATAATTAATGCTTGGAGTTTTTTTTAGAATTTGTGGAAGGTTTTTTTGTTCATCCACCTCTTGAGGATTGACCACAAGTTCTCAATGGGACTAAGGTCTGGGGAGTTTCTTGGCCATGGACCCAAAATTTCGATGTTTTGTTCCCCAAGCCACTTAGTTATAACTTTTGCCTTATGGCAAGGTGCTCCATCATACTGGAAAAGGCATTGCTCCTCACCAAGCTGTTCTTGGATGGTTGGGAGAAGTTGCTCTCGAAGGATGTTTTTGTACCATTCTGTATTCTGACTGTGTTCTTAGGCAAAACTGTGAGTGAGCCCACTCCCTTGGCTAAGAAGCATCCCCATACATGAATGGTCTCAGAATGCTTTACTGTTGGCATGACACAGGACTGATGGTAGTGCTCATCTTTTCTTCTCCAGACAAGGTGTTTTACAGATGCCCCAAACAATCGGAAAGGGGATTCATCAGAGAAAATTACTTTACCCCAGTCTTCAGCAGTCCAATCCTTGTACCTTTTACAGAATATCAGTCTGTCCCTGATGTTTTTCCTGGAGAGAAGTGGCTTCTTTGCTGCCCTTCCTGACACCTGTCCATCCTCCAAAAGTCTTTGCCTCCCTGTGCGTGCAGATGCACTCACATCTGCCTGCCATTCCCGAGTAAGCTCTGCAACGGTGGTGACCCGATCCCACAACTGAATCATTTGAAGGAGACGGTCCTGGCACTTACTGGACTTTCTTAGGTGCCCTAAAGTTTTCTTCACAAATGCAGTGGAAATGCTTTTTGTGAGATTATGTTCATTGTCATGTCAAAAAAGGACTTTGCAATTAATTGCAATTCATCTGATCACTCTTCATAACATTCTGGAGTATATGCAAATTCCCATCATTATAACTGAGGCAGCAGACTTTGTGAAAAATAATATTTGTGTAATGCTAGGCCATTATGAAAAAGTATGCGAACATTAGTATTAAAGTGGGTCTGAACTCTAAAAGTGAAGATTTGTTATGTTTTGGGGAACATCTAGAAATCATAATTGTGTCTAAGCAGTACCCTGAAATTCCTCCAGAAAAATAGCAGTGCACTTCCTGTGCTTACAGACTTATAAATATATATCTGCAGTGCGAATCTAAGGCACATAGTCTCCCAGGGTATTTGGAGTAAGATTTGGTGATGTCACTACTGTGCTTCTCATTGTTGTCCTTGCAGGAGAGGAATCTGGTCTGGGGACCTACACTGCAAGAATCCTCTGCTTCTGTTTTATTCAGTCAGCAGATCTGTGCTTTCTGAATCCCTCCTGCTGCTTCTTAATTACTTTTCCACCAGTATTTGAAATAGCAGTCATTAGGCGGCAGCTCATACATGAAGCTCTGCCTCTACCAAGGTGGCTGCCTCCACACAGAGACACGGGTTGATTTACTAAAGGCAAATGGATTGTTCACTTTGCAAGGGAAGTTGCCCTTTGCAAGCAGACTTGCCCCAAAGCTTAGTGAATGAGTTGAAGCTCTGCTGATTCTATCATCCAATCATGTGCAAGGAAACATTTCCTTGCATGTGCTTGGGTATTCTTTGCAAAATGAAACTACCCCATATTCACTAGGTACCGGGGCAATTTTCCTTGCAAAGTGAACAGGCTATTTGCCTTTAGTAAATCAACCCCACAGGATGAGATAAGAGATAGTGAGTCAGTAATGGGAAAAAAGAACTGCAAAGAGATTACAGGGAATACCAGTGACTAGTCCTTTGCATTTTTTTCCAGAACTAGTTCCACAGTTCATGTCTTCGTTAACTATAGTGATTTTAATCGTTTTCTATTTTAACCTTTTCTAGACCAGTGTTTCTCAACTCCAGTCCTCAAGGTGCACCAACAGGTCATGTTTTCAGGATTTCCATTATTTTGCACAGGTGATTTGATTAGTTTCATAGCCTTAGTAATTACGACAGCCGTTTCATCTGAGGGAAATCCTGAAACCATGACCTGTTAGTACGTCTTGAGGACTAGAGTTGAGAAACACTGCTCTAGACAACAAATGGTACATTGCTTCTTTAAAGTGGTTGAAAAGCCACTGTATCATAAACCTATAATCCCCTCTGTTAGCTAATATTATGTGTCCCAGTGACTGCACCGCTCTCTCTTCTCCCAGGCTGACAACTACAGTGGGAGGGGCCAAGAACCCCTGCTGATGTCAGCCGGAAGGAGGGGAGAAGAGGAGGAGAGAGCCGAGCAGTCACGTGAGCGCCGGAAGGTGCTGTGAAATAAGATAGAAATTGGAAAAGTTTATAAATAGCACAAACACTGAGACACATAATATTAGCTAATATAGGGGATGGTATGATTATGATACAGGTATTATAGCAGCAAGAAGGGAAGGGGTGGGGAGCAAAGTTGCACAGACTAACTGAAAGGCAGGGAGAGAGGGGGGAGAGGACGAGGGAGAGAGGACAGAGGAAAGGTGCGGATGATGGATGCACAAAAACTGACCGCAGTGTTAGGTCTCAGCAGCCATGATAAACCGTGGCCAGTTTACAGTGGGGAGGGCAGAACCAGGCAGAATCAGCCAGGTTATTTAGGTTAAACCAGGGGCCAAATTACACAGCACAAGCACTGTGCTGTTATGCATGCTTTAAGGGAACAAAAACTGTAACCAAGTAGAAACAGAAACACCAGTCTGTCTATAAGTGCATATCATATGCTGATCACATTTTACTGGCTAAAGATAAAGGGGCTTTGTGGTGGACAATTGACGTTTTTAGACTACTTCTCTGATTTGAACATTTAAATTGCTGGCCCTCATTCTTTCAACTGGTACATTATATACAAAAAACTTGCTGCAGTTCCTATACAGGGAGGCTGCTGTCCTTATAGTACACCATAACACTGCTACATTAGCAATAAATAAAATTGTGAATTCCAGTTGCACACGCAATCTCACCTTACTTAAAGAGATCCTGTTGCCTGACCATTCATTGTAACAACCAATCTTCTCATAAGAGTATATGTGCATTTAATGTATTTAGGTTATTTACCTGTAAAAGCCTTCATTGTGTAGACATTCATAAGCCCTAAGACTGCTTCTATCTTGGATGTGATGTCAACAGATGTGATGTCAACAAAAGTGACACTTTATAGTATTCTCCTGGCTGTTACATTAAAGGTTATGTGAGGATGTGAGGGGAGGGGCAGAGGAGCTTGGCCAGCACAGAGAGTAGTTAGACACTCCCAGGAGAAGAGAGAGTTATGACATTCAAGGAGAAAGGGAAATTAGCTCTTTCTGGAGCAATGAAAAATTAAGCATTAGTGCCTTCAGATTCTCTATGTGGATCTATTTCACCTTGAGCTAGTGAGCTCAGTAAACAAGTTTTTATAACAAAAAAAAAAGAAAACAAGTGAAAAGGGCCCTAAAGCTCTACCCGCTGATCCAAAATGAAAATAAAAAAATGTTAATATACAGCATTGTATATATATCTAACTAAAAAAAAGAAATATAAAACAATTTTCACTTTAGGAAAGAAATATGTAAAAACCCACTACAGGTTTACTTTAATGGCATCCTATTGTTAGAGATGTGTGTGCACCCTGGTATTCTCACAGGAAAGCAAGACTGCCAAAACATAATAAATTCAAGCTTCTTTTACAGAAAATGTTGTGGTTTCTTTATATGTTGTAAAGGGGTCATTTATTTGCATATTTTAGAAACAATTGGTTCTTTAATTTGAGAAATAATTTATAGCAGCTGTCAGTTAGCAATTCTGCTTGGAAAGGCATTAGCATACAATAGACCAGCAGGAGTCCAAGGTTAGTGTTATTTGTTTTATTTAATATTGTGGCTCTCTGGAAAACAGTTAACACGTGGAACTGCAGATAAGCTGACAAGTTTAATTATTTTCTTAGCATAAAAATGAAAAGCAATGTTTGCAAATCATCTTATTATCACCTTGGGACATGAATTATAAAACATTGTAATAAACTTTTTTAAAAGATATTTCTAGATATATATTAGGGGCTCAATTTGTAAAGTGTTTAAGGTTGATAGTTTGGCATTTTTCTGTGAAAAAAATACTTTCTGAAAGTTTCACTTACTTCACTTTTTAAAAAAAGTGTGTTCTGTTTTAGATTTAGATCTAGTGGTGCTGCCTAATGGAAGTGCCCTTCTCTAGGGAGAACAATCCAAGAGCATTGTTCAGTTTGAATACCTTAAATAGATGGTGGCTTTGTATTTAGCCTAAAGCAAATTTGTCACCTCAAAAACTGCTCAAAGCAGTTTCCTGTAAAGGAAGCGATAGCATCCTTACCCTTTCAGCAGTCCATGACTCTTATCTTCTCTCTGTTCAAGCATTGCAGCCTCCATCAGACTCTTTAGCATTCTAAACTTCTAGAAGTTTTGGATGCTTGTGTTCTCTACATTACTTTGTGATGTAGAGAATAGTGTTGAGCGAACCCGGACTGTAACGTTCGGGTCCGTACCGAACTTTCGGGTGTCCGTGGCACGGACCCGGACCCGGACATTTCAAAAATCGTTCGGGTTCGGTCCGGGGTTCTGCTATTTTACTCCACGTGTTGAGAAGCTGCAGGGCAGCCAATCAACAAGCGTTTCACTGGTTTGCCCTTAGAAGCCATCACAGCCATGCCTACTAATGGCATGGCTGTGATTGGCCGGTGCATCATGTGACCCAGCCTCTTTATAAGCTGGAGTCACAGTGCTGCAGTCACATGCTCCTTGGGTTAGTGTAGGGAAAGGTAGCTGACGGCGTGAGGGACAGAATTTAGCCATTTTAAGACCTGATCCTGCATCCTGAGATAGATTACTTTACTACTGCTGTCTGTGCTGTTGCTCTGAGGACAGA
>BLSH010487231.1:253429-269308 GCA_018402905.1 Glandirana rugosa | reverse complement strand
TTTATAAACATTTTCACATTGATTTCGTTTTTGTATTAGCAAATAAAAATCACTTACCAATTTTAGGACAAACAAAAAATAACGATAGAACCAACGGTGATTCCCGTAAGTAGGGGGGCAAATAGAACCACTGGTAACAGTGACTCTGTCTTACACTACCCATCAGGTTTTACAATGTCAACGGTACCCTTCCCTTCTCTTTAGAAGTTCAGTTGTGGTAAGACCACTATTAACAGATTATCTCCTAGTGAATGACAACACACTGTTCCCTTGTGTGTTTGTACGTTCGTCCGTGCGATCGTTCGGGTTCCGTCCGGACCCGGACCCGGACTTTGTCCCGAAGTTCGGACGGACCAGCAGAACCCGAACGTCCAGGTGTTCGCTCAACTCTAGTAGAGAACACAAAGCTCATGATCTAGAGTACAAAGCTTGCATGTTTGTGTGTTCCCTTGTCACACAACAGTAAGTGATCCTCTATTAGACAATTATCACCAGAATGGTGTTGACTTGAAGATTTCTCTTCCCTTCCCATGGCAACTGTAACATTTTGGACTACCCATCACATTCTGTCTCAGTGACAATGGTCACCAAGATAAACGGGGGGATGAATGCCCTTAGTGGCAACCAAGATAGCAATAAAAAACAAACAGGATTTTAACCATTCACTAAAAATAAACGATTATGTTTTTGCTTTAGTTACACTTTTACAAATATTTGGTTTGTTGCGGGACCTATACCAATCAGTCAAATAATCTCTCTATGTCCACCACAGCTTCCTTTGCACAAACCCTCTTGGCCCAAAGACAGCCCTTCCCCATGGTTCTGCTTGGCACACTTAAGTTAAATTACCAGTCACATTCCACCTTACTCACATAATCCTACTGGTGCTAAATGTGCCCTTGATGATAATTGCTAGTTACACCATAAACTGCTTATGTACTACCTTACTAGTTAATATTAACCCGTCAACCATTTAAATGTAAACGTCCTACCTTAACTCATCTAATACAAAGTGCCCCTGACTCCTTTTTTTAGCCAGAAGACTATCTGTGTGTACATTTCTGATTTAGTTTCTCTTTTTTACTAAGGGCTTAGCTTTCCTGATGGAATTACTGCCCCCCCCGCCCATACCCCTTCCAAAGCCAGTGCTCTCAGTGATTACTGAAGTGTTCTCATTAAATGAGGAGAGTGGAGGGGGTTGAGAGTCAGGTAGCCAAGAAGTTAGGGGCTCTGATAGAGTTAGATAGAACATAGCAAAGAAGTCATAGCCCCTAGTAGATGTTGGATTCAACATTTTTTTCATATCAGACATTTGTGGATTGCTACAGTCTGGTAATCAATAAACCATCTGGTAACTGCTAAAGGCCATCTTAAAAAGCAGTGGAACAGCATTGCACAGCAGGTTGTTCATGACTGGAGACCACAAATAAGGATTTATCACCTAGGAGAAGGTCCTCCCATGCCCCGCCTTGCAGTGAGTTATGGGGATAAAAGAGAAAATTGAAGATATTGGCATAATCCCTGATATTTACTGATATTTGCTGATTGGAAAGGGGGCAAATAGGAATGTCAATGTGGGTGGTGTTTGTGTGTGTTATAAAATGCCCAGTCAGGCCATTATGACTCTTTCTTTTTGGGAGCCCAGCCGCGATACAGAAAGTGAGGCCAGACTTACATAATTTACTTATGTACTCTCATTGTAAAAAAAATAAGATCTTTGCTTCTTTGAGCTTGTGTATGTTATTATAGCTATTATTAATAATTTATTCATACTATTAATATAATATATATATACATACTGTATATATATATATATATATATATATATATATATATTAACTAGGGAAAAACACACATTGACTAGGACTTAGTTAGGGCTTAGCTAGGACAGCAGTAGAATCAGAAAGAAGTCAGGACTCATAGTAACAAAGTTAAACTAGATTAAAGAAGCACACAAACCAGTGATAGCTGCTGTTAGTAAAAAACCCCTAAAAAAAAGAAAGCCCTGATAAGCTCTCTTATCATTTTCTGGTCCTAGGTAATACAACAGAATTGTCCCTGCTGTATGCATTAACATTAATGTACCTGCATCCCCACTTCATTATATCTCCAGATCACATTGAAAAAAAGTGTTTCAGCAGCCCTAACTTGAAACTATTTTTTTGAATACCAATAACACAGTGCATTGCACATGTTTTGCTGTTGTTTCCTAATGCAGTTAGAAAATGTTATTATGCCTTTCAAGGTTGACACATTGTACATTTTGCACTTACACTTGGCAGAGTTAGCAAGTCTATAAGGAGCTGAAATTTTTCAAAATATCAATCTGTGGCTGAGAACTGCAAATTTCTAAATATTAATTCTGTTGCCATTATTCAGTACTAGACACAGTAAAAGATAATCATATCCTTTTAAATAAGCAAAAGTAAGAGTACCTTGTTGTCTCTGATCTTTTTTGCAAGCATTCTAGTATCAATCCCACAAAGTGCAGGAACCTAATAGGGAGAAAAATGTGTTAAAATTAATGGAGACTTAATATTAAGTTTTATGAAAACAAAGACTCACTTTTCTGGTGCCAGAAACTGATGTTCAGATGATTTGGCCTTTGCAAGCTGAGAATAATACTGGCCAATATGTTGAAAGGTTTGAAAAAATATATGGACCAGCACAAAAACCAGCAATTTCTTACAATAGGAGAGGAACAGGGATATATACCACTGTTGTTTGTGCAATTTCAGTGTTTCCACTTTATAAATCCAACGCATTTTAACAATATGTAAAAAATAGTTATAGTATGGTGGCATCTAAAATTGGAGAATAAAAGACTAAAAATTCAAGCTTGACCTTTAAACAAGGTTTCATAAGTAGACTGAATTGCAAAATGGGAAAGAAGGAAAAACAGTAAGCAAACAATTTGGCAAATTTCATTGACAGTTGAATATGGGAGATGTTCACTGCTAGACCATACACTTAATAAAGTCATTTTGATGACGAAATGCATCGGAGAGTGGCCTAGCAGCAATTGGATGTGAATCTGTGAGGCAGAGAGCCAGGGAGACACGCTGAGAAGCAGGGTAGCTGGCTTAAAGCTCTGTGAACACAGGGAGGAGAAGTCCCGAGGAAGCCTGTGTGCTGGCATATAGTATATTATGTGATTTGTTTCAAGTGTTTGCTTATGAGTATGTCTACTTGTTTTAAATAAACATTGGATTGGATTTTAGCCATATCACAATTTCTATGACACTCTATTTTCCATGCTCTTATGATAAAAATGCCATTGAGAAAGACGAGGAGGAGGAAGATTTGAATATCCTGCCTGGATTACGCTTTGGGGAAAAAAAGAGAGGAAATTTAAGCTGTCTGTCTATCAAAGTGGTGTAGGGAGATGGGATCTTGAGATTATATGAAGATATTAAGGTGTTGTATGAAGAACTTTGGATATTAGTTGTCTGTTTTCGAAGGATTGAAACTTTGTAAACTGGTGATAGTTTTTTTTATGAAGGAGTGACTTTCACATATGATTGCAGAGACTGGTTCATTAACATGTACAGTATATACATGTTACTCCTTATATATATTTTTTTGATATATATATATATATATATATATATATATATATATATATATATATTGTTTTATTTGAATTTATGTGTATTTTTGTATGATCTATTAGTACAGTGCTTTACTTAAGAGTGATATCATTTTTATTAATTTAATTAAAACAAGTTTGAGCCTTTTTTTTTTTTAACATAAAGTTTTATTCAGTTTTCAAAACAAAATTAAACAGCATACATCTAGGCAGACAGCAGCGTTAAGTTTGAGCCTTTTTTAAATTGTCCTGTGTCTCAATTGTGATTTAAATTATACAGCTATTTTTTTGCTCCATTACCAGACATACAGCCTTGACATAATTGCTAAGAATTAGGCAACTGGTGTAAAAATCTTGACTCCAAAGCATAACTTGCAAGGTCCTCTCACCAGTCCTCCCCTCCCTCTTACACATTAGCAAAAAATAAATTTATTTGAAAAACATTTTTATTTTTTTCTTTACTTGCTAAATCTTGGACTAGGCCAGAATGACGTCAGGGCTTCCACCCCACCTTACAAATTGCCTCCTGGGATGTGTGATGTAGCCATCCTAGGAGGTGTTGGGTCTCTACCAGTTCTCCATGGCTTGTCTGCACATGTGTTGGGATCTAGCAAGGCTTACTGGGTTCTGTGCAATGTATCGCCATTAAAGATGGGAGGGCAAATTAAGAAATTTTGATAGAAGCTAGACAACACTGGACTCCATAGTCTAGTAAGTATTTCTTTTTAAGACAAGGACAAGTGTTAGGGATTTTTATGGGATCGGAGGGGTTAGGCTGAGTAAAGTTCCTCTTTAACCCTACACTGTTCTTTACCTAATGGCAGGATAAACATTTTACTGTGGATTGAAATAACTGGATAGCATATACGTAATGCCAGACTTTCACCACTGGAGCTTGCAGGCCCAAAACCTTCTAGCGTAACAACCGTGTGGACGTCACATCTGGTGACGGAACACGTCAAACTGAGATGCATGTTACGCTATACAACGCATAGGTGGAATGCACGCTGATCCCGCTGGCATGGGTCTTGCTGTTTTTACAGGTTCCCTATGCAAGGTGCCATAAAAGTTTTTTGCAAAGCTTTTATTACATTTTTAAATGTTTAAATGTGTAACCCATGGAGGGACATTTGCTTAAAGCCATTTTTAACAATATCACACAATGAGGAGGTTGTTTTTCTTTCCCTTATTTTTTTGTTGCTGGTAACATCCCGCATTGGAGATCCTGGAGGATTGAAAAGAAGGATCCATATCTAATTTGGCTGGAGGCTATAAGGAGAGTTTGGAAACCCACAAAGCTTTGTGCGACCCCTCTTGCTATAAGGCAAAGGGGGATCAACGCTATCTGGTAAGTGCGGACCCCTACCTCACTTATCACACGTGATGGATCTTTTTACAGAACTTTTTGTTTGGAATCTTGATATTTACAGGAATTTTTATTCATTGAATAATAAGGACTTTGCTGGGACTTATCTATTTTGTTTTTTTGACACAGTTTACTATTGTTATTGTTTTTGATACTTAATCACCATTGTTGTATGTTTGCTGGAATCAATTGTGTTTAGTCACATGGTGGTGGTAGATGAAATTAGCAAGCGCTGTTTATTTTGCGCTTAATAACCCTGTTACTTGTCCTACCCTTGTTTAGTATATTGCAAAAATGGGCTAACTGAAAGGCTTATCAGACTTTGTTTCTGCTGATAATGGGAGAATGATTGGTGCAACAACATGGAGAATAAATAAAAGACCCTTTTAATCACAGTATTCATATTACAATTAAGCCCTTAAAAAATGAATGTTCTGTTCTTCGTGCAGTTCTGACATGTTGCATTAAAACAGAATATCCACAAGATGGCAATGTTGTACAAGTTGCCTGTTGCAAATATAAGATCAATTCCTATATTGTTGTATTGTTGGATCAGGGTAGCAGCCACAGAAAATCTGTATATATATATATATTAATGCAAAGTACGTATAATATATATATATATATATATATATATATATATATATATATACAGTACATGTACTTTGCATTAATATACCTTCTGTTTTAAGAAGGCTGTGATGCGCAGTGACTCAGTGGCCAACCTTTTGTTTCTATTGAGCTTGACTAGTTATTCTTTCTTTTGTGCTTCTCAAATTGCACTTCATACAAACGTAGATATTGCCCTGATGGTGGCTAACAGTTCAAAGTTGCATGACAAGTCGCACCCCATTTGACACTTTGAAAAAGGTTCCTGCGCTGTTTCTGTGTGATTTCAGTGTGACTTGCATTGACATCTGTTAAATAAAGTCGCACAGATGTCAGCAAGCTGAACATGAATTCACACAGATAGTCGGCATGGAAGTCGCACTGAAGTAGCGCAACTTCAAAGCCGCACTGGGGTGATCCAGGGCTTAAATACAAATGAATTGTTTCTGTTATGTGTCACATCTTGTGGGTTTAGGTTTGTATGTGTTAGGTTTTAAGAAGGAATGAACTATATCCTTTTTATGTAATGTACTGTACATATAATTCAATAAAATATTTAAATGCGCAGTACAAATAAAGGCTCCTGTATAAAAGAACCAAATGCAGTGCCTATATGAAGCACAAGTCTGATAAAGTAAAAAAACATTTTATTTCTTCTCCCTGACTGAGCCAAATCCTCCTTTATTTGCATCTCACACATTCCCCTCCCAGGCACTGCAGCTCACAGTGGGAGGGTTAGGTGTGGTCAGGTGCCAACTGAAAACTTACAAGCTTGTGAATCAGTAGTGACGTTACTTATAGTCTCGCCCTCTGCAACATTTTTTCCTCCCACTGTAATGCAGGCAGTCAAAGCCTATATTAGAGAGGCAACTCTGCTCTAAATTCAGTGTTAGTGCCGCATCATTGCCCCACTATCAAAGGCAGCTGCATTAGGCGGGCTTTACTGGCAGGATCAATATGCATTTTTGGGCCTTTGCAGGTCAACTAAAAGAAAATAGCAGATGCATTCATGTATAAGTGGTGCAGTACATATTCTATATATATATATATATATATATATGCTATATTGTCAAACGTATTGGGATTTACACGCATATGAACTTTAATGGGATCCCAATCTTAGTCCGTAGGTTTCAATATTGAGTTGGCCCACCCTTTGCAACTATAACAGCTTCAACTTTTATGAAAAGGCTGTCCACAAGGTTTAGGAGTGTGTCTATGGGCATGTTTGACCATTCTTCCAGAAGCGCATTTGTGAGGTCAGGCACTGATGTTGGACGAGAAGGCCTGGCTCGCAGTCTCCGCTCTAATTCATCCCAAAGGTTTTCTATCAGGTTGAAGTCAGAGCTCACTGCAAGCCAGTCAAGTTCCTCCACCCCAAACTCCCTCATCAACACTATACCTCAAAATGTATTGGGCCACCCCTCCAAATCATTTGGTGGAGGGGGGATTGTGGTGTGGGGTCGTTTTTCAGGGATTAGACTTGGCCCCTTAGTTCCAGTGAAGGGAACTCTTAAGGCGTCAGCATACCAAGACTTTTTGGACAATTTCATGCTCCCAACTTTGCGGGAACAGTTTGAGGGTGGCCCCTTCCTGTTCCAAAATGACTGAGCACCAGTGTACAAAGCAAGGTCCATAAAGCCATGGATGAGCGAGTTTGGGGTGGAGAAATTTGACTGGCCTGCACAAAGTCCTGACCTCAACTGTTAGAACACTTTTGGGATGAATCAGAGAGGAGACTGTGAGCCAGTCCTTCTCGTCCAATATCAGTGCCTGACTTCACAAATGTTGTTCTGGAAGAATGGTGGGCCAACTCAGTACCCTACTGACTAATACAGGGATGCCATTAAAGTTCATGTGCATGTAAAGTCAGGCGTCGCAATAATTTTGACAATATAGCGTGTGTGTGTATATATATATATATATATACGCAGTATCTCACAAAAGTGAGTACACCCCTCACATTTTTGTAAATATTTTTTTATATGTTTTCATGTGACAACACTGAAGAAATGATACTTTGCTACAATGTAAAGTAGTGAGTGTACAGCTTGTATAACAGTGTAAATTTGCTGTCCCCTCAAAATAACTCAACACACAGCCATTAATGTCTAAACTGCTGGCAACAAAAGTGAGTACACCCCTAAGTGAAAATGCCCAAATTGGGCCTAAAGTGTCAATATTTTATGTGGCCACCATTATTTTCCAGCACTACCTTAACCCTCTTGGGCATGGAGTTCACCAGAGCTTCACAGGTTGCCACTGGAGTCCTCTTCCACTCCTCCATGATGACATCATGGAGTTGATGGATGTTAGAGACCTTGCACTCCTCCACCTTCCATTTGAGGATGCCCCACAGATGCTCAATAGGGTTTAGGTCTGGAGACATGCTTGGCCAGTCCATCACTTTTTTTTTCTATCCAGATAGGTTTTTATTGAGCATTTACACATTCCAGATCATGACATTTACATCATAAGTGTCCAATAGCATTCGTTAGGCAAAAAGAGATGAATACATTTCCATTACAGCCACAACATTGCAAATTTGATATGTATGGATTTATTGTACATACATCCGTAATCATAGATAGATACAGAGGACCCAGAAGTCTATCCATGGTGAGATCCTTCGGGGCAAGCCCCGGCACTGCTAGCCAAGGGCCCCAAAGTTTCTCAAATTTTTGGGAGCTACCCCTATGTTGGTATATTATTTTTTCAAGCGCATTGTATTTCCTACCATGGCCACACATTCCTTGACCGTGGGAGGGGTCTCAAATTTCCAGTGAGTCATTATCAGTTTACGGGCTAGGAAAAGATTTTGGGTGATTACTTTGTTAGTATGGTTCTCCCATTCAAACTCATCAAGGAGGTTCAGTATACACAGTCTGGGGTCCATTGCGACCGACTCCCGAAGCACTTGGTTCAAGGTGTCCACCACACCCCCCCCCAATATGAGTGCAGCTTTGGACAGCGCCACAACGGGTGAATCAATCTCCCATGGTCCCGCTTGCACCTGGTACATACCGGAGTGGGGAGTAGTCCCATCCAGTGTAATTTATGCAGGCTGTAATACACCCTTAGTAAGGTATACAGCTGCATCACCCTCTGGGCTGCATTTATGGAACACCTAACTTCCGCCTGCAGAGCCTCCATCCACTGATCCTCATTCAACGCCCCAACATCTTCCTCCCACTTAGCCTTAACACTCAAAGGGTGATGTTGAAGGAACAGTTGAAATAGAATGCTGTAGCCCTGAGAAATAAAACCCCTGGAGGTGTCCGCTGCCTTCAGTTGGGCCACAACTGCATGCCTTAGTTGCACATAGTAGAAATACATTGAGAATGGCAGACCGTAAGTCTCTTTCAGAGTCTCAAATGATCTGAATACCCCATTGTGAAAAATGTGTTTCGGGTAAATAATGCTGTACTTTTTCCACCTAGCTCCGTGCTGAAGCTTAGCCAGCTCAAGGTAAGTATCATTGGACCATATTGGGGGAATACTCTGTGAATCCTGTTGCTCCCTGTAGATATTTGGTTTTGTTCCAAGCTTTTTCCTTTAAATTGTAGGTGGGTCTAGCTTTCTGATGTTTTCCCAATGTCAATCTTCCAGAGCAGCTGGGACTGAGCAGCCGCCTACCGTGGGAAGCATAACATGTTCTGCCGAGCCAGGGACTCTGCCCTCCTCTAGGTCAGTGTACATAATACCTATCATGTGTTGCATTTGCGATGCAAGGTAGTAGAGACATGGATTCAGGAGCGCTAAGCCTCCATCCTCATTGGCCCTTTGTAGGTACGCTAGTTTTATTCTAGGGGGGGTTTCCATATTAATATGTGGAATATGGTGTTTACTTCCCTAAAAGTTTTAAGCGGAACTACTACAGGTGAGTTGTGGAGCATGTACAGTAGTTGGGGCATGAGAATCGTTTTAATTAGTTTCACCCGGCCCGCTACCGACATGCACAAAGAGTTCCAGGTTTTCCCCCTCTCAATAAGGGGGAGATATTAAGCCTGTCATAGTCACCTATACATGGGGACACTCATATTCCCAGATACTTAAAGGATGTGGCCAGTGGTATGTCTCCTACCATCTCCCCACGGTTTGGCATCATGGCAGATTTGGTCCAGTTAATGGGGAGGCCCGAAAACCTCCCAAACTTGGAGATAGTCTCCATGTCCCCTAGCAGGATCAACGTATCATCTGCATATAGCAGCACTTTTTCCTGCCTGCTACCATAGCAGAAACCAGTGATGCCTGGGTTGTCCCTAATCTGGATTGCAAGAGGCTCTATGGCGAGGGCAAATAGCAGGGGCGACAAAGGGCACCCCTGTCTAGTGCCCCTTCGCAGGTCAAAGGGTGGAGACACCCGCCCTGCCTTACGTATAGCTGCCTGGGGATGACAGTAGAGCAGGCGCACCCAGGAGATGTACACCTCCCCAAACCCAAACCTCCTCAGTACCTTCCAGAGGTATGGCCACTCTACGCTATCGAAGGCTTTCATTGCGTTGCGTTCATTGGATGTTAGAGACCTTGCACTCCTCCACCTTCCATTTGAGGATGCCCCACAGATGCTCAATAGGGTTTAGGTCTGGAGACATGCTTGGCCAGTCCATCACTTTTTTTTTCTATCCAGATAGGTTTTTATTGAGCATTTACACATTCCAGATCATGACATTTACATCATAAGTGTCCAATAGCATTCGTTAGGCAAAAAGAGATGAATTCATTTCCATTACAGCCACAACATTGCAAATTTGATATGTATGGATTTATTGTACATACATCCGTAATCATAGATAGATACAGAGGACCCAGAAGTCTATCCATGGTGAGATCCTTCGGGGCAAGCCCCGGCACTGCTAGCCAAGGGCCCCAAAGTTTCTCAAATTTTTGAGAGCTACCCCTATGTTGGTATATTATTTTTTCAAGCGCATTGTATTTCCTACCATGGCCACACATTCCTTGACCGTGGGAGGGGTCTCAGATTTCCAGTGAGTCATTATCAGTTTACGGGCTAGGAAAAGATTTTGGGTGATTACTTTGTTAGTATGGTTCTCCCATTCAAACTCATCAAGGAGGTTCAGTATACACAGTCTGGGGTCCATTGCGACCGACTCCCGAAGCACTTGGTTCAAGGTGTCCACCACACCCCCCCCCAATATGAGTGCAGCTTTGGACAGCGCCACAACGGGTGAATCAATCTCCCATGGTCCCGCTTGCACCTGGTACATACCGGAGTGGGGAGTAGTCCCATGTGGCCAGTGGTATGTCTCCTACCATCTCCCCACAGTTTGGCATCATGGCAGATTTGGTCCAGTTAATGGGGAGGCCCGAAAACCTCCCAAACTTGGAGATAGTCTCCATGTCCCCTAGCAGGATCAACGTATCATCTGCATATAGCAGCACTTTTTCCTGCCTGCTACCATAGCAGAAACCAGTGATGCCTGGGTTGTCCCTAATCTGGATTGTAAGAGGCTCTATGGCGAGGGCAAATAGCAGGGGCGACAAAGGGCACCCCTGTCTAGTGCCCCTTCGCAGGTCAAAGGGTGGAGACACCCGCCCTGCCTTACGTATAGCTGCCTGGGGATGACAGTAGAGCAGGCGCACCCAGGAGATGTACACCTCCCCAAACCCAAACCTCCTCAGTACCTTCCAGAGGTATGGCCACTCTACGCTATCGAAGGCTTTCATTGCGTCCAGGGAAAGCAGTGCCCTGTTACCTTTGTTACCTGCCTTGGACTGCATATTAAGAAAAAGCCTCCTCAGGTTAACCACGGTGGACTTGTTCGGCATAAACCCTGCTTGGTCTGGGTGGATGCAATAACCTTACTCAGCCTAAGGGCCAAGGGCCAGGACTTTCGCTAAAATCTTAATATCAGTTTGTAATAGGGATATGGGTCTGTATGCGCCTAGATCTACGGGTTCTTTCCCTGGTTTCAGAATTAACATAATATTGGCCTTCGTCATAGAAGGTGGTAGAGTGTGTCCCTCCCTTGCCGCATTAAACACCTTTAACAGTTTGGGTAGCAGCTGCTCCAAAAATACCTTGTAAATCTCCATGGGGAGGCCGTCCTCCCCAGGGGCCTTACAATTGCGAAAAGCTGCCACAGCCAGCTGTAGCTCCTCCAGGGTAAGTGGCGAGTCAAGTGCCCTCTGTTATGCCTCAGAGAGATTTGGGAACACAAGCCCATCTAGATAGGCATCAAACTCCTCCATGCTATACTCCGAGGACGAGCAATACAGTTTCTCATAAAATGTTGCTAAGGCTCGTAGTATCTGATCCGTGAAGTGAACAAGAGTCCCTTTGCCAATTTTAATTGCTCCAAAGGCAGGGGAGCGCTGTTCTGAATTCTATGCTATTCTCGCTAGTAACCGGCCTGTTGTTTCACCTTCCTCAAAAAATGCCTGTTTGGAAAAGAAACACTTTTTTTCAGCCGAGGAGGTCAGCACGCGCTCATAGGCCGAATGAGCTGATTACCAGGCATCCTTGGTCGAAGGTGTAGGGTTATGCACATTCTAGAGAATGTACTTGGCCTCCAGCTGCTCTCGCAGTTCCTCAGAAAGCTTTTTCAATTTTGTTACCTCAGCAATCAAGAGCCCCCTGAGATACGCCTTGAATGCTTCCCATTCATTAAGTATAGCCTCTGGACCTTGCTGGTCAGTGAAAAAGGCCCGGAAGCTCCGCCTCCGGTCCTCATGTGAAGAAAACAACTTCAGCCAGAAGGCGTTACATTTCTATGGGGCCCTAGCCATAGTGGAAGGAGGTGCTACTACAACTTGTATCACCATGTAAGCGTGATCGGATACAAATCTCGGTTTATAAGAAAGTTCGGAGACCAAAGGGAGCATAGTCGAGTTTCCCACCACCAGGTCGATCCTTGAGAGGGTTCCGTTTGCCCTCATGAAGCAAGAGAATTGCTTCGCCTTAGATTTATGGTGCCTCAATAAATCCAGCCATCTCAGTTCTCGTAGCAATTGTGCCAGGGATGTCTCCCTCCGGGGAGCCGAGTTTCCCGGCCCGGGTGCTTGTCAAGGCAGGGATTCAACCAACAATTACAGTCCAATACTATCAGTATCGGGAGATCCGGCTTCCCCTCCAGAAACTCTATGAAAAGCCGGAGCAACCGAGGAGTATATGGGGGAGGTATATATATACATGCCAACACACATTTCAAAAGGCCAATACGACAGTGCAAAAATACAAATTTTCCCTCAGAGTCAACCCTAGCAGAGTATTCCTAGTAGTCAAGAGATCCATGTATCATGACACTCACACCCCTTGAGAAGGAGGTGTGAGTGGAATGATATCCTCGGCCCACCCATCTATATTTCAGGTATCCGCTGTCAAGTGAGTTTCCTGCAGACATTTAATAGCAGGATAGAATTTCTTTAAACACTTAAAAACCATTGTATGTGTGAGGGGAGAGTTCCGGCCCCTAATAGTCCAGGAAATTACCAGGGTTTCAGCCATGGTGCCAATTTGGTAATCAATCCAGAGTTACTTTGGTACCACCTCAAGTCATTGGGGTGGCTGTCAGGTAGAGCAGCAGTTACCACAGATGGCTGTACTGAGTACTGGGCACACACAGTAAAAACAACTATACTCAGCATCCCCCTCGGCCTCCACTTTGTTGACACCCAGAGATCTGTAGTTCATGTAAGTGCTCTGTAAACCCAACAATAGGGAAAAATACAAAAATAGAAAAACTGGGCAGATAGCCCAAAGTTGCCAACAGGGCAAAAGTTTAACCAGCATCATAGCCCAGTCTAAGGCCAACAGGTTGCGGTCACTATAAAGGAGCAAACAAACAGTCAATACACAGTGGAGTTTCCAGCGCTTGTGAAAATATAGTGCCCCCGGCACAAAAACAGATGGAGGAAAAAAAAGGGGAAGAAGGATGCAATGTCTCATATAAAAGGCAACAATACAAACCTATCTCGTCCGACCATAGGTGTTGCTTCAATCGCCATCTGTTCCAGCTCGGTGATGGCGGAGAGCCTGTTCATTCCGGTCCACCCATTCGAAGAACTGGGCCTGTCCCTCCGCAGTAACTCATAATTTGGCCGGGTAGAGCATGACATAGGGTAATTGCAGGGCCCTCAGGTGTCATTTAACTTCCCATAACTTAGTCCGGCTCCTCTGCACCTCCTGTGCTGCTGTGCATCTGCATATGTAGACTCTGCAGGTGAAGAGGCCTGTTAAGTCTGCAGCTGAGTACTCAGGCCCACCGTCTACATCCATCCCCCACTCCAGCTGCGCATTGCGGCCCGCTGTCCCGCCATTATATGCGGTCTCCCCCTTGTCAGAACTAGTGGCTCCAGTCAGCTTTTGGGCATAATATAAAATGTCTCTCAGTTGGTCCTTACCCTATCCTTTCATTGTTTTTTTGGAGCTCCCCTCCTTCGGCTTGTCCACCGTGCGGGGCATATGCTGTGCAAGAGCAGCGGCTGTGTCGGCGCCATCTTGGGAGTCCGGGCCTGCCATCTCGGACTATCCTTTGTGGGTCTTACCCCTGGTGCAGAGGGCCGGCGGAGGATCCAGATGGTCTGGAGGGTGCAGCGGTTCAGCAGCCAGCTGTGCTAGAAGGATCCGCAGAGATCGAGGTGCAGGGGGAGGATCGAAGTACGGATCAGGCACGGAGCTGTGAGATGTGTGTCCTCTTACACGCCCCTCCAGTCCATCACTTTTACCCTTAGCTTCTTTAGCAAGGCAGTGGTCGTCTTGGAGTTATGTGTGGGGTCTTTATGTTGGAATACTGCCTTGCAGCCCTGTCTCCGAAGGGAGAGGATCATGCTCTGCTTCAGTATGGCACAGTACATGTTGGCATTCATGGTTCCCTCAAAGAACTGTAGCTCTCCAGTGCCGGCAGCACTCATGCAGCCCCAGACCATGACACTCCTACCACCATGCTTGACTGTAGGCAAGACACATGTCTTTGTACTCCTCAACACCATCTGAACCAAATAAGTTTATCATGGTCTCATCAGACCACAGGACATGGTTCCAGTAATCCATGTCCTTAGTCTGCTTGTCTTCAGCAAACTGCGGGCTTTCTTATGCATCATCTTTAGAAGAGGCTTCGTTCTGGGATGACAGCCATTCAGACCAATTTGATGCAGTGTGCGGCGTATGGTTTGAGCACTGACAGGCTGACCCCCCCCCACCCCTTCAAGCTCTGTAGCAATGCTGGCAGCACTCATAAGTCTATTTCCCAAAGACAACCTCTGGATATGACACTGAGCAAGTGCACTAAACTACTTTGGTTGACCATGGCGAGGTCTGTTATGAGTGGAACCTGTCCTGTTAAACCGCTGTATAGTCTTGGCCACCGTGCTGCAGCTCAGTTTCAGGGTCTTGGCAATTTACTTATAGCCTAGGCCATCTTTATGAAGAGCAACAATTCTTTTTTCAGATCCTGAGAAAGTTCTTTGCCGTGAGGTGCCATGTTGAACTTCCAGTGACCAGTATGAGAGAGTGAGAGCGATACCAAATTTAACACACCTGCTGTCCATTCACACCTGAGAGCTTGTAACACTAAAGAGTCGCACCGAGGGGGGAAAATGGTTAATTGGGCCCAATTGGGACATTTTCACTTAGGGGTGTACTCACTTTTGTTGCCAGCAGTTTAGACATTAATAGCTATGTGTTGAGTTATTTTGAGGGGACAGCACATTTACACTGTTATACAAGCTGTGCACTCACTATTTTACATTGTACAAAAGTGTCATTTCATCAGTGTTTTGAATTGACAGGTATCCTAAGACAGCCGCTAGGATCCCAATATATAGTAGCCTTGTGCCACGTCCTAATTAACATATGGGGTTTAGAAAATTTAAGAAATGATGGACTTTATCGGCACATACTCAAAATAGTATAAAAAAAAGTAACGTTTTATTGATCTACATTTAAAATGTGGATCCCCTTGCAAAGGGATGCTCACCAATCGAGTTATGAATTAATGTTATGCATTATAGTCATGTCATATTTTTTTCACTCCCCCCGGGACCACGTATACTGTCGATTATGTCTTTTTAATATTTGTATAGGTGAGCATCCCTTTGCAAGGGGATCCACATTTTAAATGTAGATCAATAAAACTTTAAATTTTTTATACTATTTTGATTTCATCAGTGTGGTCACATGAAAAGATATAATAAAATATTTACAAAAATGTGAGGGGTGTACTCACTTTTGTGAGATACTGTATATATATATATATATATATATATATATATATATATATATAATAATATACACATACACACATGTACATATATATATATATATATATATATATATATATATATATATATATAT
>BLSH010487231.1:159460-176979 GCA_018402905.1 Glandirana rugosa | reverse complement strand
TATACTACCCGTATCATTCCGACGTTTACTAACCGTGTCACTCTGACGTAAACTACCCGTGTCACTCCGACGTTAACTACCCGTGTGGCCATCAAATGCAGCCTTACTGTGCCCATCAATTGCAGCCTCACTGTGCCCATCAAATGCAGTCTCACTGTGCCAATCATTTGCAGCCTTACTATGCCCATCATATGGAGCCTCACTGTGCCCATCAATTTCAGCCTCACTGTGCCCATCAATTGCAGCCTCGCTGTGCCCATCAATTGCAGCCTCACTGTGCCCATCAAAATGCAGCTTCACTGTGCCCATCAAAATGTAGCCTCACTGTGCCCATCAAATGCAGCCTCACTGTGACCATCAAATGCAGCCTCACTGTGCCCATCAACTGCAGCTTCACTGTGCCAATAAATTTCAGCCTCACTGTGCCCATCAAATGCAACCTCACTGTGGCCATCAAATGCAGCCTTACTGTGCCCATCAATTGCAGCCTCACTGTGCCCATCAAATGCAGTCTCACTGTGCCAATCAATTGCAGCCTTACTATGCCCATCATATGCAGCCTCACTGTGCCCATCAATTTCAGCCTCACTGTGCCCATCAATTTCAGCCTCACTGTGCCCATCAAATGCAACCTCACTGTGCCCGTCAAATGCAGCCTCACTGTGCCCATCAATTGCAGCCTCACTGTGCCCATCAAATGCAGCCTCACTGTGCCCATCATATACAGCCTCACTGTGCCCATCATATACAGCCTCACTGTGCCCATCATATACACCCTCACTGTGTCCATCATATGCAGCCTCACTGTGCCCGTCATATACAGCCTCACTGTGCCCATCAATTGCAGCCTAACTGTGTCCATCAAATGCAGCCTCACTGTGCCCATCAATTGCAGCCTCACTGTGCCTATCAACTGCAGCCCCACTGTGCCCATCATATGCAGCCTCACTGTGCCCGTCACAGTAGGCCCATCGCATCCACATTTCAAGTAAAAGAAATACATCCACTTAACATAAGGAGTCCCCTTTTACATCAGGTGTACCAATCAGAGTCCCCCTTTACAACAGCTGTCCCCATCAGCATCCCCCTTTACATAAGGTGTCCCCATCAGAGTCCCTCTTTACATCAGGTGTCTCAATCAGAGTCCTCCTTTAAAACAGGTGTCCCCTCAGCATCCCCCTTTACATCAGGTGTCCCCATCAGGATCCCCCTATACATCAGGTGTCTGCATCAGAATCCCCCTATATATCAGGTGTCCCAATCAGAGTCCCCCTATACATCAGGTGTCCAAATCAGAGTCCCCCTTTACATCAGGTGTCCCCATCAGAGTCCCCCTATACATCAGGTAGCCCCATCAGAGTCCCCCTATACATCAGGTGTCACCATCAGAGTCCCCCTTTACATCAGGTGTCCCCATCAGAGTTCCCCTATACATCAGGTGTCCAAATCAGAGTCCCCCTATATATCAGGTGTCCTCATCAGAGTCCCCCTTTACATCAGGTGTCTCCATCAGAGTCGCCCTTTACATCAGGTGTCCCAATCAGAGTCCTCCCTTTACATCAGATGTTCCAATCAGCATCCCTCTTTACATCAGGTGTTCCCATTAGAGTCCCCCTATATGTCAGGTGTTCCCCTATACATCAGGTGTCCCCATCAGAGTCCCCCTTTGCATCAGGTGTCCCCTTTACTGTCCCCCTTTACATCAGGTGTCCCCATCAGAGTCCTTTTTTAAATCAGGAGCCCCCCTTTACATGAGGCGTCCTCATCAGAGTCCTCCCTTTACATCAGATGTTCCAATCATCATCCCTCTTTACATCAGGTGTCTCCATCAGAGTCCACCTATACATCAGGTGCCTCCATCAGAGTCCCCCTTTACCTCAGGTGTCCCCATCAGAGTCCCCCTTTACGCCGGGTGTCCCCATCAGAGTCCTCCTTTAAATCAGGTGCCCCCTTTACATCAGGTCTCCCCATCAGAGTCCCCCTTTACATCAGGTATCCCGATAAGAGTCCTCCTTTAAGTCAGGTGCCCCCCTTTACATCAAGTGTCCAAATCAGAGTCCCCTTTAGAACAGGTGTCCCCATCAGAGTCCCCTTTAGATCAGGTGTCCCCATCAGAGTCCACCTATACATCATGTGTCCCCATCAGAGTCCCCCTTTACATCACGTGTCCCCATCAGAGTCACCCTTTACATCAGGTGTCCCCATCAGAGTCCCCTTTAGATCAGGTGTCCCCATCAGAGTCCACCTATATATTAAGTGTCCCCATCAGAGTCCCCCTTTACATCACGTGTCCTCATCTGAGTCTCCCTATACATCAGGTGTCCCAATCAGAGTCCCTCTTTACAACAGGTGTCCCCATCAGCATCCCCCTATACATCAGGTGTCCTCATCAGAGTCCCCCTATACATCAGGTGTCCCCATCAGAGTGTCCCTTTACATCAGGTGTCCCCATCAGAGTCCCTGTTTACATCACATGTCCCCATCAGATTCCCCCTATAAATCAGGTCTCCCCTTCAGAGTCCCCCTTTGCATCAGGTGTCCCCATCAGAGTCGCCCTTTACAACAGGTGTCCCCATCAGCATCCCTCTATACATCAGGTGTCCTCATCAGAATCCCACTATATATCAGGTGTCCCCATCAGAGTCCCCCTTTACATCAGATGTCCCCTTTAGTGTCCCCCTTCACATCAGGTGTCCCCATCAGATTCCTCTTTTAAATCAGGTGTCCCCATCAGAGTCGCCCTTTACAACAGGCGTCCCCATCAGCATCCCTCTATACATCAGGTGCCCTCATCAGAATCCCCCTATACATCAGGTGTCCCCTTTAGTGTCCCGCTTTACATCAGGTGTCCCCATCAGATTCCTCTTTTAAATTAGGTGTCTCCATCAGAGTCTTCCTTTAAATCAGGTGCCTCCTTTACATCAGGTGTCCTCATCAGAGTCTTCCCTTTACATCAGATGTTGCAATCAGCATCCCTCTTTACATCAGGTGTCCCCATCAGAGTCCCCCTATACACCAGGTGTCCCCATCAGAGTCCCCCTTTACATCAGATGTCCCCATTACCATCCCCCTTTACATTAGGTGTCCCTATCAGAGTCCTTTTTTAAATCAGGTGTCCCCATCAGAGTCTTCCTTTAAATCAGGTTCCCCCCTTTACATGAGGCGTCCTCATCAGAGTCCTCCCTTTACATCAGATGTTCGAATCAGCACCCCTCTTTACATGAAGTGTCCCATCAGAGTCCGCCTATATATCAGGTGTCCCCATCAGAGTCCCTCTTTACATCAGGTGTCCCCACCAGAGACCCCCTTTACATCAGTTGTCCCCATCAGATTCCTCTTTTAACCGGTTCCACACCGCGTGCAGTATATTTACTGCGGTAGTGTGGACATGTCCTGCGAATCGCCGCAAATAAATGGCGATTTGCGGAGTGGCAGCTAGGGGGTGCACACGCGCCCGCCACACTCCGGAGCCGCGATGAGCTGCCAGAGCCAAAGAGTGGGGAACCACCGATGTAAACACGGCGGTTTCCCGCTCTGTCAGTGGGGACATAGGAGATCTACTGATCCCTGTCACTGGGATCAGTTAGATCTTTTATGCCCATAACAGTCCAGCCCCCCACACAGTTAGAACACGCCTAAGGAACACAGTTGACCCCTTCCCTGCCCCCCCCCCCATGTTAACCCCTTCACTGCCAATGACATTTATACAGTAATCAGTGGACATTTAAATTTCTGATCGCTGTATAAATGTCATTGGTCCCATAAAAGTGTCAAAAATGTCCGACATGTCCACCGCAATATCGCAGTACCGCTAAAAATCGCAGATCACCGCCATTACTAGTAAAAATTTAAATAAAAATAAAAACCCCAGAAATTAATTCTCATCATTCGTAAACGCGGTAACTTTTATGCAAAATCAATAAACGCCGATAGCAATTTTTTTTTACCAAAAATATGAGGAAGAATATAAATCGGCCAAAACCTATGAAAAAAAAATTATTTTTTTTTTTGGGGGATTTGCAAGAAAAACTGTTTTTTTTGCAAAATTGTCGCTCTTTTTTTGTTTATAGCGGTGATCAGAAATGATGCAGAGGTGATCAAATACCACCAAAAGAAAGCTCTGTTTGTGGGAAAAAAAGGACGCAAATTTTGTTTGGCTACAACATCGCATGACCGCGCAATTGTCAGTTAAAGCGACGCAGTGCCGAATTGCAAAAAGTGCTCTGGTCCTAATGTGGGAAATCCTTCCGGGCCTGAAGTGGTTAAATCAGGCACCCACCTTTACATCAGGGGTCCCCATCAGAGTTCCCCTTTACATCAGGTGTTCCCATCAGAGTCACCCTTTACATCAGGTGTCCCCATAAGAGTTCCCCTTTACATCAGGTGTCCCCAAAAGAGTCCTCCTTTAAAACAGGTTCCCCCATTTACATCAGGTGTCCCCATCAGAGTGCCCCTTTAAATCAGGTGCCCTCTTTACATCAGGTATCCCCATCAGAGTCCCCCTTTACATCAGGTGTCCCAATCAGAGTCCCCCTTTACATCAGGCATCCCCATCAGAGTCCTCCTTTACATCAGGGGTCCCCATCAGAGTTCCCCGTTACATTAGGTGTTCCCATCAGAGTTCCCCTTTACATCAGGTGTTCCCATCAGAGTCACCCTTTACATCAGGTGTCCCCATAAGAGTCCTCCTTTAAATCAGGTGCCCCCCTTTACATCAGGCATTCCCATCAGAGTTCCCCTTTACATCAGGCGTGCCCATAAGTGTCCTCCTTTAAATCAGGTGCCCCCTTTACATCAGGTGTCCCCATTAGAGTCCCCCTTTACATCAGGTGTCCCAATCAGAGACACCCTTTACATCAGAAATCCCTATCAGAGTCTTACTTTTAAATTAGGTGCCCCCTTTAGATCAGGTGTCCCCATCAGAGTCCCCTTCACATCAGCTGTCCCCATCAGAGTCCCCCATTACATAAGGTGTCCCCATCAGAGTCCTCCTTTAAATCAGGTGCCCCTTTACATCAGGTGTCCCCATCAGAGTCCTCTTTACATGGGGTATCTCTTTCAGAGTCCCTCTTTACATCAGGTGTCCCTACCAGAGTCCTCTTCACATCAGGCATCCCCATCAGCGTCCCCCTTCACATCAGGTGTCACCCCTCTCCTCCCCCTCATACTCACAGCTATCATAGTAAGTCGCCTTACATCCACCTTCGGACCGGCCGGGATGAGTCACTCGAGAAACCGCAAGTGACACTGCAGGACTCACCAATCACTAACCACAACAGGAAACAATGCTACAGTGGGAGTGTTCTGGGCGCAGAGCCCTGCGCACCGAGGACATTCTAAAGGAAGCAGATAGATGCTTCCCATAGCACCTCTGTGTCCGATGTCCCGCACACACTTAACCACTTCCTTACTGGGCACTTAAACCCCCCTCCTGCCCGGACCAATTTGAAGTTTTCAGCGCTGTCACTCTTTGAATGACAATTGCACAGTCGTGCGACGTTGTACCCAAACAAAATTGGCGTTCTTTTTTTCCCACAAATAGAGCTTTCTTTTGGTGGTATTTGATCACCTCCGACGATGTCACTCTTTGATGAAACATGTTAGGCGGTTCTGGATGACGCAGGCACGCTTTACTACCGCGGCTTTTAATTTGATTCATGCGCATTTACTCCTTGGACATGTGAGTGTAACTTTTTATTCAATAAACCTTTTTACGTGTGAACGTATTACACCATTGCGGCACGCTCTTTCATTTCTCTGAGGTCACACTGTGCCGGCTTGTATGGGCCATTCTGCTGTCTGAGTCTGACTCCTGGAGCTAATCATATTCCTGTGGGAGGAGAAGATCGTTTGTTCTCTGATTGGGACGGATAGTGTACCTTTTGGCTGCTTGCTGGCATTTTTGGCTCTTTATAATCTTAGAGCCCATACTCTCTGGTAAGCAGGATTGCCCCTTTTTGTGCACCAAGGTGATGAGTTGCTCCTTCATCCTCTCCACTCTAGATGGTGTCGGTTTCTTCACTTCTCTCTCTGCTGCCATGAATATGCACTTTGGACTATGATTAATGAACTTTTATATATGAACTAGCGCTGCATTACTTTTTTATTTTTATGCCTACAAACTATGGATATTGGTTTATGGCATTTTTATTTATTTTTATTTTTTACTGGTAATGGCGGTGATCTGCGATTTTTATCAGGACTGCAATATTGCGGTGGACATGTCGGACGTTTTTGACACTTTTTTGGGACCAATGACATTTATACAGCGATCAGATCTAAAAATACACACTGATTACTGTATTAATGCCATTGGCAGGGAAGGGGTTAACACTAAGGGGGCAGTGAAGGGGTTAAATGTGTTCCATGGGTGTGTTCTAACTGTGTGGGGGCAGGGTTGGCAGGGGTATAACAGATCTAACTGATCCTAGTGACAGGGATCAGTAGATCTGGCATGCCTCCCCTCACAGAACGGGGAACCGCCGTGTTTACATCAGCGGTTCCCCGTTCTAGCTCTCTGTCTCTGGACATCGGGTCCGCCCGACCCGTGGGCACGCTTACGCGGCGCCGGTGCTGGCGGGAGCACACCCAGCATGAGCTAGAGGGGAGGATGTCTATTGACGGCCTCCCGGCATTTTAGAGCCACGCTATAGCTGTCATTCGGCTATGGGGCAGACAGGAAGTGGTTAAAGGGCCATTATTTATTTATTTTTCTTGTTTGCAAACGTGTCATGCTTCCTATGGCACCTGTGTGCACGGCGTCCCGCACACACTTAAACGGCCATTTTTTTTTTTTTTTTTTATTTAAATTTATTTATTTACTTTTATGACGAGTAGTTCTGGGGGGGGGGGCAGTGCCCCTGTGCCCCCTATTGATGGGCCGCTACTGTTCAAGACGCCCCCTGTATGGAGAAACTAGTCGCATTCATTGCTCAGGTGTGATTTTGGCCCATTCTGCCATACAAACAAATCTTGAAGGTTCCATGGGCCTCTTCTATGAACTCTGATCTTTAGTTCTTTCCTTAGATTTTCTATTGTCTTCAAGTCAGGTAATTGGCTGGGCCATTCTAGCAGCTTTATTTACTTTCTTTGAAACCAGTTGAGAGTTTCCTTGGCTTTGTGTTTGGGATCATTGTCTTGCTGAAATGTCCACCCACGTTTCAACTTCATAATCCTGATAGGTGGAAGCAGATTTTTTATAAGAATGTCTTGGTACATTTTTCCATTCATCCTTCATTCAAGGATATGAAGTTTGCCAGTACTGTATACTGAAAAAGAACCTCACACTATGATGTTCCCGCCTCCAAACTTCACTGTTGGTATGGGGGTGTTTTGGGGTGATGTGCAGTGCTATTTGACCTCTAAACATGGTGTGTATTATGGCATCCAAAGAGTTCAATTTTGGTCTCATCTGACCGGACTATATTCCCCTGTATTTCACAGGCAAACTTTAAACAAGCTTCAACATGCTTTCTCTTCAGCAATAGTCTTGTATGGTGAGTGTGCATACAGGCCATAGCGGTTGAGTGCATTACTTATTGTTTTCTTTAAACCAATTGTAGTTCCGGGTCTTTCTGAAGCTCTCCACAAGTGGTTCTTGGCTCTTGAACAACTCTTCTGATAATTATTTTTACTCCTTTGTCAGAAATCTTGTGAGGAGCACCTGGTCCTGGCCGGTTTGTGGTAAAATGATGTTCTTTCCACTTCTGAATTATGGCCCCAACAGTGCTAACTGGAACATTCAGAAGTTTAGAAATCCTTCTGTAACCGATGCCATCACTATATTTTGCAACAATAAGGTTGCGAAGGCCTTGAGGGAGCTCTTTGCTTTTACCCATCATGAGATGTTTCTTGTGTGGCACCTTGGTAATGAGACAACTTGTTATAGGCCATCAGTTGAGACTGAACCAGCTGATATTACTTTGCACTGACAAGGTGTAGAATTGTTTTCTAATTACTGATAGATTTTCACAAAGCACCAGTGCATAAAGCAAAGTCCATAAAGACATGGATGAGCGAGTTTGGAGTGGAGGAACTTGACTGGCCTGAACAGAGTCCTGACCTCAACCAGATAGAACACCTTTGGGATTAATTAGAGTGGAGACTGTGAGCCAGGCTTTCTTGTCCACATCAGTGCCTGACCTCATAAATGTGCTTCTGGAAGAATTGTCAAATGTTCCCATAGATACTAGGGTTGCATCAATACCACTTTTTTGCCACTGAGTACAAGTACTGATACTTTACATTAGGTAGTCGCCGATACCAATTACTGATACCTATGTTTTGGTCATGTGACCATTTTTTTAAAGGGAATGAAGAATTCTGTTAGTTTTCTTTATGATATGAAGAATTTTAACTCCAAAAGACATTATGAAACAAATAAAATGTTTTTATTTGCTTGTCAAAACGTTCTGAAAGCTCAAATTGCACAGAACATGTTAAATTATAATGTCAATGACATGTAAACATCACAACAAGTTCACAACCAACCAAGTGCAATATAGTTCTGTAGTTTAGGCATGAGGAGGAGCAAGAACACTAGAACAGTATCATTCTCATTCAGTCAAAAACCCAAAAAGACATAGCATTTTGTAAAAAAAAAAAAAACAGCATGTCATGTGTGCTTGCTTCTAGTTCAACTTCTTACACATTTGTTAAAGAAACACATTTCACAGACAGTCACAGAGCAAATTAATTATTTGTTCTAAGATGGCAAGGAGAATGTGTTATCTCTTAGCAGCAGTAGCACTGCAGTAAGGCCTCATGCACAATGCAGCTCAAAGCAGCTGATGGTGTTTGAGCTGTTTGAGCCATTCCTCTGCCTGTAAACTCCCCTCCATGTTGTTAGCCAATGCTATGTGTCCATTGGCCAGGCATTGCACACTATAGGTGTTTCAGGAGTTTAGTGGCAGGCAGGCAGAAGAAAAAATCCAAATTAAACCTTTGGAATTTTTTCTGCCTGTAAACTTTCCTGCTGCTAAACTCCTGAAAACACCTATAGTGTGCAATGCATGCTTGGCCATAGACAGTTGGACACATAGACTAACATGGAGGGGAGTTAACACAGAGAAATAGTTCAAAACAGCTGAAACACCTGGATCAGCTGCATTGTTCAACTGTGCATGATGCCTTGCAAAAAGCTAAAGTTTCAGAGAACAGAATGTCATCATGACATCATGCTTTAAACTTTTAGTTACTCACATCACAAGTTCACAACCCAAGTGCTGCAATACAATACAGTTGGTTAAATAATGTTTTACATGAGGAGCAAGAAAGAACAGTACCTAAAGCATAGCGTTCTAGTAAGGCCATGCACAATGCAGCTCAAAGCAGCTGCTTGCTCCTCCAGGCATTTGAGCTTTTACTCTGCCTGTTGACTCCACCCTCCAATGCCTCCATGTTAGCCTATGTGACTGACTGCTGTCCATTGAGCACTATATGCGGTTTCAGCCAGGAGTCTAGTGGCAGGGCAGTTTACAGGCAGCAGGCAGAAATGATTGATTTTCTAAGATAAACCTTGGATTTTTTCTGCCAGTAAACTTTCCTGACACTAAACTCTGGCGGAAACTGCATATAGTGTGACTCAGACTGACTAAACAATGGACACATAGGCTAATTATGGAGGGGAGTTAACAGGCAGAGAAACAGCTCACACACTTGGAGGAGTAGCTGCTTTGAGATGCATTGTCCAACTGTGCATGAACACATCACAGAACAGTTCAACTGCACAACCCAAGTGGCACAGTGAAATCCAGTAGTTTAGTTAAATAATGTAAGGCATGAGGCGGATGAACTAGAAGTTCTAGAACAATATCTCAAAACTTACATTATTTTGTAAAAAATGTGTAAACTTTTTTTCAGATATAAAACTTTTTTTTATGCGCTTGGTGCTTGCTTCTAGTTCAACTTCTTAAGAAACTCGTGAAAGAAACAGATTTGTTCATTCAAGGATGGGAAGGAGGACCAAGGACTGCAGTAAGGCCAATTACTTTTCCAATTTAAATGTGAGTGTCAAGTTTTTTTTAAGAAACAGAAGAACCTCTTCATGTTCAGTTAGAAGGCGGTTTCTGGTGTCAGTCAGAATGTGTGATGCTGCACTGAACAATCTCTCACTTTCCACACTACTGCAAGGAGCTGAAAGATAATTTTGTGCCATTTGGCCCAGAGTGGGAAATCACAATTTATTGACTGCCCAATACCCAAGACGTTTGTGACCTCTCCAATATATGCTTTGAGTTGTATGGTAGCAGCTGTGGGAGCACTGTTCTCAAATGTAGATGAAAAAGCAATTTCTTGAAAAACACTGTCCATACTGCTGGTCATAGTAGGGGACATGTTAGTTGACTGTTGGTCATCAGTGTGAGGCATTTAGGCAGATGGTGTTTTCTCGGTTGTAGCTGCCTGTACTAATATTTCTTGCATTTTCAGTAGGAACATTTCTTTGGCCTGCCTGCCAACATCTGCATTTGAGAAGAACCGATCTTTATATCTAGAAGAAGAAAAGCAAGACAACAATGTCAATCATGCAAGGCCAGCAAAGCAACAACAACTGTGGCCACTGCTAGAAGGAAAGGAGCCAGGAGTGCCGACGGGGGACCCAGCAAAAAGAGTTGGATTGGACAGAAATTAAGTAACCAAAAAACAAAGCAGTGATATTAATAAGCAGCAGCAATTGCCTACCTTGGATCGAGTAAGGTAGCGATGAAGTAAAGTGGGTTTTGCTCAATGTCAGAGAAGCGTTTCTGCAAAGCAGCAAGCAATGTGTTCTTTCATCGTTTTAACACTGTGGTCCTCATCCATTTCTTTCAATAATAATCAATGTAGCACTGTGATTGAAGGAATGACATCTGAATGAAGAATCTGAACAACTCACATGCCGAGTAAATTCTTCAAAGGGAGCCAAGATGTTGATCATCTTTTCCATAAGATTGCACTGATTTGCAGTGATAGTTGCAGGCAGCTCATGTTCTGACACATATACTCCAATGGCCCGCTTCTGCTAAATCAGAGACAGTGTGTAAAAAGTACTGTTCCAGCGAGTCTGAACATCTTGTTGAAGTCTTTTCATAGGTTGACCAAGTTGGAGCTGAATATCTTGCAGCCAAGAATATGCCAGGTTTGAATGTTTAAAGTGGCCAACTATTTTGCGTCCAACTCCCACAGCATCCGTAATGTTGCGCTGTGATAAAAGACCCTCTGAGACAGCCAACTGCAGTGCATGTGCCACACATGAAAGACTCTGAAGACCAGCATCTTCCACACCTTTTATCATATTTCTGGCATCATCCCAGATGACTACATGGACAGATATTTTGGGAATGCTCCAAGTGTCAAGCATTTCTTCAAGTATGCTTAGTCTGTGGCCTGTGAGAGAACTTTCTTTGGGTGGAGCATGACTTGCTGAAGAGAGAAATTGCCATCAATCCATTGTGCAGGTAAGCTAATTACAGTCACAGGACTTATACTACTGCTCCAAATGTCCGTGGTGAAATTGATAGCCTTTATGTCCTCCTGCAGCATGTAGGTAATGGGTTTCTTCACTGTGTTGTGTAATTGAGGCAAGATGACATCTGTGACGGCGACTGGGAATTTCGTACTTAGGCTCCAAAGATTCAGAAGTCGGCACAAACCCACATTGTCAACTATTGATAGTGGCTGATCGTCAAGAACAATGAATTGAGTAACTGCCTCAGATATTTTCATAGCCCTTGCGTTATCCATGGAATATTTTTCACGTCTTGCAAGGGTTTGCTGCAGTGTCAGCTGCTGAGTGCCAGTGCTAGCGGCGGTAAATTCTCGATGCTCACTCTTGTGTCTCATTTTGAGGTGTTTTATGGGATTACTAGTATTATAAGAACAAACTTTTGATCCTCCCCTTGATATTTTTGTAGAACAAAGTTTGCAGTCTGCAATGAGTAAGTTGGTTTCACTAATTTTAAAATACTTCCAACTGCTGACATTTTGCTGGCATCCCTTACACTGAAAGCCTGAAATAAATATGTCTCGGGGGGGAGGGAAAAAAAATCTTGAGTCTTTAGAAATGCCATGGTTTTCAAACATTCACACGTGACACTTCTAACTCAGTAAGACAAACATTTGACCGATTTTCAAAGATGATGAAAATATGAAATTAAACTCTGCTGCACTCACCGATTGTCATCTTCCTGCAGCCATGCAAGCAGCCAGCATCTTGGTATAGCCAAGTAACCCAGCGGGAAATAGAAAATCCATCTGATGTGCACCTGGGGTACGGTGACAGAAGCAGAACACTACAAAAAAAAAAACCAGAGAGTTCTTGAGAACCCAGCCAGCAAAGTAAAAACTGCAAAATACCACGCGACTAGATGGACAAATGCAAGGCCAAGGCGCAAAGAAAAAAAAAGACAAACAAAAATGCATTGTAAAACAAAACACTTGCAGGCTGCAGCAGTAAATTAATACTCTAATTGTAAAGGAAAGGGTGCACACTGCATACACAGCTGGACAGGGGACAATGGGGCATGATGCACGCAAGAGATATGTGGGTGCCTGGGACATGTAAAGTGGTGTGCAGCGCTCACTGCCTGGCATGTAAGCAGAGAGACATGCCATTGCTGTGGGTGTGAGACATGTAACAGCCTGGTACACTCACTGGCCTCCATGTAAGCAGAGAGAGACATGCTGTGCTGTGGGTGAGGTGTGGGACATGTAGCACAGGTAACACACTGGCCTCCATGTAAGCAGAGAGACATGCTTGCTGTGGTGTGGGACATGTAACAGGTAACACTCACTGGCCACCATGTAAGCAGAGAGAGAAATGCTGTGGTGTGGGACGTGTAACAGGTAACACTCGCTGGCTGCCATGTAAGCAGAGAAAGACATGCTGTGGGTGTGGGACGTGTACAGGTAACTCACTGGCCGCCATTTAAGCTGAGAGAGACATGCTTGCTGTGGTGTGGGGCATGTAACAGGTAACACTCGCTGGCTGCAAAGACAGGAGAGGAGACATCAACACAGCACTCACTGATCGCCATGCAGGACATGGTGTAACCGCGCCGAACGCTATTAACAGACAGCCTGGAGGAGACAGACAGCACCACAGCCAGAGACATATGTCATGTATCAGCACTCTCTGAAAAATGGAGGGCCTCAAATCTTTATCTGCTCCCGACATCCGCACCACCGACATCACTTCTGCCCACTTGCGATATCGGTTTCCGGTATCGGCCAATTTTCGCGAGTACCGATACGGCCGAGTATCGGTATTGGGGCATCCCTAATAGATACAATCCTAAACCTTGTGAACAACCTTTCCAGAAGAGTTGAAGCTGTTATAGCGGCAAAGGGTGGGCTAACTCAATATTTAACCCGTAAGACTGGCATGCCATTAAAATTCATGGCAGGTGTCCCAACACTTTTGGTAATATAGTGTATAGAGTATAACTATGCAAGCTAAGAAGCATTTTGTTTAAGTTGTCTTCTGATAGGGGTTTCAGCTAGCACCATAAACACAACATGGACTACTGAACATATAGAATAAATTGAAATGGCATGTCGAATGAGAGTAAAATAAAGAGAGGATAAGAATACATAAAAAATAAAGAAATAAAGCCAACAGAAAAACAGAATCGAGGAGCAATTTAGGTCCTGCAGAGCTAACCCATGCATCAATCATTTTACACTTAGCTGTAAAAAATGCTGAATGTGACTTTTGTGACTTTATCAGTAACCAATGTGAATAAAAAGTATTGATTTTCAGGGACATCCTACTTCATGCACATCACGATAGTGCTATTGGAAATGACATAGATGCCATTCATTTGGATCAGCAATTCTCAGCCATGACCCTCATATCACATGACAGCAGCTGAAATTGAATGCTGCCACAGTGAAAAGATTTCTTTACAGCTGTCAATTGTACTGGGTGATTGTGAACAGATAAAACACACATTTACAGTTAATTGGAGATTCACATATTACATAAACAGTTTATATATAGACAACATGCTGATGATTGAATTAAAGTGATTCAGTCACTACAAAATGTAAGCCAAAGGCACACTGTTATTATGTTAATTTGCCCTTGCATAATCATAACCTCAATATTATTCAAAATATGTGCAATTGTGAACAATGTGACAGGGGAACCCTATCACACATAACTGTGGTCACACCAAGAAAAGTTGATGTGTCTTACTATCTGTGTATCTTTCATGCTATTACAGGAGTCTGAAAAGACTGGGCGGCTGGAGGGGGATGTGAGTGACCATGAGTAAGGCGCGATGGTCGAAACGCGTTGGTTTTTTTACAGCAATTGTACATGTGTTTTTAATAAAGGAAGATTATTTTTGGATGCTACTCCGAGTGCCAACCATCCTTTCTATGATCCTTGTGTTATAGAGGTGTCAGCAACCTTGGAGCTGTTATGCATGAAGGTGCAAGCACCCATACACCTGTTTTCACCATCCAGAGTGAGCCTAAAAGTTCCAGCACCTCCACTCTGAGAGCCCCTGAGTGCTTTGTGTGTGCCCTGAGCTTGAACATACTTAGTCATGTGACCCTGGAGGCTCCCATGTAAAAGTATAAGTTCACCATTACCAAGATTTTCCAACCATCCCCCCTGTGCAATTCCATATCCTCTGAATAGTACACATCAGTGCTCCTCTCGTTTTAAATGGTGCATGTCCTCCTATTACAGATGCAGCTGTCGGGGGGGGGGGTCTCTCCTCAAAAACTGCTGACCCCTCATCCCACTTCCATCCTATTGTTTGCATCATGGGCTGAAAATTCCAATAAGGCGCCCCCTAGCATCTGCTCCAGGCCGTTCATACTGCATGCCTGCACAGTGTGCTCTCCTTGCTTCAGCTAAGATCCATAGCAGCTGTCCTGGTATGTTCAAGCTGCAACTATGCACAATATGCACTCCTACTCCAGGTGAGCTCAGCTAAAGAAGGAGATTGCACACTCACAATATATTTTGAAAGGCCGCGATAGGGGGCATAATATTCAGCGGGTCCTGCAGGATGGTGGGGAATGAGAGCAGGGCTGCTGATAAGGCAGTACAGCCAGCCCTCCTGTACTGGGCCCAGTCCCCATTAGTTCAAAAGAGGGGCCCAGGCATCTTCTGAGGAGGAGGGCCAGCTTTATTACCTAACTGCAGACAGGGATCCTCTTATGCCTTCCCCTGCAGTGCTGCCAGCTTCTCTTCCACTCCTTCCCTCTAGCTGTGCTGCAGGGGGATCAGTTCTAGAATCACGCAACTCCACCTCTCTGCTTTCCAGGCCTCCCTGTGTACTCCTTTTCCCCACAGTTTGGCTGGCTTCCCTCTTCTCTTGCCAGCAGTTGCTGCAGGCACACAAGGGGGTGTTTAAAGATGTAGAGCGGAGGTGGGGGGCCTGTAAACATGTCATATAATAACGATTTCAGTGTATTATTAGCAAAAATATAATTTTTTATTTTCTTGGGGGTGAGGGGGAAGAAGCGGGGCTCTGTCGGGTAGTTAGTATGGGGCCCTGAATGAGAGGCCATGGTTTTTGTGACAATGCATATGTAAACAGAGGTCATGCTAAGGATTATAATATTCATGAATTATAATTGCCTAGGTTCCTGAATTTCTTGATTCTCTGCAAATCAGATATACGTTTTATTAATTAGGCAAGTCAAAAAATAGTTGGCGATTCTCCTGATTCAGTCATTACTACTTCTAATTAAATGTATAATAAATCTCGTATACTGTACGTGTCAAATTATCTGGCAGCCTGTACTGCTGCATAATGTAGTGGCACTAAATCCTCTGATCTACTTCCAAAGTTAAAAAGTCTGGTTCTAACCTTGTAACATAACTTGCTGAAGTTAGCAAAAAGAAGGTGGAACCTAAACTACAAAAAAATCTGGTCTGCAATTGGTTATCTATTGTCTGGAACATTACCAGTACTTGGCACTGATGGCTATGATGTGCTTTTGGATGCTGACTTGCTCTGTTCCTATTGGACGCTTGCTGTTTTCCAAGTCATAGTCCATTTTCTGAGGTCTCAGAGATTTTTTACCTGATAGGCTTGCATTCAATGTATTGCAACACTGTGTATATAAAATGCATTTAACTCAAAACTTCCATTTCATTAATTTTGTAAAACCATACTTTTTTTAAATACATTTTCACACTAGTAATTTGCTTACTTGATATTATAGCATCAATCCACCCAAAACTTATATTGTAGGTTTTGTTGGAAGTCAGGGAGATGAATGGCTCACCAGTAAATACAGTTTTTCCCTGATACATGATACCACATCTCTGCCTGCTCAGCCTTTAATAGGCAGTTTATATCTCTCTTTTCAGATATTCTACATTACTGTGGAATGAAAGAACTTTTCAGTGGAAGCAGGAGGTGTACCTTATCATGGTGAGTGTGAGCAGATCTAGGAATATTAAGAGGCTAGGGGGTTATTCAGTTCACTGAATTCTTTCTCATGCCAAACTTGTCAATTTCCCAAGAATGACCCTTTGAGCAAATCAAAATGTATTCCAGATAAAAGCAGGGGCAGTCAAAAAAGAAAGGATATCTGCGCAGGCTGTTCAAATCACTGAGCTGCGTTGCAGGACACAATTTGTTTTCCTGCAGCAGAAAGGATTAATTTTCAAGGAAAAGCAGTTGGTTCTTTTAAAGCTGAACTCCATGCTTACCTTTATTCTTTCATGGCTGCACAGGCTCCTCCCCTGTACAGAAATTGCCTACTCTGAATTAACTGCACACTCAGAGCTTCATGTAGCGTGCATTAAAAGTTGAAGCAAGTCAGAAAAAGCCCACCCCATTTCCTGGCTGGAGGACGTCAGCAGTTCTGAAATGACAAATCCCATCATGCCTCTAGGCTAGGGTGACCAGACGTCAGACGTCCCGGTATCCGGGGACTTTCCCCGGATTGAGGACTCTGTCCCCGGAGGAAATCTGTCCCCGGTTTTGTCCCCGCTATGCAGGGCCGGTGACATCTGGTCACCCTACTCCAGGGGTCGGCAAGCCATCAATCACGATAGCCCCATTGACTGTGAGTAGCCAAGGGGTTGATCAGGAACACAGTCCACACATGGACCTTCCCCCAGCCACCGCCGCTCTCCGCGTAGATTGGGAGAAAGCACAGTACTGGGTAGAGAGCGGGGCTGCAGGAATTACGTTTTTACATTAACCAGCAGGTGATTGGTTGCCGGGCAGTTCAGCAACCAATCACCAGCTTGTTAATGTAAAATGTTGACTCTGTCAGATACCACCCCCGCCCTCTATCCAGTACTCTGACTGCTCTTGTTCTCTGCTCTGCTATACACCGCTGTAAGGTAGGAAAGTACTACATACACACTGGTGTGAGAGGGAACATAGAGGACACTACAGTTGAGGGGAGGGAGGGGTGAAGGGCACGGAGGACACTAAAGGGTGGGGTGTGAAGGGGACATTGCACTGGAAGGGCAGAGAACATTACAATGGGAGATGGTAAAGAGGACAGAGGAAACTGCAATGGGGGGCACAGAGGACACTGCAGTGGGGGGGGGGGGG
>BLSH010487231.1:126207-141310 GCA_018402905.1 Glandirana rugosa | reverse complement strand
AAACACGACTTTCTCTTCCTTTTATTATAAGGTAAAACGAGACGTAATGGAATATTATTTTCCTTCTCTTTCAGCACAAATTTATGATTGGGTGAGAAACCCATTCTCTGAGTCTTCTGTTCAGTCGGAGAACTTGAATTTAAAAGAACAGGAAGACATTTGTGATTTGCAGTCTGATCGTACCCTCAGGATGAGGTTTGATGATGTGTCCTTGGACAAATTCTGGATTTCAGTCAAAGAAGAATATCCTGCCATTTACAGAAAGGCATTGAATGTTTTGCTGCAGTTTTCTACTTCCTACATGTGTGAGCAAGCTTTTTCCTGTTTAACAAGCATCAAGAACAAGGAGGGAAATCGTTTACTTTTAGTTGAAGATGAAATTCGTGTGTGCTTATCCCAACTTCGACCCAGAATTGAGCATCTGTGCAGTAAAAAGCAAGCGCAAATTTCACATTAAGGAGGTAAGTGTTTTTTACAATATCTATTCTATTATTTGATACTGTTCCTTTATTGCTGTTATATCTACAGCTCGCTGATCAGATCTAATGTTCCGTGAGCTGTATATGTGCATTTTTTTTTTAGGGGTTCCCCGAGATCTCAAACTTTTTGCCAAGGGTTCCCCGGAGGCAAAAAGGTTGAGAAACACTGATCTATAACATTAATTAACATGCTTCCTCTAGTATATTTCTACCGGGTGGAGGTTGAGGTCCTCCTCCCTCGGTCACCCCAAATAGGACTGAGCTGTGACAGGGTAGGGGTCCCCATCCTCAGCCGGTGGCAGAAAAGGGAGTCAATGCTCCTAGGATACCAGAGGAGATATTAATCTTAGAAATAACCAGAACATTACATATAAAACCAAGGTTATACAGTTACCTTCATGCGGTATTAGCTTATACTCAAAAAGCAGGGGTTATAGTGATAGGCTTGCTGAGGCTTTGGGATGTTTCAACCATGTTCCCCAGAGTTTTAAGAAGGAAGGTAGTTTAAATCATTTAAGGCTTAAGAGTTTTTCAAAATGGCATTGTGTATTTACTCGTGTTATTACTTCCTCTAGATTCGGGAGTGTAGGAGATTTCCAATGACTGGTGATAGATACCCTAGCCGCATATAAGATATGTTATTGCCCTTCTATAAACTTTGGTGTAGGTGTTAATTCCTATGTTAAGGAGTGCCATTCCTGGGCCAATAGTGAGTACATTTCCTGTGACTTCACTAATTAATCTATTTTAGCCCAAAATGTCTGGATATATGTACATTTCAACATTATGTGATATAGGCTCTATATGGGAGCACCTTCTCCAGCACAGATTAGATGTGCTGGGGAAGGTTTTTGATAATTGGGGTTAAGTACCACTTATGATCATTTTTTTGGAAATTGTCCCAATCATCAATACATGAGGTAAGACTATAGCTCATAAGAATGGCCTTATTACATTGATCCAATGTATAGGATATACCCAGTTCCTTCTCCCACTTTAACATGTCCGATTCCTTAGTCTCGTTCATGTTATTGGTTAAGGCAGAGTAGAAGAAGGAAATACCCCGTAGATTTTTCGGGGTTTTGCCTCTAAGGTAGTACCATATTGGTTTAGGGATTTCTATTTTATCTTTACAACCGCTCTGCAGGTGAAAATGGTTGATTTGGAAAATCCTTTATGTATCTTGAGGAAGAGGATTTTGCTTGACGTTTACAACAAAGTCCAGACCTCTTGATGTCCAGTCCTTTGTTGAGAAAAAAGGTATGAGCCATTGATATGCCTTGACAGGGATGTGTTAGTGTTACTACATTGTAGGTGTAGTAGCATGCGCCAGGCCTCTAGGGAAGCCACCACGGCTGGGTGTGCTGTTTTGCAGACTGAGGGTGACATGAGAGATGCTGTGAGGTCTTGGTGTTTAACAAGTGATGTTTCTAAGGACACCCATAGTTTGTTCTGTGAAGAGGAGACCCAGTGTTGCATTTGGTGGAGTAGGGATGTTCTATAGTACTCTTGAAGGTCTGGGAAACGTATTCCTCCTTTCCTTTTGTGTTTAGTTAGTGTGGAGAGTGCTATTCTAGGTTTTTGTCCTTGCCATAGGAAGTTTCGTATAAAGGTGTTGCATTTAGCAAAGAAGGACTGTGGGAGGGGAATTGGGAGTGATCTAAAGACATATAGAATTTTTGGTAGCACTTGCATTTTAACCACCTCCCACCCGACCACTGTATATATACGGCCGGGTGGGAGCTTCCCCGTTCTGACTGGACGTTTATACACATCCTGCAGAACGGGAGCTCGCAGCACGGCCAAGCGGCGCGCTGCTGCTGGATCCTGTGATCATTATGATCACAGGATCCAGCTGAGCAGAGATCGGGATACGGGCGCAGTGACTGGCCTTGCCGATCATGTGACGGTTGTGTCCGATCACAGCCGTCACATTGTAAACAGAGACGAACGTCTCTGTGACAGTTCTCACCCGCCGAGCTCAGTGAGAGCTCAGTCCGGGGGGGGGGGGAGGGGGGAGCTGCAGCTATGTGACAGCTCTCTGCATGATGAGGATTTCATGCAGAAAGCTGTCATAGATCGCCCCCCACACAGTGCACCAAGCACACTGATACCCCTGTCCCCATACATGTAAGTGTCCCCATAAAACAGTCCCCAAAACATCTGTATGTCCCCAATCACATCTGTCACAGTCCCAAAAACATCTGTCACAATCCCCAAAACATCTGTCACAATCCCCAACACATCTGTCTGTCCCGTCACATCTGTCACCATACACAAAACATCTGTCTGTCCCCGTCACATCTGTCACAGTCCCCGTCACATCTGTCTGTCCGCCAACACCAAAGAAACCCCGATTTGGGTTATTTTTACCAAAGAAATATAGCAGTATCATTTTTGGTCAAAATTTATGAAGGGAAATTATTTATTTGCAAAATTTTATAACAGAAACGAAGAAAAATGCATTGTTTTTGAAAATTTTCAGTCTTTTTTTAATTTATAGAGCAAAAAATAAAAAACCCAGGGTTGATTAAATACCACCAAAAGAAAGCTCTATTTGTGTGAAAAAAATGATAAAAATTTCATATGGGTACAGTGTCGCATGACCGCGCAATTGTCATTCAAACTGCAACAGTGCTGAAAGCTGAAAATTGGTCCGGGAAGGAAGGGGGTTTAAGTGCCCAGTATTGAAGTGGTTAAAAGCTGCCGCTCTTCCTAGCCAGGATAATTAGTGTTTTCCTATGCTTTTTAGGTCATCTGCTATGATTTTTAATGAGGGTGAAAAGTTGACCTTGTATAATTTACTTATGGAGAAGACAAACTGAATTACCAAGTAGGTAATGGATGAGGAGTCCCAGGTATACTGGAAATCTTTTTTTATATGGTGGATTGTGGTGGGGTGTAGACCCATAAGGAGTACATGGCATTTGCCGGTATTTATTAAGATATGTTACCAAATGTTGTTAATATCCCTTGCAAGCCTCTAAGCGATGTCTCAGGGTCAGTGAGGGATAAAATGATGTCGTCCGCAAAGAGCCCTATTTTATGTTCATAGCGACCTGTGTGAAGACCTTTTATTTCTGGGCTGGTTCTTATGGCTTCTGCCAAAGGTTCTATGGCTAGGGAGAAAATTATAGGGTACAATGGGCACCCCTGTCTCGTGCCACTAGTAATCTCGAATGTCCTCGATGATGTTCCTGATACAAATATTTTGGCTGATGGGTTTTGATATAGAGACATGATAGCAGAGGAAATAAATCCAGAGAGGCCAAATTTTTGAAGTACTTGGGAAATATATCCCCAATGTACCCTGTCAAACGCCTTCTCTGCATCCAAAGCGAGAAGCAGAGAAGGTGTTTTGCTGGTGTCCACATAATGGATTAGATTAAGCATCCTTCTCGTTCCATCCGGGGCCTGCCTCCCTTTAACGAATCCCACTTGTTCCGGGCCGAAGAGGTAGGGAGTTATGTCAAGAAGTCTATTTGCGAAAATTTTGGGGTAGATCTTCAAATCAGAGTTTAATAATGAGATTGGCCTAAAATTTTGTGGTTGATTGGGTTCTTTTCCTGGCTTGGGAAGGGTAACAATGACCGCTTCCAACATTTCCATAGGGAAATTCTCAGTTTTTGCAGCTTCATTAAATACATTCACTAAATGTGGACCAATGATCGACGAGACGGTCTTGTAGTATTCAGAGGATAACCCGTCTATTCCCGGGGCTTTGTGTAGGAGAAGTGTGGTGATAACTTTTGTGACTTCTTGTAGATTGATGGGTTTATTGATTTGGGAGAGGGCGTAGGGGGTCTATCGACGGTAGGTTTAAGCTATTTGAGAAGTTTGTTATGTCTTCTGGTTTAGGGTGAGATGTGCTAGGGTCATCTTTGAGGTTATAAAGGGAGGTGTAATAGTCACAGAATGATTGCGCTATGTCTTGTGGGCTTATGGCCACGTTATTAGTTCTGCGATGTTTAATTGAGGCTAGTCTCACTTTGGCTTGTCTTTGCTTGAGTTGGGCCGCTAGTCTCTTGCCTGCTTTGTTCTTTTGGGAGTAGGAGGTTAATTTCAAACTTTTGAAGATTTTATCCTGATCTGCTATCAAGCTGGATTTAAGTTCTTCCCTTAGGTCCTTAAGTTTATCAAAAGTGGATTGGTGGGGGTTTGTTTTATGAAGTCTTTCTAATTGGGCAATTTCCGTTAGCAATGTATTTATACGGTGTGTTTTCTTTTTTCTTTCCCTAGCTGCTAATTGGATCAGTACCCCTCTCATATAAGCTTTATGGGAACACCACAGGTTAAACATGCTGCTAGAGTTTCACTATTAATCTGAAAGAATTCCTCTAGCTGCCTCTTTAGGTCCTTGGCATAGGCATCATTAGACAAGATAAATGTGTTACAATAAAAGAGGAGTAAAACCCGCGCCCCCTAATAAGTGAATGCTTGGAGAAAAGAAGCCTTATTGGGCTGCATATCGTATATTTAGGCTGGTGACAGCCTGATACAGTATTACATATCGATTTATATTAAAGATATGCACACTTTACTGACCTCTAGCTCAAAACCAAAACGAGGCTTGGAACACACTTTCACAGACTCCATGATTCCCTATGGGAACCATACGTGGAATGCACGCCAGTGACGCCATTTTGCTCAGCAGGGGCAATTTCCGCTTCTGGCCCCCTGCTGGGCTTTATTGTTATATTACACATATCTATATATATATATATGAGCAGTAACGGGGGGGGGGGGGTGAACACCCCAGAAGACGACCGTTGGCGTTGAAATGCTTTGGGTTTTTGGTTCCCCCTATGTCACTGCAAATGTTTTATTCAGATGAGCTCATTTGCTGAACTTTTATGTAAGTGTTTTTAATCCCTTTTTTAAATAAAATGTTAAAACGTTATTACACTATGGTGGGCCTTTTTCTCTTCCATATCCACTGAGTCTCCCATTATGTGGAAATAAATCCGAACTACTTGCTCAGGATCATTACACTACCCAGAGAGATACCCCACCAGCTGGGGAGCCCCCATCTGGGACATCTAGATCAGCCCCCTGTCTCCTGGTTAGAGGATCTTCCGCTGGTTTCTTACCAGCATCTGGTAAGCACGCTCATTCATAGGTCCTTTAAAGGACTCACAGATTTGATGTATCACAAATCATCTTTATTCTCCTGAGAAGATTTTCATATTTGAATCACTTTTTTAGGGACTTATTCTATTTTGATCAATATTGACATTTGTTTTAATTTACAGTGTGGTTATTTTATCACGGGTCACGAATATGCACCTTAATGATTTATATGGTTTCTCTACTAGCGCTGCAAAAAATGTCTTCCCTGTTTCTATCACAAGATAAATGTGTTGTTTCTCCATAGTTTTGTGTTGTTTCCAGGATGGCCATCCACAATATCTAGCGTGATCGGTGCGTGGTCCGACCATGTGATATTGTGGATGCTGGCCGCAGTCACTTTTTTGTAGTAGATATTTATCAGGTAGGAAAAAGTCGATCCTGGAGTAGGTTTTCTGTGGGTTGGAAAAGAATATGTAGTTCTGCTCCATAGTGTGCAGACATCTCCAGGGGTCGTGCAAGTCTTCTTGGAAAAGAAAAGTGTTAAGGTCTGATTTCTTGTGAGGGTTTTTTGCTGTAGAGTCTATTGTTAGGTCCATGGGGGCATTAAAATCCCCCCAGATTAGAAGGTATCCTTTTTGGATCTTCCGTGCTTTCTGTAGTGTTTTCCGTAGAAAACGGCATTGATGAGTGCTAGGCGTGTATAGAGTTAGCAGGGCGTTATTGTTTTCCACTACTAAAATTCTAAATCTGCCTTCAGTGTCTATTATCGAGTCCAGCAATTTAAAAGGTATCGTGTCCTTGAACATCGCTAGAACTCCTCTTTTTTTCTTCTGGTGGTTGGAGTAAAAGATGTGTGGGAAGGATTGATGCGTGCAACGTGGAGGGTTAGGAGCTGAAAAGTGTGTCTCCTGCACACATACAATGTCACTATGGTGTTCGAGAGCATCCCTCCATAGAGCCCTGCATTTGTACAGGCTATTGAGCACTTTAGCATTTAATGACAGTATTTTAAATACCATGGTGGGCAAATATAGATAATGATATGATCAGTTTGGGCCTCATTTCTGTTGATATCCTTGTACGGTAAAGGTAGGGGTGTTTTAAACTGGTTATTTGTAATCCTTAGCAACATGGGGAAGGAGTAACTAAAAAAATGGAACATAAAACAGAACCAAACAAAACGTAGTGGCAAGTTAGAGTATAACTCAAGGGTATGGGAGTGACCCATACACACTTAGTGGGGTTGTGATTGTCCAGCCAGTTGGGATCTCGGGTGGTAGAAATGGGGTCTGTAATTCGCTCAGTGGGGTGCCCACAGATGATGTGGTGGGTAATTTAGACTGAGTATTGGTGAATGGCTAAGTGCCAGAGCATTAGATGGCTGAGCATTCATTTTTTAGAACTGGTGCTCCAGGCTAAATTATGGTGTTGGGAGGGGTTGTCAGATATGTCTTCTTCTTCCTTCGGGAGGAGGCCCCAGTTCCTCATAAGGTCAAGGCCTTCTTGCAAATGAGAAATGAGGTGTGATTTTCCGTTCTTGTTGATGGATATTTTGATGGGAAATTACCAGGGAAGGGATATTGTTATTGCGCAGAATTTTGGTTATAGTATTTAAATTCTTGTGGGCTTGTATTGTCACTTGGGAGAGGTTGGTGTATAAGGATATTCCTGCGTATGGCTCAGGGAGTGATTTCCTTCTGCGAGCAAAGGTCATGAGTTGATCTTTGACATGAAAATAGTGTATTTTAGCAATAACGTCCCTGAGGACCGGGTCAGGCAGAAAGGATGGTTTGGAGAGCCTGTGGGCTCTGTCTCTAATCAGTTTGTGGGGGCTTATTGCCGGGAGTAGTTCAGCTATCATTTTTTGCAAATATGGTTGGAGGTCCGAGGCTGGGACTGATTACACTATGCCTCTAAACTTAACGTTGTTCCTCCTGGAACGATCTTCTGTACCCAAGGGTGTCTATCTCTGCCTTAGTTTGTCTCATAAATGTGGCCATGTCATGTTGCAGGGCCTGAGGGTGATGAGCATGTCCGTGTTACATCGACAAGATCCCTCATTGTCCCCTCTCTGTTGGAGGCGCAACAAATTAATAGGTACTTATTACCATATTTTTAGGTCCTGTGAGCTTATAACCCCTTTCTGGGAAATGGAAGTGTCTCTTCTCCAGCGGTTGCTAGAAGTAACACTTCTGCTGGACCCGATACATTGTCTTTTGTGGCTTCTCTTCCCTGATATAGGAAAATGTCTAAAATAGACTGGCCTCATATATTTTATTAGCAGCCAAGAAAACCATCCGGTACATTGGTTATCCTGTACATCCCCTACTCAATCCCAACTCCTACACAATATCTCAGCATTTCGGAGAATTGAATATATGGCTGCCCTGGTGGGTGATGCCATGGCCCGGTTAAACAAGATATGGGACCCTTGGGACCAATCTGAGTATGGATCCCCCCCCGTCTTGATTGCGCTTGGTCTTTGACGGCATTGTCTGATAAACTCTCCTTTTTCCATTTCTCCCTATCACTGACCTGGAACCCCTGGTGTATATTTCTAATTCTTTTTTAGTTTTCTAGCTTTAAGTATTGATAGGTATAGACACCCTATATGTGATTGCTTTATTCAGTGTTGACATTTGTGTTATTCCATTCATTTGATTTAATGTAACATTTTGTGCAATATTGTTTCTTTACCCTCATAACAGTCTTTTTTTATCGTAAAAATGCAAACTTTGTATTCTCTATCTGGAAACCATTTAATAAACATACAATTAAAAAAAAAGTTAATGTATGTGTAAAGACAGGCATCCCAATACTTTTGGTAATATAGTGTATGCTAGCCCTCCCATGAGGCATAAGTAATCCACCCTGGGTGACCAAAGACAAGTATCGCTTATGTGGATACTTGGAATGGCACTGGGGCATACTTTCGCGATTTTAAAGTAATGCCTCGCACACACAGTGCAACGGTCGTACAACTTTTGACCAAAATTGGCTGTTGGCGGTTGTGTCTTGCGTACTGACATGAGTCAGGTAGCTGTACAACAAAACTGAACATAGTGACGTGTTACGAGCATATAATGAGAAAGTTCAGGTGAATGTGAATTATGAACACATGTTACACGACCAAGCACTTCCTGGTTTCCCGAGCATGCGTATTTGCACTTTCAACTTTTGTTGGCCCAACTTCTCTACACACAAGTCAACAGTCATACAACAGCTTGTTGTACAACAAAAGTTTTCTAGTCTGCTCAGCCAACTTCTGTTGTACGACTGTTGAACGACTGTTGAACGTTAGCTGTTGTAATCGTGCGTACTAATGGTTGGATTATCGTACAACATGCTGTTGTAAGACCATCGCATCGTGTGTACGGGCCTTTAGTGGCATTTTAGTGTTGTCCATAAAAGACTCCACCCAAGCATTCTTTATGTAAAATAAGATGTTATCTTTGCACAAAGATGCATACCTGGGTATACGGATATACACACCCTGTAGTCACTGTTGTAGATTTCTTTGGAGTACAGGTATAGATACCTGTGAACAGATAGTCAGTGAGGCCTAATTCAAAGACATATTGCAGTGTAAGAAATCAGTAACAGACAGATGTATGTTGAAAGCTGTCTCAATTTACTGGATTATTGACATGAGTATTTACAATAAGAAAGTTGTAAACTATGCAGTCTTTTGAATATCTAAATTTAGACTTTTATGATTCAATGTCCCAAGACTTCACAGGATCCTTGCTGCCATATTATTTTACACTCAGATGTCCAAATTGCATACATGTACATTAAACATAAAGAGACACAAGGACAAAGGTTAGCTTTTAGTAGCCATCTTATAATTATTGTTAAATTATCAGCAATCATTTTAATAATATACCTTTCCGCCTTATCTAGAAGTGCCTCTGATCTGCATAAAACTTTTCATGTCCATAAGTGTTGCCATTTTGAGAGCATATGGAAATACGGCACCTTAAAAGTGACCATTACTACTGTGATGTAGCAGAATCAGGAACCTTTGTTGTGAATGGCTTAAACAGATATTGTGCAATCTGTGCATGTTTTTCTGACACTTTTACAGGATTGGCAGGGATTAAGAGATCCTTATCAGAGTTTATCACAGTAAATAAAGGAGGTACAGGTAGGCCTGTCCTTGATTTATCTATAAAAAGGGGCCCAACAAAATACAGAGTGTTTTTTTCGAATGGAGAATTTACTTTCCAATAAGAGCAATGTTTATCCCAGACCACTGTAAATCTCTCATTGTTTGCAGAGAATATCCAGGATTGTAATCCAAATTCTGCTTTTTGGAGACCCCAGCCCACAGGAGGAGAATCAGAAGTGTATGCCTGGGTAATGCGTTCCCATATCAACATTACAGGCCAACAAGCCTCCTCATTTGCTTGTATGAGGTCAGTTTCCATCTTACGCTTGTTAAAAGGAAACTCTTTTACCAAGAGATCGTCATCCACCACAGCAAACTATTCTGCAAAAAAAGAGAACTGGTTAGTATAACTTAACATATGTGTACATTGGATACATCATTTAAAGCGTTTTTAGATTCAGATAAAAGAGGGGATGGGTAGGAAAAAGCAGTTCAGTTAACTTCCTGCATTTACTATAACCTAAAATATGAATTTAAGGGGGACGTGACAAAAAAAAAAAAAACACACACACACACACTTGCAGCGTGCCCCCCTCCACACTGCAAGGATTAAAGTTCACCTTTGGGGGAAAAAAAAAAAAAAAAAAAAAGTACATATTTTTGTCCCCATCCTTAAATATCCATACCAGACCCTTATCTTATACAAAAATAACAAACTGAGGCTTGGGGTAGACATACCTAAGAAACACCCACTCATATGGAGGAGCGAGCATGTAATTGTGTAAAGGCCGGTATACACGGTACAACGTATGTACAACGGTCGTACAACAGCTTGTTGTACGATCATCCGACCGTTAGTACGCAAGATTAGAGCAGACAATGTGCGACGTTCATTCCACAGAAGTTGGATGAGCAGACTAGAAAACTTGTGTTGTACAACAAGGCATCATATGACTATTGTACTGTGAGTACAGAGAAGTTGGGCCAACAAAGCTTTACGTGCAAAACACGCATGCTCAGAAGTCAGGAACACCTGGAAGTGTCCGTTCGTGTAAACCTACGTTCCTAATTCACAAAACACATGCACCTGAACTTCCTCTTTATACGCTCGTAGCACATCACCACGTTAGGCTTGGTCATACGATCGCTTAGTGCACAAGACACAACAGCCAACATACGATTTTGGACATCCAGTCGTACGACCGTAGCACCGTGTGTACGAGGCTTACGTGTGAGTTCTTGAAATGGTATTATCCATCTAGCAATAGTGGAATTTGAAAGATGATGCCTTTGTGAGGCCCTGTCAGTAAGAGAAAGGGGGAGAGTGTCTGATAACATCCAAACAATGCAGATCAATCAGAGCTATCTCTTTGGGGTGCTTAGGAGCAAGACACAAAAAGGGAAAGAATTGGTCTTTACTGAAATGGAAGGCTGATACCACCTTAGGTAGAAAGGAAGGCCTTGGGTGCAAGACTACTTATCCTCGTGAAGAATCCAGAAAGGTGATTTACAAGAGAAGGCAGCTACCTCAGGGACATGTCTGAGGGATGTTATGCCCACTACCTTTGAAGGAGAGATCACCCAAGGGGATTCTCCAAACAAAGATCCCAAGGAAGCACAGGGTGGTGAAAGGATGGTCTGATCCAAGAAACACTTTTTTTGCAAAAGAAAAACAAACAAAGCCAGATGGTTTTAGAATAAAATGCAAAAGGCCAAAACCTGCTCCTTAAGACTGACTACTCCTACCCCGTTTAAAGAAGGTAATTACACAGATCCTTTTTAATCTGCTCTGGTAATGTGATCCTGCAGCTTCAGCTCCCCTGTGCGGCTGCAGCGGAGAGGAGGAAGTGCTGAAAACGGCTGGGCCATAGGAGTCTATGGGTTACATCATGGTTCCCGGAATTCCCAGCCATTGTCAAACTCTCCATTACATGAGAACTGGAGCAGCTGGATCATCTGCCTTCCAACTGAAGGTTAATTACCCAACCGAAAGCCCAAAATATCTAAAGAGTCCTTTTAGACATTTTCAGATAGCTGCAAAGGAGAAGAAGGTCATCTAGATATCCCTAAGAGGGCAGGTAGGGGTGCAAGCACCTTTGTGAATACTCTGGGTAAAGAGGATAGGCCAATGGCAGAGCAGCAAACTGGAAGTGTTTGTATCCTACTGCAAAGCAAAAGGGAGCACTTGTGAGTTGCGTAAATGGGTATATATAGATAAAAAGCTTGGATGTCTACTGCTGCTAACTATTCCCCTTGTCTCAGAGAGGCAATAACTGACCTTGTAGATTTCATGTGAAACTTTGGAAAAAATTGAGGCATTTGTTGAGGGACCAGGGTGACCACTCTCTGGGACAAGAGATGGTTCAGAGTGGTCTGCAAATCTGACCATCTTTGAGCAGACTTTGGTTGGTTTGAGAGAAGAAAAACTATGGAGGGAGTAGTCTGAAATTCAATTCTGCACCACTTGGAAACCAACTATTTAACTCACAAGTCTGCAATGTCTGGGACCCAGAGAAAAGCAAACTGTAACAGGCATCCCCTTACTCTTAAGAGTGAGAGCACCCCTTCATCATGAAGAAAGCTTTGCGTGAGACTCGGTAGATTGGAGTCCTGCACTAAAAAGGAAGGGCTAAGTTTTGGCTTTTGAAGATGAAGTCTGAGAAGAGCAATAGGGCACTCTTGAGGAGGTAGAAGCCTCCTGGGGAAAGGGGGAGCGGGATTGGAGTCTATGTTAACTAGTAAAAACTATGTAAAAATGCCTTTGCTTGAATTCTTCTTTAAAAAGTGAACAGGAAGCAAGCAGTCTTAGGAAGAGAATACCTGGGGCTGAGATTTGACCCCTGATGGAAGTAAAGGACAGATGTTGGTTCAGATTAGACAGGAGAAAAGACTAGATTGGTTCTATTGAGTACATCCTGGGAAAGCAAATTCCTGGTCTCACTACGAAAAATGCATTTTCCAGGTGCGATGGTAGACTTTCAATGTCAACTTCCACCATCGGGTCCAAAACCCTCATGAAAAGTAGAGATCTAGGAACCACCTGAACCTCTGTAGGGTCTGGACAGTCTGAAGGACATTGGCTAATACAGCCTAAGACAGCTGTTCTCAGATTCCCCGTGTCAGGATATTTGAACGAATAACAGTCAGCTAGAATTGTCCCTCTAATACAAAAATATATCAAGTGATCACTGTGACCAATCACAGCAGATCACATGACAATTGTAAACAATGGATGGCTTTCTTTGATGCCATCCATTGTGCACAATTATGGTACCAACCCTAGAGGGGGCCAGTCAAATTTTGAACCAAATCCTCCTCCAATGGGTACAAGGCTAGTTGGGAGAGTTATTCTTTTTAGGATTTTTCCAACATCCTTAGAGGAAGACTGCAAACAATGGGGGCACTGGAAAGGTCTTTGCAGTCTCAGTAGCCTAGACCGGAGACAGCACTGGTAAAAGGCAAAGAACTACTCCTTAAGGAGGTCTGAAATGGTTTCTTTCGATTTGGGAAGGATGGCATTACATTGTGACTCCTCAGGTGCAGATTCGACTGTCAGGGGCTTGAAAGACTCAGAATCAGACAGGGTCTCAGCAGCTAAAGCAGGGGTCTCAAACTGGCAGCCCTCCAGCTGTTGTGAAACTACAAGTCCCATGAGGCATTGCAAGACTGAGTTACAAGCATAACTCCCATAGGCAGAGGCATGATGGAACTTGTAGTTTCACAACAGCTGGAGGGCCGCCAGTTTGAGACCCCTGAGCTAAAGGCTTAGAGGCCACTAATGTTAGAGGCCATCATTAATGGATGATCAGAGTCCGCAGAGAAAAAAAAAAAAAAAAAAAAAAAAAAAAAAAAAAAAAAGCATGTTTATGACCTCTGCAGAGGTGGCAATCGTTAGTGCCATTTGGTCCATAAAATTCTACATGACTGCAGTAATATCCTCCCTGGATAGAAGAGAGGAAGCCTCCACATCCGCACAAACTCTAGCAGAAGGCAAATTTTCAGATACCTTCAAACTTCAGACAGTGCAGAAACTGGCTGCAGGGGTAGCAGAAGAGGGTCAGAGGGGCAAACGTTGACCAAGTTGCTGTAGGCGGGCAGCAGGGACGATACATTCCATGTGCATCTTGCAGTGAGGAGCAGCAGAGGGAAGGTGCAAACTCAATTCTGAATGGAGGGAAGTGTGGAGTGCATGCATGTGATGTGACATCTCACGAATTACATCAACGCTTTCCCTTACATTTACACCTATGCGCTTTTTTGTGCATTTTCCATTTTGCAGAAACGCACTACAGTCCATTTAACATGGTTTGTTATAAAACCGTAACTCACAAAAGTGAGTACATCCCTCACATTTTTGTCAATATTTTATTACATCTTTTCATGTCAACATTGAAGAAATTACACTTTGCTAAAATGTAATATAATGAGTGTACAGCTTGTATAACAGTGTAAATTTGCTGTCCCCTCAAAATAACTCAACACAGCTATTAATGTCTAAACCGCTGGCAACAAAAGTGAGTACACTCCCTAAGTGAAAATGTCCAAACTGGGCCCAATTAACATTTTCCCTCCCGGGTGTCATGTGACTCGTTAGTGTTACAAGGTCTCAGGTGTGAATGGGGATCAGGTATATTAATTTGGTGTTATCACTTTCATACTGGTCACTGGAAGTTCAACATAGCACCCCATGGCAAAGAACTCTGAGGATCTGAAAAAAAAAAAAAAAGAATTGTTGCTCTACATAAAATGGCCTAGACTAAGAAGATTGCCAAGATCCTGAAAAACTGAGCTGTAGCACATTGGCCAAGAGTCAAGACCATACATCGGTTTAACAGGACAGGTCCCACTCAGAACAAGCCTCGCCATGGTCGAGCAAAGAAGCTGAGAGCACGTGCGCAGCGTCAGATCCAGAGATGGTCTTTGGGAAATAGGCATATGAGTGCTGCCAGCATTGCTGCAGTGGTGGAAGGGGAGGGGAGGGGGGGGGGGTCAGCCTGTCAGTGCTCAGACCATACACCACACAAATTGGTCTGCATGGCTGTCATCCCAGAAGGAAGCCTCTTCTAAAGATGCACAAGAAAGCAGTTTGCTGAAGAAGACAAGCAGACTAAGGACATGGAATACTGGAACCATGTCCTGTGGTCTGATGAGACCAAGATAAACTTGTTTGGTTCAGATGGTGTCAAGAGTGTATGGTGGCAACCAGGTGAGGAGTACAAAGACAAGTGTGTCTAGCCTACAGTGAAGCATGGTGGTGTGAGTGTCCTGGTCTGGGGCTGCACGAGTGCTGCCGGCACTGGGGAGCTACAGTTCATTGAGGGAACCATGAATGTCAACATATTCTGTGACATACTGAAGCACAGCATGATTCCTCCCCTCGCAGACTGGGCCGCAGGGCAGTATTCCAACATGATAAAGACCCCAAACACACCTCCAAGATGAC
>BLSH010487231.1:15699-29812 GCA_018402905.1 Glandirana rugosa | reverse complement strand
CGGACACAGAGCACCAAGGCGGAATGGCCAAAGCAGGTCACCCTGTAGTAGTCTCTGCACCCGGGTGACTTGTCCATGAGATTATACTGACTTTTCGCAGGCCCACTGCGCTTACTGTACCGTGGGCCTTTAGGCCGCCGACCTCGTGTAGTGGCAATAGTCTTGTTTGTCCTTCGTGTTTCTTACAAAATATGTAATTATTGGTTTAACACGTTGGTCTGGAATGATAATTTTATTGAATGTAGTTCTTAAAGATTATACTGGTCTTTGTTTGTAGGTATGTAAATCATTCTTTAAGTTATTCATGGAAGAATAGTAATCTTGTTTGTGTAACTATTTTACTCTTATTCTCCCTCGTTGTAGTGAAGCGACCTTCAAGGGTGTAAGTAATAAGTTTGATCATTGTTTCTGGTCATATTAGAAATTCTTGATGTAAGTTATTTTAATAGTAAGGTCTGGTTGCACAATTTGGTTATTAATGTATAAAACATTCTTTGTGCTTCCTGTTTGTTCTGATAACGGTGATGTGCTCCAGCCGCCGGATTTCCGGGTGCCATGTCATTCGCGTCACCCGGACGCTTTTCAGTCATATTAGAGTACCTGTTCAGTGGGCCCACGTCTCTGATGATGTCCCACTGGACGAAACCGGTAAGGCGGAACCACGAGACACAGGCATGCTGACAAGCTGCGTCTACATGATTTTATACATGTAGCGCCCCCCTAGTATAGGTGCGTTTTGTAGTGAGTTTGCTAGGAGAGGCAAAATTTAGTAAGGCCTGACTATGTGCAGGCCTGAAGGTTTTGATCTGGGCTTGGGGAGTGGCTCGGGTAGCAATGGGGCAGCCCAACAGATGTCACCAAACCCACCTACTTTCTTCTGGGAAGCACTGGAACTTTCCAGAATGAAGGTGGGGCAAGAGGTGTCATAATTTGGAGTGTCATGGGAAGCCCTGACCAATCCCCAATCTGGATTAGCAGGGGGCGGACCTTCTCATATACTCTGGGCTGGGTCAGTCTGGGAGGAGTGTCGGGTGGAAGTCTGGGATGTAGCAGGAGGCGCTGTGGAAGCCTCTACCCGGGAGGTCACCCCCATCTGGGGGGGTGACCTTGAGGCCTGAAGGTTTGGGTGCCGCCAGGAGTGGAGGTTGATTTCTGGAGTCGCACAAGGGAACAGCGGAGGTGCTACAATGAGAGAGAGAGAGACTTTAAAGTGATCCACGGGTGTCGGTGAGTGACAGACCCTGGGAGCTGAAAGAGAAAGTGCTGGGAGGCTGGGAGAGGAATAGTGGACAGTCTGTGGAAGCCTTGGGAGCCAGTCAGAGGAAGCAGGAAAAGCAGATCGGTGGGACCTGGTAGAGGAATGGGCTGGGAGTTGTTGTCCATCAAAGGCCTGGCTAGCACTCAAGTACTTTGCTACATATTCAGGGGCTCGTGATCCCTGGCCTGCAATGGGTGGTTCTGAGGTGCTGCTGACAGTGTAGGCCTCACCATGTGTTAGCCGTGGTGAAGAGAAAAAGAAGCTCGATAAATTTCCTTTTGAGCTGGAAACTAAGTGAAGTGCTGGAGAGAAGTGAAGGAGTGATAGTCTGCAAGTTCAGTGCTGGAGAGAGAACTGTAGTAGAAATGGTCAGCAAGTGATGTGCTGGAGAGTTGCGAGGAGTAACAGTCTGTAGATACAGGACTGTATATGGAGTTCATGTACCATAATTCCTGGGGCACCCACGGTCACCCCTTTTCCCCATCCAATTATTTCCCCTAAATAAACCAACAAAAACAAGTGCCAGCCTGGTCAGGGTCTACGGATGTGTGAGATATGGTGGGATTGAGGGCAGCTATCAGGTGAACCACAACTAATGCCACTCCCAAGAGAGCACATGGCTACATACAGAAACTGCTCATTTTAGCAACTTTGACATAAATGCAATTTTAATAAATTTTTATTATTCATCTGTACGGGTTTCACTATGTCCTTCCTTATTGTTTCTATTGATGGCATCTATCTGGATGAGAGTGACAGCTCCTAGCTAATCGCAGGGGAGTCTTGGCTAAACACTTGGCTAAGAAGATTTGAGTGTCACTGTGGTGCAGTGTACTTTCCTCCTTGCACTGAAGTTGGCGTGGGTTTTATCTGTCCTCTCTACATTAAAAAGACTGTGCCAGTTTTATAGCACCGTATGTGGACTATCATGTATTTATATATTTGCTGGTCAAACAAATAGTGCTGGCTGCTTTTGGTTCTTATGTTTTATCACTGAGCGCAGATTTTCTCCATATTCGTATGCTTATTGTTACTACACTGGTAGAAAAATGAAAATGCTTTCATAGCTCTGCTCTGAGAAGGCAGACTGACTGCTAATCTATTTATAGCAACCTCCTCATCACGCACTTCTATCTGAGAACGTGTGAGAACTTATCAGACTGATAACAGAGCTATGGAGCAAGAGATAGCTACGGAACTTCTTTGAAGAGAGATAAGAAAACATTGCAGATAGATGTGCCCAGCTCAAATTTCATGAATCGGGTTTACATCCACTTTAAGACTGACGAGTCATACCCTGTGTAAAAAGAATCTGTATAAATTACCTTCCTTAGTCCGCTCCGGTCCTGTAACATGATGATGCAGCTTCAGCACTAGAGTTGAGCGGACACCTGGATGTTCGGGTTCGGCGGGTCCGGCCGAACTTCGCGAAAAAGTTCGGGTTTGGTACCGAACTTGACCCCGGACCCCGAACTCCATTGAAGTCAATGGGGACCCAAACTTTTCGGCACAAAAATAGCTGTAAAAAAGTCCTGGCAAGTGCTAGAGGGCTGCAAAAGGAAGTAAAATGGGGGGTAAGAGTAGGACAAGTGCCCTACAAAAAAAATGGCGATAGGGGAAATCACTTAAAATCAAATAAAAAAAAATACAAATGGGAAGGGGGGGTGGATGTGGAGTAGGAGCCTAGAGGTTGACTAGGCCGTGACCGTGGCAGTGTAGGTGATGATTTTAGAACAATAATCTGTCCCTTACAGCAACAGCGGGAACCTGACCCTATAGGAGTAGGCAATGATTTTAGAACAATAATCTGTCCCTTACAGCAACAGCAGGAACCTGACCCTATAGGAGTAGGCGATGATTTTAGAACAATAATCTGTCCCTCAAAGCAGTAGACTCTACCTAGTCCAGAATCAGATCGTTCTAGAATGCAGGATGAGATCTGCAATCTGTCCCTCAAAGCAGTAGTAGTAATCTCTACCTAGTCCAGAATCAGATCGTTCTGTTATGCAGGATGAGATGTTATTAATATCTGCAATCTGTCCCTCACAGCACTGGCAGCATCCTCTCCCTAGACTAGCCTGAGAGCATGTGACATGCAGCACTACGTGACTCCAGCTTATACAGAGGCTGGGTCACATGATGCACTGGCCAACCTACTAATGGCATGGCTGTGATGGCTTCTAAGGGCAAACCAGTGAAACACTTGTTGATTAGCTGCCCTGCAGGTATTCAACATGCGTGACCAAATACCTGAACCCAGAACCCGAGCCCAAACTCTTTTTCGAATGTCCGGGTTCGGGTCCGGGTCACGGACACCCCAAAGTTCGGTACGGACCCGAACTTCACAGTTCGGGTTCGCTCAACTCTATTCAGCACCCCTGTGCAGCTGCAGGGAGGAGGAAGTGCTAAAATCGGATGGGCCATAGGAGTCTATGGGTGATTTCATGGTTCCTGGAATTCCCAGCCACTGTCAAGCTCTCCATGACATGGGAACTGGAGCTGCTGGATCATGTGACCAGTCCTCAGAGGACTAAAAAATGGTAAGTATAGAGATCATTTTTACACAAGATAGGCAGGAAGGGGGAAGGGAATTTTTTAAGAATAGTTAGGCTAGAATTCCACGTTAAGGCCAAATTCTGGTCAAGTCCCGATTGTATGAAGGCCTGAATGCAATGCACAAAGTAATAACTGGGAACGAAGTGCCTGTGTTTAGCAAAGGATTTCCAGGAAAAATCGATACCCCGTCTGTCAAGATCCCAAGGGTTTCAACAGCCATGTCCTTAAAGTGGTTGTCAACCTGTGACAACCACTTTAACCTACAGGTAAGCCTATAATAAGGCTTACCTGTAGGTTCCCTGCAGATCTCCCAAACCTGCACGGCTTAGGCGATATACAGTGTACTAGATGTGCCAACACCATTTCGGCACATGGGCAGTGAAGAAACGGCCTCCTGTTTCTTCACTGAGTTTGTGCCATGACTGGCGACTCCTGCGCGCATGCGCGGTAGTGATGCCATGCGACTCCGGCCAGTCACAGAGCTGGCGTCACGGCTCCGGAAGGAAGAGGGGCTGAAGATGGACGCTGCCTGCACAGAGGACATCGCAGGCTTCGTTTGCAGGTAAGTAACACATAATGGGCTACTATACGATGCATAATAGCCCATTACGCTTCTACTTTGCAGGGGAATATAGAGGAAGTAAACCCAATCAGGGTTTACTTCCTCTTTAAAACCAGTAAATGAGAAGCAGGGTGGAACTAGTGGCCCTGAGACAGATAGCCTGGCCTGTGTACCAGGCTTTTCTGGGCCACTTTGGTGCAATGATAATCGTTGGTTTCTTCTCTTGCTCTCGCACTTGAGGAAAGGCATATATCAAGTTGAACAGCGGTCAGGTAATTACCAGAGCATCCATTGCCGGTGCTACAGGATCCTTGGCCCAAGCTACAAATAGTGATAACTTGCTGAGCCTGGAGGCGACTGGAGGCGAGGATGTCCATATCTGGAGGCCCGCATTTCAGACATAGGGGATTAAAGCAGAACTCTGGGGAAAAAATGTTTCCTTGTCCTTGTTGCTGACCTATCTTCACCAACTCTGCCATCCATCTTCTGCCGAGCTCTGTAGTTCCTCTGTAGTAGCCTGCTGAACTTCTTTAAAAACCATTACTGCTCATTGGTTTCCTGTTTGCAAGACTGCTGGCTGCAATCTCTCCTGTACTCTCAGCCTTGTACCTGCCCACTTGCAGTTCTCCATGGCCAGCAGGGAATTCAATTTCTGCCTGCTCGACTGTAGTGGGTGGAGCAGGTCTCACAGCCCCTGGTCTGTGCTGCCCATAGGAGGTGGTGTCCTCCTCCTCCCTGCCAGCACCCCCCCCCCCATCTCTCAGTGCAAAGCAGAGATCCTCCGCAAGAGAGCGGATCTCGGGCTGTGGCAGGTCTGGCATGTCTGGTATGTGAACACCGCGCTCACTGTAACTTTCCTCCTCTCATACCCACATCGGAACAGTGCATTCTGCTCTGTATATCACAATGGGTATGAAAGGAGAGAAATTATAGCGAGCACAGTGTTCACATACTAGACATTCCAGGCCTGTCACAGCCCAAGATCCGCTCTCTCGTGCAGATGAGCGGTCATTGATGCCCACTCTGCACTGATAAGCTTCACTGGCAGATACCGCACTTATGGGCACTGATAAGCTTCACTGGTGTGACCGCACTGATGGGCGCTAATAAGCTGCATTGGTGTGACCACACTGATGGGCACTGATAAGCTGCATTGGTGTGACCACACTGATGGGCACTGATAAGCTGCATTGGTGTGACCACACTGATGGGCACTGATAAGCGGCACTGATAAACTGCACTGAGGCGGCACTGATAAACTGTACTAATGAGCACGAAGGCTGAACTTATGGGCACTATTGAGGCTGCACTGATAAGCAGTGGACATCGTCCATTGCTTTACTGACGCCGTACACTGCCAAATATCTGTAGGAGGGGTTTGATGTGTATTATATGTGACATTACATATCACAGAGGACAGTATTGTGGTAATATTGAAGTGTACTGAGATTTCCATACTATAGAGGGTTCCACCATTATTGTATTATTGATTAGTAAGTTAGCGCTGCACTTTTTTGTTTTTTCCCATGCCTACATTTACTTGTGTCACATGCTGATGTAAAGTATCATGGCCCGGCTCTTTCTGTGGTGCGGCTAGGGATGTTCTCATACACCATACCAGCACTGATTGCTGTTAGAAAGATCTCAATGCTACAGCAGGAGGAGGAATATTTCTAATACTGAATTATAGCAGAGTACAGTGTGTATAATATAGCCTTATGGGATGTGTGTACAGTTCAGTAATGATTACAGAAAGCATCTAAGGACAATATGTTTATCTCCTGTTGTGTCAGGAGGGTAGCGAACACATGCTTTGCATTTATAAGGCTGTAACTTATCCTGCCCTGTTGTGTGCGTCACTGAGTAGTGGGCCTGGCTGCAGAATGAGGGGTGCAATGCATGATGTGAAATGTAGTTGTTTGAGGATCGTGTAAAGAGAGAAGAGGATATGATGCATTCACTGTTCTAACAAAAGAATACATGATGCATCTTTTGAACTGAGGAGCTCACTTCCTGAAAATTAAATTCATATTTTCTCTTTGAAGATCCTGGAGTTCTGCTTTAACCGTTTCCTGACCGACTCATGTACATTTACTGCTGCAGAGTGGCAGCGTAGCGCAAATCGGCGTTTATAAACCGCGATCCGCGCAGGCGCGCATAGCGGGGGGCACCGCCACGCTCTCATGCCCGCGCACGCTCCCTGAGTAAACATGGCGGTTCCCCGTTCTGTCAGGCGGCATGACAGTGATCTACTGATCCCTGTAAATCGGGATCAGTTAGATTTGTCATGCCCCTGCCAGCCCAGCCCCCACACAGTTAGAACACAGTTAACCCCTAGATTGCCCTACAGGTTAACCCCTTCATTGCCAATGAAATCTATATAGTAATCAGAGGCTATTTTTAGATCGGATCGCTGTATAAATGTCATTGGTCCCAAAAAAGTGTCAAAGGTGTCCGATCTGTCCACTGCAATATCAGTCCCGAAAAAAAAAAAAAAAAAGGATAGTAAAAATGCCATAAATCAATTCTCTTGTAAATGCGGCAACTTTAACCACAAATACTGTGTAGAAGAATACATTTTGGCCTAAACTGATGCATACATTTTTTTAATTTATTTTTTTGGATATGTATTATAGCAAAAAGTAAAAAATACTGTTTTTTTTTTTTTCAAAAAAACTGTCGCTCTTTCTTTGTTTATAAACGCAAAAAATAAAAACCACAGAGGTGATCAAATACCACCAAAAGAAAGCTATATTTGTGAGAAAAGAAGGATGTCAATTCTGTTTGGGTACAACATCGCACAATCGTGCAATTGTCAGTTAAAGCGACGCAATGCCGAAATTGCAAAAAGTGCTCTGGTCAGGAATGGGGTAAATCCTTCCGGGGCTGAAGTGGTTAAAGATGTTTGGATAAAGGGCCCACTCCTTATGGTCCATACAGTGACAAATGTGGTAATCCGCCTTCCAAATGAATGTTGATTGCCCAACCAAATTTCCTAAAGAGCCCTTTAGACATTTTCAGATAGCTGCAAAGGAGATGCGTCTTTTAGAAGAAGGTCATTTAGATACCCTTAAGAGGGCAGGTAGGGGTGCAAGTACCTTTGTGAATAATCTGGGTAAAGAGGGTAGGCCAATGGCAGTGCAGCAAACTGGAAGTGTTTGTTTCCTCCTGCAAAGCAAAGGGAGCACTTGTGAGTTGGGTAAATGGTAATATGTAGATAAGCAACTTGGATGTCTACTGATGCTAAATATTCCCCTTGTCTCAAAGGCAATAACGGACCTTGGGGATTCCATGTGAAACTTTGTTGAGGGACCAGGATGACCACTCCCTGGCACAAGAAATGGTTCAGGGCGGTCTGCAAATTTGACTGTTCTTGAGCAGACTTTGGTTGGTTTGAGAGAAGAAAAACTATGAGGGCACGGAGTCTGAGATTCTATTTTGCACCACTTGAAAGCCACCTATTGAACACACAAGTCTGTGACCCAGAGCAAGGGAAACTGTAACAGACATCCCTTCCTCTGTTACAGGAGACACTAGGACGACGAGTGGGCGGTGCCACATGCCCAGGCTGAGTCTAACAGCCTATGAGGAGAGATAGTTTTAAAAAAAATGTCTGCGCCAGCCGCGGACACTACAGACAGTGCTGGAGGACACTGGTGTCCGGGAGTGGACACCATGCCGATCCCTGATCCGAACCTCTGTGTAGGGTCTGGACAGTCCTAAGGACATTGGCTGCTACAGCCTGAGACAACAGTTCTCAGATTCCCCATGTCTAGGTGTTTGAACAAATAACTGAGTCGCCTAGAATGATCATGTAGATCGATCAATGGATAACAGTGCCTCCAATACAAAAATAAATAATAAAAAATAATTAAGCTGATCAATTAATTATTCCCGAGATTTATTGCCCTATACAGATATTCTTTAAGCACAATAAAATTGGGTGACAGTACAGACTGCAAAACTAGAAAAAATAAATTAAAGATTTATTTAACAGAAGTCCCTTTACAAACACCATTTATAAAAGTGGAGACTGACACAGACACAATCAATATCTTATTTTTCCTGCCACCACTGATATATCTATGTATAAAACAATTAGTTCCCCCTCATAGATACCCTAACCAATTGTACTAAATTTGGCAGACAATCTGCATTTGACTGGCTAGGCCCCTTAACCCGCTGCAGTCAAATTCCCGGGTGGAGTCCACCTGCAAATTATGCCAATTTGGCTAAAATAATGACCTGATCAAGATGTGTTAGGGTATTATGAGGGGGATTTCAAATGACCCAGCAAAACTATAGATATAGATACCCTCCAAATGGATGAAAGGGATTGCTTGGTTGAAAAGACAGGATATTAAGATGGCTGCCGACCAAATCCTCAGGATGGCTGCAGATGGGCAGAGCTTAATGTGGAACCTGCGTTCCAAAATGGGGTCTTCAATATGGAAGCTGTGTGATGATGGGTGTCTCTAATCGATGGCGTGTCTGTGCTAATGAGTGTCCAGTGAGGTGTCCTTAAGATGGTGAGTGCCCCCCAAGATGGTGAATATCCCTTAAGATGGTGAGTGTCTCCCTGAGCTTGCTATACATCTAATAGTCCACATGCGGCGCTTTAAAACTGTTAAGTCTTTATGTAGAGAGGAACCCAGACACCAAATTCATTGTGAATAATAAAAGCACACTTCACCACAGTGACACTCAGACCTTCTTACTAGATCTCTGGTATAAGCAGGCATATATTAATCAACCCAAGGTTCTCATCAGATTCAATGTAAGATCACACAAAGGAACAGCCTCTTTTCCCCACTCTGATAAGCAGTGCCAGCCGGGGATTTCCAATGATTAATAAGGAGCTTTGACTCTCATCCAAAATTGATAAAAAAAACAGTAAGGAAGGACATAGTGAAGCCAAAATCAATGTAGTCTTGGTTTGGCAGTCAGGAGTCTCAGGGCAAGATATGCTCTTGATACCCCTTTTTCTAAAATGCCCTAGAAGTATCAAGTTTGGTTTGGAAAATATTGCAATACGTGCTTATTGTCAGGATTGCCATCACCTTTAGCAGTGGTTCTCAACTCCTGTCCTCAGGACCCACTAACAGGCCAGGTTTGCAGGATAACTCAAATACATCACAGGTGATATCATTTGCTGCTCAGTGATTGCAGTATTCTAGTCTGCATCTCCCCAAGGTAATACTTAAAATTTGGCCCGTTGGTGGGTCCTGAGGACAGGAGTTGAGAACCACTGACCTATAGGCATTGGTACAGTAATAACCATTACTGAGTCTGTATATCTTCTATGAATCTATGTAAATTGACAAGTGTCCACGTATTTCAACCACTTCCGGAGCGCCCGCCATCATTATGCGGTGGTACTTTGCCATTGAACACCGTTGCTATGGTAGCAGATAGCTACCATAACCCTGGTATTTTTGAAAACGGCGGGCGGAGGCCTTCGGATAAAAGTGGTCTCTGCGGCGGATTTGCCACAAGATCACTTTTATCGGGGTGGGAGTGGTGCTCCCCACCACTTTCCCGTCCCCACCACTTACCTCACACCCCGGTAGCAGCAGAGACAAATCGGGCTCTCCTCTGAGCGGAAGATGGCGCCCACTCGGCTCCATAGCATTGAAGGGCGGAAGCAACGTCAAACGTCACTTCTGCCCAAAGCTCTTAAAAGGAGACTTTTTTTTTCCAAGCGTCATTTTTTTTTTATGGCATTTAAAGTATAACTATAGGCAAAACTTTTATTTTCATTTTGAATAGAGTAAGGGAGGATTATAACCACTGTCACATTTTTTTTTTCCACCATCTGTATCCCATTGCAGAAATTCTCCTTCGCCTCCTGTCTCATAGCTAAACAGGAAGTGAGGAAATCCTTGCAAATTAGGGGAATTCCTTGGGGACCCCCAGGTCACCAAAATTAGTGTCCCTATTGGAAGATTTCCCCTCTATTACTTTTCTGGGAACACCTCAAATTTGGAATTTTCTTTTACTTTCAATGATAATGGTAAACAGGACAAATAGATGAATCTCCTTAACGGGAGCACTGGCAGCAGTAAAAAACTGACAGGTATGCTAATCCATCACCCCTCTATCCAAAACGAAAAATAAAAAAAGTTTTGCCTTTAGCTATACTTTAACCATTTCCCGACTGCCGTATGACTATAAGCGGTGACAGCGAGGCTCTGTTCCGCGAATCGCCTCTTATAGTCGCCACTTTAGTGCACGGTGGCTAGGGGGCAAGCTCCTTAAGTGGGGCCGCGGATCGGGCGGACTCAGCCCTGTTAGAGCCAGAACGGGGAACAGCCGATGTAAACACGGCGGTTCCCTGTTCTGACAGGCGGCATGTCAGAGATCTGCTGATCCCTGTCACTGGAATCAGATCCCTGGTGCCCCTGCCAGCCCAGCCCCCTCACAGTTAGAACACACCTAGGGAACACAGTAAACCCCTTCACTGCCCTCTGCAGGTTAACCCCTTCCCTGCCAATGACATTTACACAGTAATCAGTGGATATTTAAATTTCTGATCGCTGTATAAATGTCATTGGTCCAAAAAAGTGTCAAAAATGTCCAACATGTCCACCCCAATATCACAGTCCCGATAAAAAAATCGCAGATTGCAGCCATTACTAGTGTTAAAAAATATATACCGGTATTGTAAAAAACGCCAGAAATGTATTCTCATGGTTTGTAAACGCAACCAATCAATAAAACGCCAATTGTGATTTTTTTTTTTTACCAAAAATATGCGGAAGAATTAAATCGGCCAAAACCGATGAATACATTTGTTTTTTATTTTTTTATTTGTATTTTAGCAAAAAGTTATAAAAATTGTTTTTTTGGTTTTTTTTATTCAAAATTGTCGCTCTTTTTTGTTTATAGCGGTGACTAGAAATGACGCAGAGGGGATCAAATACCACAAAAAAAAAAAATGGGAAAAAAAAAAAAAAAAAGACGACGCAAAACCGCACAATTGTCAGTTAAAGCGACACAGTGCCGAATCGCAAAAAGTGCTCTGGTCAGGAAGGGGGTAAATCTTTCCGGTCCTTAAGTGGTTAAGTGTAAATATGAGACCTGAGGTCTTTTTGACCCCAGATCTCATATTTAAGAGGTCCTGGTGGCATGCTTTTTTTGATTATAAGGAATGTTTACATTTCTTGTAATAGGAAAAAAAGTGCGGCAAGGTTGCGCGCGAAAGCGAATGCATACGTAAGTCACGTCCGCATATGAAAACGGTGTTCAAACCACACATGTGAGGTATCACCGCGATCGTTAGAGAGACAGTAATAATTTGTGTACTAGACCCCCTTTAACTCAAAACTGGTAACCTGTAAAAATGTTTAAACGTCGCCGATGGAGATTTTTCAGTGCCAAAGCTTGTCGCCATTCCACGAGCAGCCGCAAAATTTTGAAGCATGACATGTTGGGTATCAATTTATTCGGCGTAACATTATCTTTCCCAATACGGAAAAACATTGGGCCAACTTTACTGTTGTCTTATTTTTTTAACTCAAAGTGAATTTTTTCTAAAAAAAAAAAATTGCACTTGTACGGTGTGACAAAATATTGCAACAACTGCCATTTTATTTTCTAGGGTGTTCGAACAAAAAATATATATAATTGGGGGTTCTAAGTAATTTTATAAAAAAACATGATTTTAACTTGTAAACACAGAATCTCAAAGAGGCTCAGTCCTTAAGTGGTTAAAGTTAGTCTTTGTAATAAAACCCATGAGATTTAACTTATTTTGTCTTATAAAAGAGTCTCTAGTAACATTTTTCTTGTAATCTGCCATTCTTACTATTGTTTTGCTAGTTGATCACTAGCTCACTGGTAATGAAACACAGAACATCCAAAAATCAAATCCAGACACCTGATACTTACATGCTAGTTCCAAGCCATTGACTTCAAAATTCCTGAACAAGAAAGTCTTTTGCATCATCAATAAACAAGCCAGCCCAGCAGTGGTGGCTCCAATGTTTTACTGTGATTGGTTCTTTTCAAAGTGCTTTCCCAGCCAACTATTCCTTGGATTGACTGGTGAAGATCTATAATTCCTGTCAGGTTTTTGCAGCTATACGGAGCTCTCTTAAGAGAGATTTACATAACTTGCTGTCCTGCGAATAATGATATCACCAAACGATTGAGAAAAAACCTACAACAGGAAAACAAAAACTGTAAATCTCATATATTAAATTGGCCTCAAAAATCATTAACAATATAATATGAAATTAAAAATATGTATTCAAAAAAAACTTTATTTGGCTGAGGACCCAAAGGTAAGTCTCTCATTTGGGACAGATCTGATCTCATATTTGAATTGCAATCTGTTATGGAACCGGAGCAGCATTATTTAACTTTATGGTGCTATGATTGTCTTTCCTTTTTGGATGCTTTACTTCAGGATTTGATTAGTGGTAAGACCATCTGCCATATAGCCCCTTTGATAGAATTGCCTTTCCATTAGGATGAATAAACAGTTGCTTTTCATTTGCCTTTTAGATATACTTCTTAGACCCCTTTCACACTGAGACGCTTTACAGGCGTTTTTGAGCTAAAAATAGTGCCTCTTAATGCACCCCAGTGTGAACGCCTGAGTGCTTTCACACTGGGGCAGTGCGCTTGCAGGACGTTGAAAAAGTCCTGCAAGCTGAATTTTTGGGGCAGTGTATACACTGCTCCTCCACCGCCCCTGCCCATTGAAATGAATGGGCAGCGATCCCGAAGCGACTTTACACCGATTCGGAAGCGCAACGCGCCAACGTTTTTAACACCTTTTTAACTCCTTCTTAGGTGTTAAAAGTGCCCAGCTGCCGCCCAAATAGCGGCGCCAAAGCGTTGCTATAATAGCGGTAAAGTTCTGCTAAAACTAGCGGCGCTTTACTGCTACCGACCCAGTGTGAAAGGGGCCTTAAAGTGATTGTAAAGTCTTGGTTTTTTTTTGTTTTTTTTTTTAAATAACAAACATGTTATACTCACCTCCTCTGTGCAGTTGGTTTTGCACAGAGCAGACCGGATCCTCCTCTTCTCGGGTCCCTCTTTGCTGCTCCTGGTCCCTCCCTCCAACTGAGTGCCCCCTCAGCCAGCAGCTTTCTATGGGTGCACCCGAGCCGAGTCAGAGCTTTGTTTATCCATTCAGACAGGGAGCCCCAACCCAGCCCCTCTCTCCCCCCTGATTGACTGACTTTGATTGACAGCCGTGGGAGCCAATTGTGCCGCTGATGTGTCTCATACAATCAGGAGGAAGTTCCTGGACAGCTTAGACATTCGTGGACATCGCTGGATAGAGATGGGGCTCAGGTAAGTAATTAGGGGGCTGCGGAAGGCTGCTACATACAAAAGGTTTTTTAATGCATAGAATGTCTTTACAACTTCGCTAAGCTTTAAAGCAGCAGGGGTGGCAAATTTGATGGCTAGCCTTACATGAAGATATACTGTATGTTCGATAATTGGAAATGGATATTTGCAAAAGACATGAAATATAACAAGGGTTTAACAAAATTTGGAATGCAGATCCATAGTTTTCATTAATGACCCCCCTTCTCTGATGTTTGGCGGCCACCCTTCTTCATTCCTTTTCTACACCAAACATCCTCTTCAATTGTATGGTAATATCTTCAGACTCTGTTGCTGCAAGATATATCTACCCTGTGCATATCATCCTGTTTTATAGCTGGAATAGCTTTTTCGAATACACTGATTATATGGCCAATATATTGTGGCTATGGTTT
>BLSH010487212.1:79502-90177 GCA_018402905.1 Glandirana rugosa | reverse complement strand
GATATGGGAATAAGTCTGTACGTCGGACACACCGGTCCTTTCCCTCCTGTCACTCACAAACCAAGAGGATAAGGACTTGGTCAGGTCCGGTGTACGGAAAGTTTTCCCCCCATGGAAAGGTAACCCCCGAAACGTTCCGGGAAACAGAGTGACAACTCTCTGTTTCGGATAAGGGGCTTAAATCGGCGGGTATTCCTAAACATCCAAAAACCCCCACGAATATTTCTTAATACCTTCAGGGGAAATATTATTCCCCTGGGGGTTTAGGGGAGGGGGAAGGGTACGCTTAGTCATGTCCCCATGTAATTATGATGACAGCACCTAAGAAACTACTTACTTGATTCTGTCTGGTCTCTATGTAGCTACATATGTTATCTTGAATTTGGTATCACTGACTAACAGGTGTCAGGTATCTGTACCTGAATCAAAGAATCCACGACAGTAGTATTAATGTACCCCTGTACTGATTCGCATGGGAAGGGGGAGGGGATTTGGGGGTCCCCTTATTATAAAGGGGACTTCCATAATTCTTTATAAGCACCCCCAAAAACCTACAAATCCTTATGGGCGGCTAAATTCGGGGAATAGGCTTTGTCTCTCAACAGTGAGACAAAGGGCCTTGCAAAGCCCCCAATGGAAAGGTACCCCCCTTTTGAAAGGCATGTGGCCTGGACTGGTTCAGGAATAGGAGAACCAAACACTCACTGTCCTCCCTTTCCTGGCCACACAGGCTGCATGTCTGAATAAGGGTATAGTTGGAATTTTAATACTATGCCATTTTTTTCTTTTTTTTAAGGACAGTGCACTTTCTAACCAGACCCCTATTCGGGCCTGCAGTGTGTGGACCTCCCTTTCTGAACCATGCCAGGCCACATGCCTTTCAACATTGGGGTGGTATGTACTCAGTACTCATTCCCCTGAGAGTGATGGATAGCTAAGTGCCCCTTTATTATTAAGAGGGCTTTTAGGTTCCTTTATACAACCACCCTACATACCGATACATCCTTTCTGAGGGGCTGAATGTGGGAAAGAGGCTCTAATCCTTTAACAAGTTGCCTTACAACAGAGGATACTTTTGCAAGGTACCCTGTCACTGTTCTTCCTTTCCTGGCCACCCAGGCTGCATGCCTGGATAACTAATGGAAGTGTGACAATAGTGAAGGAGGAGCTTAAATAACATTTGCTGGAAATTAAATATCATTAAGTTCATTGGCCTATTCTCACTAGAGTAGAGGGAAGTAAGTGGTGATCAGACTAACCTGAGACTGCACCCTCATGATGTATTACCACCCCTCCAATCTTATTAGCTTGTTACTGTCACAGCTTTATTGGAGACATTTCCTTTACCAGCGGCCAAATAGTCTCTGAATGATGCCCTCTTTAGGGTTGAGTCTTTGGAAGTCTGCCCTAAACTTATGTTTAGGACTAGAGTTGATCGAACCCCCCGATGTTCGGGTTCGGTGGGTTCGGCCTAACTTCGGGAAAAATCTGGGTTCGGTACCGAACGTTACCCCGGACCCTGAACCCCATTGAAGTCAATGGGGACCCGAAATTTTAGGCACAAAAATGGCTGTAACAAAGTCCTGGCAAGTGCTAGAGGGCTGCAAAAGGAAGTAAAATGGGGTAAGAGAAGGGCAAGTGCCCTACAAAAAAATGGGGATAGGGAAAATAAATTAAAATCAAATAAAATGGGAAGGGGGGGCTGGATGTGGAGTAGGAGCCTAGAGGTTGACTAGGCCGTGACAGTGGCAGTGTAGGTGGAAGTGGCGGTGGTGGAGGAGTAGGAGGAGGTAGCCAACACAGTTTTTTTTGTTGTCTATAATTGGGGTAGCCTATTCAAAAAAAACAAGTATATGAATGGCTGTGTGAGTCCGGTCTAAATGTCTATTCTGCACAAGGTACAGACAAGTCTTGTGGGATCCATGCCTGGTTCATTTTAATAAAGGTTAGCTTGTCCACGTAGGCTGTGGACAGGCGGCTGCGCTTGTCTGTGATAACGCCCCCTGTGGTGCTAAACACATGTTCAGACAATACACAGGCTGCACCTGGAGTATGCCGTCCAGTTCTGGGCACCGGTCCTCAAGAAGGACATCCTGGTATTGGAAAGGGTTCAGAGAAGGGCAACAAAGCTAGTTAAGGGATTGGGAGACCTTAGTTATGTGGAAAGATTACAAGCACTGAACTTATTCTCTCTGGAGAAAAGACGCTTGAGAGGGGATATGATTTTAATGTACAAATACTGTACTGGTGACCCCACTATGGGGACAAAACTATTCAGTGCAAGGGAAAACATGAAGACACGCGGCCATTCACTAAGAATAGAGGAAAGGCGGTTTAACCTTAAAATGCGTAGAGGTTTCTTTACGGTAAGAGCAGTGAGAATGTGGAATTCTCTTCCACAAGCAGTGGTCTCTGCCGGGAGTATAGATACATTCAAAAAACTACTAGATGTTCACCTAAGGGACCAAAGCATTGAGGGATATACAATGCAATACTGACATGAAAGCACACACATAGGTTGGACTTGATGGACTTGTGTCTTTTTTCAACCTCACTAACTATGTAACTGGCTGCAGGGCAGGCCAGCACCTCCAAGGCATAAAGGGCAAGCTCAGGCCATGTGCCCAATTTGGAGACCCAGAAGTTGAATGAGGCAGACCCATCAGTCAGTACGTGTAGGCGTATGCACACATACTCTTCCACCATGTTGCTGAAATGCTGCCTCCTGCTAAGACCTTGCCTATTGGCTGGTGGTGCTGTTTGTTGTGGCGGGCTGCTAACTAAGCTTTGCCACATTTCAGTCATGCTAACCCTGCCTTCTGAGGTGCTGGCAGTGCCACAGCTGCGTTGGCGGCCTCTTCCTCCCCTCCCTTCGCCTTGTGCTTCCACTGAGCCCCCGGGGTCATTTGGGAATGCCCTCAGCAGCGCGTCTACCAGTGTGCGCTTGTAGTCGCGCATCTTCCTCTCATGCTCCAGTGAGGGAATTAAGGATGGCACATTGTCCTTGTAATGGGTATCCAGCAGGGTGGCTACCCAGTAATCGGCACACGTTACAATGTGGGCAACTCGGCTGTCATTGCGCAGGCACTGCAGCAGGCACTGTGTGCCAGGCTGCTCAGAGGCAAAGACAAGCTGTCCTCTGTGGGAGGTATATCATCTGTGTTCTCCGTATCTCCCCAGCCACACTCCAGTGATGCCCACGAGCTGCGTTGGGTGCCACCCTGCTGCGGTTCCTCCTCCTCATGATCTTCCTCGTCCTCCTCGTCCTCCTCGTCTTCCAAAACTGTGCCCTGGCTTGCATATTTTTGACCTGGCCTATGCTGGTGCAGGAACCCACCCTCTGAGCCACTTGCGAATGACTGGCCTGATAACCATGGAAATTACCCCTCTTCCATCATGGCCCGAAGTGTTTTTTCAAGGAGGCATAGAAGTGGGATAGTAATGATGAGAACAGAGTCATCGGCACTGGTCATGTTGGTGGAGTACTCAAAACACTGCAATACGCTACACAGGTCTTGCATGGAGGCCCACTCGTTGGTGGTAAAGTGTTGCTGTTCCGCAGAGCGACTGACCCGTGCATGCTGCAGCTGAAACTCCACTATTGCATGCTTCTCCAGCATGTGCAAGGTGGAGTTCCACCTTGTGGGCACGTCGCATATGAGGCGGTGAGCGGGAAGGCCGAAGTTCCGCTGCAGGGCAGACAGGCGAGCAGCAGCAGGGTGAGAACGCCGAAAGTGCGCACAGACGGCCCGCACTTTCTGCAGCAGCTCTGACATATCTGGGTAGTTTTTTAGAAAATTCTGTACCGCCAAATTCAGCACATGCGCCAGGCAAGGGATGTGCGTCAAAAGGGTGAGGCCCAGAGCCGCTACGAGATTTCGGCCATTGTCGCACCAGGCCGGGTTTGAGGCTCAGTGGTAACAACCACTCATTGGACTGTTGTTCAATGCCCATCCACAGCTCCTGCGCAGTGTGGGGTTTATCCCCCAAACATATCAGTTTTAAAACAGCCTGCTGTCATTTCCCCCTGCATGTGCTGATGTTGGTGGTGAAGGTGTTATGCTGAGAGGATATGTTGGTGTTCGAGGAAGAGGAAGCGCAGTAGGAGGAGGAGGCAACAGGAGGCAAAGAGAAATGCCCTGCAATCCCTGGTGGGGGAAGGACATGCGCCAAATGGCTAGCCGGCTCTGCCACCCGCCACTACATTTGCCCAGTGTGCAGTTAGCGAGATATAGTGTCCCTGCCTGTGCTTACTGGTCCAGGTATCAGTGCGCAGTGCACACTTGATCTTGTCCCCGACTCGTTTGTGCAGGGAGGGGATGGCTCATCTGGAAAAGTATTGGCGGCTGGGAACCACGTACTGTGGGACAGCCACTGCCATCAGGTTTTTGAAACTGTCCATTTCCACCAGACGGAATGACAGCATTTCAAAGGCCAGGAATTTTGCAATGCTGGCATTCAGGGCCAGGGATCGTGGGTGGGTAGGGGTACTTCCTCTTTCTCTCCAGTGTTTGGGAGATGGAGAGCTGTAAGCTTCCATGGGACCATGGTGTGGAAATGCTTGGGGACGGTGGTGGACATGGTGGAGTTGCTGTCATACGGTCTGTTTGCTGGGTGGCAGGTGACACTGTCACAGTAGAGGTGGAGGAAGAGGCCGAGGCAGCAGCAGAAGAGGAAGCAGGAGGAGGCCGAGACCTTTCTTGGATTTTGAGGTAATTATTCCAATGCAGCTTGTGCCTTGAATTTAGATGCCTGATCATGCAGGTTGTGCTCAGGTTTAGAACATTTATGCCCCGGCTCACGCTATCATTGCACAGCTTGCAAACCACTCGTGTCTTGTCGTCAGCACATTGTCTGAAGTTGTTATGAGGATGGGCAGCGCCTCTGAACACCAGTAGTCAGCAAATCATACGTGAAATAAGGTGCTCATATTAAATAACTAAATATAAATATACAATGAACTAAAAAATAATCCATCATAATAAATCCATTCCCAAACAAATGATAAAGAATGTGCTCAGTGCAACAAATTGATAAAACCAATATCTTAATCAAAGTGCTTATATAGTGTCCAAGTGCTTAAAAAGTGCTAACAAGGTGTATGACCAATCAGTCCATATTGCATTTCATAGAAAAACAACAAAAAAACAATGAATGGATGAGTGTTAAATTAATTGCACAAAAACAATATATGAGCCAAAGCGCTTATAAAGTGTCCAAGTGTTTAAAAAGTGCTGCTGAGAGTACATAACCAACAGATTCTTCAAAGGTGAAAAAGTGCAAACAAAGTGCTCCTTAAAGTGCTGAAAGGGTTACTCCAGGTGGAACATGCAGTCTGTGCCAAACCCCCTCTGTGTCCCCACTCTCCAGAAACTATTGACCATCTGCTTTTCAGTCAGTGGTCAAAAAGAGCTTGTGTCAGTGGGGAGAGGCAGCAGGTACCCGAATGCTGGATCATTGATCAAACTCTTCAGCAGTATATTGTTAGGATGGTGCCTAGAAGGCTCGAAGAGTAAAGGGAAAACTCATGTGTAGACCGCCAACAGTAAAGTTTATTGCGCAAGTGGAAAGCTACTTACAGAATATTGAAGATAAAAAAGCCTGTAGTGTACAATCCATGGCGGCGTGCGTTCCACTGTCCCTCACCACCCGAACCGGAAGTGGTAATGATGACGGCTGCAGCGACCGGAAGTGATGTCAACGCGTTTCGCAACGTGATTGGGCATCTTCACGGACACAGAACCCGGCCACAGCAGCGCTAATATACCCAAGGCCCCGCCTATCAACCAAGCCGGAGACCAATCGAATAGTCTAACAGGTTTGCCAGTACAATATGCCGAATAGCCGTCACCATTAAACTCACCCCCAGCCCTCTAGTGGTAGAAGTTGGGAACGCAAAACCCCGGAATATCCACTGGCTGTACATTATAACATGCAAATCATTAAAAATAAATAAATAAAAACAAATACAAGATACAAATTATATATAATTTAGAACCACTAAGACAAAAATGTCTTTATGCAAAAACAGAGAGATACCAAATATGGATATCCAATACAAAAGAGTGAATATTAATCCTCACTATTTTGTAAATGATAAAAATCAAATTAAAATGAAAATAAAAATATGTATATACAAATAGGGTTATTTAGGAATAAATGTAAACGAATAAAAATTAAACCGCATAAAAATGAAGAGGCTAAATACTAACAATATACTGCTGAAGAGTTCGATCAATGATCCAGCATTCGGGTACCTGCTGCCTCTCCCCACTGACACAAGCTCATTTTGACCACTGACTGAAAAGCAGGTGGTCAATAGTTTCTGGTGAGTGGGGACACAGAGGGGGTTTAGGCACAGACTGCATGTTCCACCTGGAGTAACCCTTTCAGCACTTTAAGGAGCACCTTGTTTGCACTTTTTCACCTTTGAAGAATCTGTTGGTTATGCACTCTCAGCAGCACTTTTTAAACACTTGGACACTTTATAAGCTCTTTGGCTCATATATTGTTTTTGTGCAATTAATTTAACACTCATCCATTCATTGGTTTTTTGTTGTTTTTCTATGAAATGCAATATGGACTGATTGGTCATACACCTTGTTAGCACTTTTTAAGCACTTGGACACTTTATAAGCGCTTTGATTAAGATATTGGTTTTATCAATGTGTTGCACTGCCCATCCTCATAACAAGTTCTCAACAGATGTGTATCTGAAGGCAGCAGCCCCAGGTGTATGTAGCCGTGTCCTCAAGGCACATACACGCACCTGCGTGTCCACTAGTATTTAATTGTAATTCCAACAAGGGAGGCGCTGTGTATGTTAACAATTTGATCGTAGCAGGAATTCACCTGAGTACAGCTGCCACTTTCTACTAGTGATCGGTTCATCACGATCACTGGTTTTTGCTCTTCAGAAATGGAAGTATTTAATTTTATTGCCAGTAGGCAATTGGACCCAGATGAATTTTTCTCTCAACCTACAGACCATCTTGATCTTAGTCAGGACTTCAAACAGTTGAGAAGTGTCCTTGACAAACAGATCAGAGGTTGGTGGGACATATTCACCTTGTCCAAATATATTAAAGATGGCATCACCCCTAGAAGACTAAGGTGGGACTTAGCGCTCAATGATGGTCTTGAGGGTCAACAATATGAGAAAGACTGGTACAATTGTTTTAATAAAACTGAGAAAAGGTTAATGGAAATGTTGGTTTCAAGGAAAGAATGTCAATTAAAAAACCTTGAAACATCCATTAATGCCATTAAATTAAAAATAGAACCTCTAGCAGAAACAGGAGAATATAAAGAAAAAATGAAGCAATTACAAGAATATGCAGCTAAACTAGACAGAGATACCCAAAAGAAAAAAATGAAAAAATACATTAGAGATACTAACGACTATAAAATCAACAAAGTGTATAAATGGCAGAATGTTAGCAATGGGGAGCAGATGGATAGTGGAAATACCACTACTGAACAGAGCAACGCAGCACCCCCTAGGGATGTGTCTACACCTGTCACTAGGGGTACCCCAAGAGGAGGCACAAAACAACCTATGCAGACACAGAGGGCACATAGAGAAGCCCCCGGGACCCCCCAGTACACGGTCCCCATATCCAACAGGTTTGGCACCCTTGTGCGTGGAGCCCAATATTCCCCACAATACCCAAGGAACAGGTTTTCTGGAGACTATGAGAACAATTATGGATATGCCCATAGTCCCATTAGATATCCAACGTACCCTACCCATCCAACTCAGCCTCAGCCCACATATAGGGGTAAAAGGGGTTTCCCGGGTCACCCCCGAGGGGATTTTCAAAAAAGGGGGTATGGGGGTCCACCCAGAAGGGGAGGGGAGTTCCCCAAGGAAGGGGCAGGGGGAATTACCCCCAACCCTATATCTCAGAGATTAGGAATGGAAACCCTGGTATCCCAGGCCCCTACCCCAGGAATATGTAGGAGAGGAAGAAGAACAAGAGGATGTAGGGGAGGTAAGAGGAAAAAGAAAAAGAACAACATAACAGACGGTATCTTCAACCTCAGCAATGTCAGTTTTTCAGAGGAAGAACTTAGACTTTTAACATTGGGTCTTAAATTCGCCCCAGATAGACATCTCAAAAAATTTGACCTATTTATTGATCTACAAAAATTTATTAGAAAAGTGAATATTAAAAAATACTTTTCCAAGAAACAGACCTCTAATAATGAGAACACCATGGAAACAAATTACCAACATACTACTCTTAGGAACCGCTCAGTATTCAACCCTAAGTTAGCAGGCAATCATTTCATTGAGAGTTTTAAGCAAGCGGTGGAACTGGATCTAGCCATGTTGAAGACCAAACCCACAAGATGTAAAATGGATATAGAAAAAGCCATTAAGGATCTGGAGGCCAAGAAAAATATTGTGATTACGGCCGCCGATAAAGACGGGGGCCTAGTCATCCTTAATAAGAAGGTCTATTTGGGTGAGCTTCGGAATATAGTGTACGATAAGGACACATATGAGGAATTGAGAAGCAACCCTAGTAATAAATTTAAGGCCAAATTAAAGAGGCTGATTAAAGGAGCCTCTAAGAAGGGGATACTTAACAAAAGGGAGGCTAGGTACCTGATTCCCGATGCTCCCAGAATACCAGTAATCTATCAGCTCCCAAAAATCCATAAGAACCCACTAAAACCACCAGGGAGACCGATAATTAGTGGGATTGATTCCTCACAGCACCGCCAGGAACCTCTCACTACTGCAGTATGAGATGATTTCAGAACGATAATCTGTCCCTCACAGCACCGACAGGAACCTCTCCCTACTCCAGTATGAGATGATTTTAGAACGATAATCTGTCCCTCACAGCACCCACAGGAACCTCTCCCTACTCCAGTATGAGATGATTTTAGAATGCTAATCTGTCTCTCACAGCACCCACAGGAACCTGTCCCTACTGCAGTATGAGATGATTTTATAACGATAATCTGTCCCTCACAGCACCGACAGGAACCTGTCCCTACTGCAGTATGAGATGATTTTAGAACGATAATTTGTCCCTCGCAGCAACGACAGGAACCTGTCTCTACTGCAGTGTGAGATGATCTTAGAACGATAATCTGTCCCTCACAGCACCGACAGGAACCTCTCCCTACTCCAGTATGAGATGATTTTAGAACGCTAATCTCTCCCCCACAGCGCCCACAGGAACCTCTCCCTACTCCATTATGAGATGATTTTAGAATGATAATCTGTCCCTCACAGCACCGACAGGAACTTCTCCCTACTCCAGTATGAGATGATTTTAGAACGATAATCTGTCCCTCACAGCACCGACAGGAACTTGTCCCTACTGCAGTATGAGATAATTTTAGAATGATAATCTAACCCTCACTGCCCCGACAGGAACCTGTCCCTACTGCAGTATGAGATGATTTTAGAACAACAATCTGTCCTTCACAGGACCGACAGGAAACTCTCCTTACACCAGTATGAGATGATTTTAGAACGCTAATCTGTCCCTCATAGCACTGACAGGAACCTGTCCCTACTACAGTATGGGATGATTTTAGAATGCTAATCTGTCCCTCACAGCACCGCCAGGAGCCTGTCCCTTCTGCAATATGAGATGATTTTAGAATGATAATCTTTCCATCACAGCACCGACAGGAACCTCTCCCTACACCAGTATGAGATGATATTAGAATGCTAATCTTTCCCTTACAGCACCCATAGGAACCTGTCCCTACTGCAGTATGAGATGATTTTAGAACGATAATCTTTCCCTTTACAGCACTGACAGGAACCTGTCCCTACTGCAGTTTGAGATGATATTAGAACGATAATCTTTCCCTCACAGCACCAACAAGAACCTCTCCCTACTCCAGTATGAGATGATTTTAGAACGCTAATCTGTCCCTCATAGCACCGACAGGAACCTGTCTCTACTGTCGTATGACATTATTTTAGAACGCTAATCTGTCCCTTACAGCACCGCCAGGAACCTGTCTCTAATGCAGGATTAGATGATATTAGAACACTAATCTATCCATCACAGCACCAGGAATCTGTCCCTACTGCAGTATGAGATGATTTTAGAACGCTAATCTGTCCCTCACAGCACCAGGAACCTGTCCCTAATGCAGTATCAGATGATATTAGAATGCTAATCTTTCCCTCGCAGCACCAGGAACCTGTACCTAATTAGAGTTGAGCGAACTTCTAGAAGTCCGGGTTCTGCTGGTTCGGCCGAACTTCGGGTCAAAGTCCGGGTTCGGGTCCGGACAGAACCCGAACTTTGTCCCGGACCCCGAACCCCATTGAAATCAATGGAGACCCGGACTTTTAGGTACAAAAAGTGCTGTAAAATAGTCCTGGAAGGTCCTAGAGGTCTGCAAAAGGAAGGAAATGTGGGTAAGGGTGGGACAAGTGACCTACAAAGAAATGGGGACAGGGAAATAACTTTAAATATTTTTAAAAAAATAAAAACATAAAAAATGCAAAAATGGAAATCATCTTCAAAATGGGTCTGAAAAGTATTAATTAACATTAGAGGCCATAGAACTGTTCTAAAATCATCTTCAAACTGTGTCAAAAAAGTATAAATAAGCCGGAAGTACCCATATCACTGTTCTGCAAAATGTGTGTATCACTTTAAATCAAACCGGAAATCAGTGAACATCTCTT
>BLSH010487212.1:35664-70133 GCA_018402905.1 Glandirana rugosa | reverse complement strand
AACGCGTTTTCAACGACGCAAATCCCTACTACGTTTAATTAAAGACCTCAACATAAAAAATGTAAAAAATGATCATTACCGCCGCTAGACGCTAAAAATCGCCGTGACGTTATAACGCCGTCTGTACAGCCTGGTAAATGTGTAAAAAAAACCTGGTAACCGTAAATATGTCGCTAGTCACGATATTTTTACGTGACGAATGACATCTTTACGGTAACCGTCACTTCCCCAATTGGACCTCTCCCAATTGACACAAGGGATACCCCTCAAGGTTGGCATACCCCCGACCCGACGGTCCCCCTCCCTTCACTAGTGCCGAAGGTATATGTCCTTCGGACACTAGTTGCAAAAGGGGGAGACAGTCCTGCTGATATAAATTTGGTACATTTCCATTTATTTCTGAAGACATTCACTCAGTTATGCAAAACATGAAGGGGTGCCAATAATGGTGAGCAGGACTGTATGTAAACATGGATCTCCGTTCGGACAGAGGGGGAAAACGTTGATCACAGGCTTCCTGTATATGGAAGCCGTGATCACTTCCCTCCCCCTGGCAGCCCAGCCCCCATACGGTTGGAACTCCCCATAGGGAACACAGTTAACCCTCTCCAGGTTAACCCCTTCACTGCCAATGGCATTTCTACAGTAAGCAGTGCATTTTTATAGCACTGATCGCTGTATAAATGCCAATGGTCCAAAAAAAATGTGTAAATGGTCCGACATGTCTGCCGCAATATTGCAGTGCCGCTAAAAATCGCAGATCGCCGCCATTACTAGTAAAAAATGTAAAAAATACAACTCCAGAAATTAATTTGCATCATCCCTAAACGCAGCAACTTTTGCGCAAACAAAACAATAAACGCAGATTGCAATTTTTCATTTAACAAAGATAGGAGGAAGAATATAAATTGGCCAAAAACAAGTAAATAAACAGATTTTTATTTTTTAACAATTGGATTTGTATTTTAGCAAAAACAAAGAAAAACTGGTTATTTTGAAAAATTGTCGCTCTTTTATTTAGAGCGGCGATCACAAATGACACAGAGGAGATCAAATATCACTAAAAGAAAGCCCTATTTCTGGGTAAAAAAGGACGCAAATTTTGTTTGGGTACAACGTCGCACAACCACGCAATTGTCAGTTAAAGAAACGCAGTGCCAAATCGCAAAAAGTGCTCAGGTCCTAAAGCGTGAATTCCTTCCGGGGCTGAAGCGGTTAAAGGAATATTTTTTTCACTTTAACCATTATTAAAACCACTGCTCCTGGAAAAAAAAAATTAGAAACTTTTTTTCTATTCAGACATGTGCCCTGGGGCTAAGGCTGTTACAATTAGAGAGAGGGGTGGTAATTATTTTTTTTTTTTTAGGGCAATGAACTTGCATACAACCGCAAGTTCAAACCCAGCCAACATCAACACGTAACCTGAGAGGCATCTTCACAGGCAAATAGAGCTTGCATGTGTGCTATTTTACTCGAGTCTGTGAGAGCTGAAGTTGTAATTGCCTTTAACTGGGAGTTATTTCAAGGCACTGCTGGAGTAGATTTGGGAGGTATAGTAAATCAGGGCCAGAGCGTCCATCTATCACCTCACCTCGCATACCGTCACACCAGGTACAACTATGTACACTATGCTCTTTCCATATTTCCATATTTGTGAGACTATATGTGCAAGTAAAACCACGGCTAAATCCATAAACAAGGTATATAAATTTTGATCAAACTTATGCATGTGTATATCTGCAGTCACATGGCTTATCTAGACACACGTATGGAAAAATGAAAATAAAAAAAGTACTCAGCAGGTAAGCATTTTCGGATTTAATTTTCAAATTTTAATCAGACAACAGATGGAGTATTTTATTTTGTAGAATTAGTTCCAGCTATTTATACTGAACCTGTAACTGTCATATATATTTTGACATTGTTGTTAAAAAGCATACTGCAAAATGAATGTCAATAGAAAAATATGTTTTATTTGCAGCTCTGATTTCCAGATGGAAATGTATTTTTTTTTTATTTTCCAACCAAATGTACAAACGTCTAGCATATGTGTCAAAGAACTAAGAAGAAAAATCAATTCTCTTTTCACATGAACATTACTATTCTTCAAGCAATACATTAGGTATTCAGCTTCACAAAATCATAAAACAAGTAGAAAGGCTTTATTTCATCTGCCTGTGGTATGTGTATATTTTATTATATTTTATTATAATGTATTATAAAGTAAGTATTTTAAATTAAAATAAAATACATACACATTCTTGCATCTTTTGGCTCAATTATAGTAGATGCAGTATACACTTGGTAGGTTTGATTGACCATGAGGACCTTCAATATCGGGAGGGACACATGTACAGTAAGTTAAGGGGATATATCACAAACATATCTGTCCATCTTAAACTACTATCACAACACTTCTGTGCATTTAAGCTACAGCCTGCAGAACAATAATAGACGGACCTTCACCCCTGGATCTTAAAGCTAAATCAAGGAGACTTTTCACACCTTCCTCCCGGAGTCCAGCCATCTCTGACTCCCTTGAAAGGCCTAGAACCATGAAGACATCTTTCCTTCCTTTGGTGTGCGTACAGCAGCCTCTTCACACCATATCTTCTGCCCTGTCTTCTGTTCACTCCTACACTGTTCACTATTCCATATATTGTTTTGAAAGTACCTTTGCAGACCAAACAACCAGACATGACCAGAAAATCAGGCATACAACTTGGACAAATTTTAGGGTTTATTTTCAAGTGGTTGTAAAGGTTGAAGGGTTTCTTTTCTTTTACAATAGGTTTATTAGTATGCAATCCAGAAGTTACATTCAAAGTAAGGAACACAAAAGATGGCATAATGTGCAGTATACCAGTAGAGGTTATAATATTACAGGAATAATAGAGGGAAACCAGAGAAAACTACAAATGACTCATATCTTATATCAAGCTTATGACGTCTTGGATTCCATCCAGGGACACCTATATATAAGTCCATCTTGTGGCTGCACAAATAAGGGATACACCGATAACAGTTAACTGAATCATATCTTCTGGAAAAAGAAAAGAAGGAAAAGAAGGGAAAAGCAAAGCTAGAACCAAAGGAATTGAAAATCAGAAGAACGAGTAAAGGGAAGAAAAAGGTAGGAGTAAAGGAAAAGAAAGAGAAAGTCTAAGCTAGAAATGGAAGCAGAAATAAGAAACACAAGTGGTCCACGGGGGTGGGCCCAAGGGGGATAAAATCTTGAGCAACGTGTTGTCGAACCTAGAGGGCATCACGTGCATGACCCATGGGTGCCAAACCTTGAGAAATTTGTCATGTGTGTCCGAAAGGACAGCCGTTAGCTTCTCATTTATCATAAGGTCGTTCATAAGATTCTTCACTGCCTCAAAACTAAGCAGAGGGGTTTTCCAAGCCTTCGCACTGGCCAATTTAGTGGCAGTAAAAAGATGCTGAGCCAACTGTCGCTCCGGGTGTAATAATTCTGTGATTGATTTTCCTAATAGGGCCTCATATGGATCACATTTTTTATTGATCTAAAACATAGTCCTAAGAAGGGCATATACCCTGATCCACAGCCTACGAGCCCTTGGGCATGTCCACCAAATATGGGCCATTGACCCCTCCTGGGTGCAGCCTCTGAAGCAGAGTGGAGAATAGGATGGGATACAGCATGCAAGTCTAACCGGTGTGTAATACCACCTGTATAAAACCTTGTAGGCATTTTCTAAGAATAATACATTTCTAGAAGTTTTTGATAAGGTAATAGTCATTGCTTGCCAATCTTCCGGGTCCAGCTGCCCACCCAATTCCCTCTCCCACTGCAAGTGATAAGCTCTTACTGGGGGCTTTCTCCCAGTTATTATGGATGAGTAAATTAATGATATCAATCCCGATGAATGGGGCCTAGATATACAAATACTTTCAAAGGGAGTCAGGGTATACGGTGTGCAGCGCGATTTAATCAATTGCTGTAAGAAGTGTCTCAGCTGCATGTAGCGAAAATGTTCGCGTAAGGGGATGTCATGGGAGGAACGCAAGGCATCAAAAGACATTATCCTAGTAGGGGTAAACAATGAATGAACATCCGTGAATCCATTCGTTGTCCACCATGAAAACTGTGATGGGTTTTCCAGTCCCAGTGAAAATAAGGGGCAGTGTAAAATTTGCAATAAGGGAAGGTGAGGAGATATCAGATTAGCTGAATATTTGACTGAGTCCCCTATAGTTAAAGAGTGAGTCAGACATAGTCCAAGTGAAGTCGGGCGGTGACCCGGAGGGAGCCATATCAAGGAGGCGAGTGGTATAGGGTCAGAGTACAATATATCAATAGTTACCCATAGCGGCAGTTGGGATGACTCATTCAGGTGAGCCAAAGGTGCTATGTTAGCCGCCGTGTAATAAGCCTGCAGATTTGGTACTGAGAGACCCCCATTAATTTTCTTAGCATACAAGATTTGCTTATTTATACTTAGCCTCTTCGAACCCCATATAAATTTTAAAACCTTACGCTGGTTAATTCTTAAGATATGGGCTGGAATTTTAACAGGGAGTACTCAAAAAGCATATAATAGTTTCGGAAGGTAAGTCATCCTTATCGCCACTATCCTCCCAAACCAAGAAAGAGGCAGGTGTGACCAGGATTCTAGCAATTCCGACAATTTTTTAAAGAGGGACGGGAAATTTACCTTGTAAAGGTCACTGTATGTTGAAGTCAAACGTACACCCAAATAAGTTAAAGCAGCGGGCCATGAAGGGTTTCTTTTCAAGTGGTTGTAAAGGTTGAAGATTTTTTTATCAATTCTTTATTTAAAGAGAGCACACAGGAATTCCAGAAACCACAGCCGCAATGTATATGTCATAAAACAATTCTAGGAATAGAGAATCAGTCTCACAGAATCCTATACAGAATTTAAATGTATACAATCTAATGAGGTTCAATTTTTACTCTTGGCTCTAGGAAGTCTCTGCATCCCGCATGACGTTTTGTACGGCAAAGTCCGTTATCAAGGACCTCAGGTGGACCGAGCAGGCCCTAGGGCCTCTCTGCCAGAGGAAAAAAAGAGGGAGGGGAATGAGGGGATGGGAGGGAGAGAAAAAAAAGGGGAAGAAGGGGGGGTATGGGGAGATGAACACCTACCCGACACCCCAGCCAGAACAACGGTCTAGTGTTGAGCACTTCCATGCATGTGAAGTTAAGTCAGCAGGTTCGCATATTCCTCAGAGTAGACAAATTCATGCCAATAGAACCATTTCTTAGAGAATTGCTCTCTGAGACCCTTCTCTGTGGCCACCAAGTCCTCCATTGCATTAATTTCAGCTACTTTTGTTAACCAAACAGCAACCAACGGCGGCTGCGTTTGCTTCCAGAACAAAGGGATGCAGCTCTTTGCGGCTGTAAGCAAGTGGGGCAAGATGGACTTCCTATAAGCTTTGTTCAGGATATCGTGGTGATGCAGAAAGAAGAATGCTGACTCCCTCGGCATCTGTAAATTTTTGGACAATTCAGTGGACCTCTGTCCAGTAGGGTTGCAAGTGACAACAGGGCCAAATTTGTGGAGAAGAGAGCCCGGTTCCTACCCCCCATCTCCAGCTCTCTCGAACACAGGGGGAACATTCTGTGAATCTTCACTGGTGTATGATACCAATTTGTCAGTATCTTAAACGCTGCCTCCTGATGTCTGGCTCAAGTCGAGGTCTTGAAGGGAAACAGGAGGATTCTGTCTACCTGTTTGTCCGTGAATTGTAGTCTCAGCTCCCTTTCCCACCTGGCGAGATAGGGCAGTTTGTAGTCTGGTGATGGAGCTATCAACAGTTAGTACGTCTGAGATACTACATGCTGTATAGGAGATTTTTCCAAACACAGTTGTTCAAAGGTAGTGAGGCGCCTCCGGAAGGGCTCCAGCGGAGGTAAGGAGCCAATGAAATGGGCTAGTTGCCCCTGTTGCCAAAAGGATAGGCTCACGAGGGCTGGGTCCTCAAAGATTTGCTGCCTGGTCATCCACTGTCCATTGACAATAAAATGATGGGCTTGAGAGTGACCCTCTGATCTCAGTTCCCAAAATTTAGTGTCTTGCAGTCCAGGGCTGAACGCTGGGTTGCCGACAATGGGGGTGAGCGGTGAAGGCAGTGGCGCAACCGAAAAGTCATGGAACGCCTTCCCGCACACCCTCCACGTCTCTCCCACTGTAGGATGATTCAAGATCTGGGGAGGTAGGTCTGTTTGACACCATGGTACTGTCTCCAGTGATATCTCCGCTAGAGCCTGCTCTACTTGCACCCATTGCTTGAGTGTGCTGTGACGACACCAATCCAGGGCCAGCGTTTGAAGAATTTTATCTTCATGCATTCTTTTACCGGGGGACCCAAGAAGAGGAGGATGTGCTCTGTGCAAAACCATTGCATAGAGCAGGTAAGTATATCATCTTTGTTATTTTACAAAAAAATCCAAAACTTTAGTGTCACTTTAATGTATTTTATTTCTTATCTCCAAAGGAGTCTCTTAATACCCTCATGCCCACTGCACTCTTGCTATGGGGATGCCAGCAGCCAGCAGCATACCTAATGTATTCAAATATAGGCGGATTATTTCCTAATCCATCCTGATCCTTTATGTCAATATTATATTTAATAACAATTATGAAAATAAAAAAATACTGATGATTTTCATAAAAAATTGAGACCATAAAAGATTTTATGCTGTATATATAATCAAGTTATCAATCAAAACATTTAAAGCAGAAGTAAACTCTCTTGTCCAGCGGCCATAAAAAATCACATCCCATCTCTAAAAATGCTCAAATGTCTGGAACAGCAGGTCTATACACCAATATTTGCATATTACATATTGTAATTAAGGTTGCACTACCCTTTCATCCACTGAAGTAGGTACCATCTTTGATGTGTCCTGCTGCCTACTTCCTCCATTCCCTCTTCTGCCAATGATGAACATCAACACAAATACAGTACATGTACATTTGTTAGTAATTTTGTGTTGCTGAAAGGCAAAACTATATTGCTAGAGCGGGTATCAATGCAGGAACTGGAGGTCCTTCTTGCACAGCACCACTGTGCAGTCACATGACCTTCCTCAGCTCTTCTTCACCAATCTAAGGAGAGTAGCAGGAGGGCTGAGATTCCCTTCTGATGTATGTCAGCCAGCAGAGGGAGGTCACAGGACCACACAGAGGCACCAATTTTATCAAAGCTGACATTCTGTATTCTGTAATTTATATATAATTATATACAGTCACAGCAGAATAGCGACAGGAGGGGAGGAGAGGGACGGGGAGGGGATCAGCTCTCACAACACAGACTGCTGAACTGACAGGTAGGGAGGGTAGGGGGAGAGACTGCACACACAGCGGGATGACGGAGGGATGTAAACTGACCATGGTATCATGGATCAGCAGCCATAATTACTGTTGTCAGTACACAAAGGGGGACACAAGAACAGGCAGGATCAACCAGGTATTTTACAACATAGAATGGGACAAATTACACTGCAGAAGCATTATGCTATAAATCATGTTTTAAAGGAACTGGGACTTTTTTTTAGGGTTACAACCACTTTAAGGATAATAACAGCATGCTAAATGAAATAGAATTGCAAAGGATTCATAGTGGCAAAGCGCCAGGTGGTGAATTATAGTATAGTATATTATCTATATAAAATAGTAATTAGTCACATTCAACTGGACTTGTTCTGTAATGTTGAAGATGTTTGGCAGCTTGTTCAAGCCACTTCTTCAGTTATAATGAGTGTGAAGAAAATATTCCTGCATTTATATTCAACTAGGTAACACTGACACCTGTTTGGATATAAATGCTGGGATAGCTTCCTGGCACGCATTATAACAGAAGATGTAACTAAAGCAAGCTATGAAATGTCTTTACCATTACTGGACAAGTCTAATTAAATGTGACCAACTACTATAACAAATTTCATGAACTGGATAAATGAGAACATTCACAGACATGGGGATAATAGTGGTGTGTTTTGACAGTGATGCACATTATCCCTTGCTTTTGAGAATACACACATATGTGGCCTCACTGAACTGGGGCTGCATATGTGCATACTGATACTTGTGCTGTGACTCTACAAAGTCATTAGACATGTGCAGAATGGAAAAAAATATTTAGTTCTGTTTGGTTTCTTCTTTTTCTTACAAATTCCAAATTTTCAGAATGATTTAATTTCGAATCGGTTGAAAATTGATTGACCAATCCAAATTCCGTGTGAAGAATATCTGGTTGTTAAAGAGCATGCCAGGTTTCCCCACTGACAGAGGAATTTAAACAAAAGAATGCCAGCAATGAAAAATGAATAAAAAAACAGCGTGGGGTATCCCCATCCATACCAGGTTCTTTGGGTCTGTTATGGATTTGAAGGGGAACCCCATGCCAAAATGTAAATAAAAACAGCATGGGGTGCCCCAAAACATCTATACCAGGCCCTTATCCAAGCATGCAGCCCAGGAGGTCAGGAAAGGGGGGATGAGCGAGCGCCCCCCCGAACCATACCATTTCTCTTCAACATGAAGGGGTGCTTTGGGTCAGGGGGGCTGCCCCCACCAAAGCACCTTCTCTGTTGATGGGGACAAGGGCCTCTTCCTCACAACCCTGACTGGTGTGTGTGGGGGTCTGCAGGCAGGAGGCTTATCAAAAAGGGAATGTTCCCTTTAACAAGCGATTCCCGGCCCTCCTATATGTGAATGAGTACATAGTACCCATATTCATTCACCAAAAAAGTGTAAAAAGTAAATAAAAACACAACACAAGTTTTTTGACAAGTCATTTATTAAAAAATAAAAAATAAAAGACAATGTCCCCCAGTGTAGATCCATCATCAATCACAATGCCCGCCGCCACTGCTGACCCGAAAAAAGAAAAACTTTGGTCCCGATGAAAGTTCCTGCCATCTGCCAGTTCCACCATTTGTCAGCTCTTAAATAACTAAGTGGCAAGGACATGCTGGGTCAGTGACAGGGGTGGGGTGGGATCTGAGGGTTTCCAAATTTCAATAAATCAACCACCCACAGACCCCCACAACCACCAGCCATGTTGAGGGCATGTGGGCTGGTATGGTTCCAGTCAGTGACATCACAAGGGGGCGGGGCGACCCACTGATGTCATCATGTGAACCTTAGCTATTTAAAAAATGTCAGATGGAGGAGCCTTGTTTGTGCAGTGGTGCACAGCCATGTTGGAACAGGAAGGGGCCATCCCCAAACTGTTCCCATAAATTTGGGAGCATGAAATTGTCCAAAATGTCTTGGTATGCTGACACCTTAAGAGTTCCCTTCACTGGAACTAAGGGGCCAAGCCCAACCCCTGAAAAGCCACCCCACGTCATAATTCCTCCTCCACCATATGACTTGGACCAGTGCACAAAGCAAGGTCCATAAAGACATGGATGAGTGAGTTTGGGGTGTAGGAACTTGACTGGCCTGCACAGAGTTCAGACCTCAACCTGACAGAACACCTTTGGGATGAATTATAGGGGAGACTGTGAGCCAGGCCTTCTCGTCCACATCAGTGTCTGACCTCACAAATGAGCTTCTGGAAGAATGGTCAAACATAGACACACTCCCAAACCTTGTGGATAGCCTTCCCAGAAGAGTTGAAGCTGTTATAGCTGCAAAGGGTGGGCTAACTCAATATTGAACCCTATGGACTAGGGATGCCATTAAAGTTCATATAAGGGCAGGTGTCCCAATAATTTTTTGTTAATATAGTGTACTTGGTATCCTACAATCATCAAAATAAGGAGAATTTAATTTAGGGTTTTTTTTTTTTTCGGATGGGTTATTGTAAATACAATAAATATACTGTGTGTGTGTGTGTATATATATATATATATATATATATATATATATATATATATATATATATATATCTAGTGTATCTCACAAAAGTGAGTACACCCCTCACATTTTTGTAAATATTTTATTATATCTTTTCATGTGACAACACTGAAGAAATGACACTTTGCTACAATGTAAAGTAGTGAGTGTACAGCTTGTATAACAGTGTAAATTTGCTGTCCCCTCAAAATAACTCAACGCACAGCCATTAATGCCTAAATCGCTCGCAACAAAAGTGAGTACACCCCTAAGTGAAAATGTCCACATTGGGCCCAATTAGCCATTTTCCCTCCACGGTTACGTGACTCGTTAGTGTTGCAAGGTCTCAGGTGTGAATGGGGAGCAGGTGTGTTAAATTTGGTGTTATCACTCTCTTATACTGGTCACTGTAAGTTCAACATGGCACCTCATGGCAAAAAACTCTCGGAGGATCTGAAAAAAAGAATAGTTGCTCTGCATAAAGATGGCCTAGGCTATAAGAAGATTGCCAAGACCCTGAAACTGAGCTGCAGCATGGTGGCCAAGATGTAGATCTGGTTTTATATCTTTAGGGAGAACCCCAATTGGCTTTTTTGTGGGTTCTCCATTACATCATCTAGATAAGGTTCTGGTATAGATGAAAGGAATCCCCAGTCAATTTGTTAACAAACAGAAATAAGAGGCCAAAACAGTAATGTATTGGGAATTTAAAACAGCATTTATTTTTTTTCTTTGTAAATTTCAGTTTTTCTGTAGTAAATGCCAGCTAGGAGCTGTTATTTACATTTAAATGCCAGTTTTGCTGTAGTAAGCTGTATACATCATACATGTGTGCCATTTTACAGGCAGGTTAAGGTGATCCCCAGGAATGTTATTTAAAATCATTTTACATATTGAATGTTTTATTTTAGGCATTGCATATTTTTTTTTTTATCATTTATATTTGCTTTGTTGCAAATTCCTCAGGTTAGTGCCTTTGTTTGACAATCCCTTGCGTATTGTCTATAAAAATTACCATTACTGTTTTATTTAACATATGGCTTCCAATGGATTTTGGACTGGGCACACAATTTTAGGTAAGTTCACTGAACCTGCCTCATGCTGAACCCAAGTACTTTCATCTCATCTCTAATATTAATCAGTGATTCAATGGATTACTGCATCTGCAAATTTCAATAATAGATTAGATCAGTTTTGCAGTTCAGGGGCTTTAAAGCCCAACCTGATGGGCATGTGAGTCTGCTGCAGGTATTGAAAAATTGATGTTAATAAAATACATATTGACAATGGATTACATTTTTATTAGCTTTGTTTAACTAGGTTATGTGAATACACTCCATTCACTATAAGAGTATTTATACCCCAGATAGCAAGCAATTGTGCTACAAGTTTGAAAATGCCTTGCTAAGCTATTGCTAGACTTGCCAGATTTCACAAGTCTGCTCCAGATCAACTTTCTTTGCAAACATTCTGCAAGTCCGCTACAAGTTCTGGTTTGTTTACATTGTTACATTGTTACCTAATTCGTTATTGTGCCAAGCAAATATACTGTATATTGGGTACAGCTTGATTCAAAGAAGACTGCTGTTTACAACCCATGTGAACTGCCATAACGAAAAACAATGGCCAAGCCTTTTAAGTAGAACTAACAATGTTGAGGAAACTGGAAGGAGTAACACCATCGGTATATATTGCATGTTTATATAATTCCCATCAAATTAAAATATAATAATAATTACAATATTGTTTACATTTGTTAATGGAGATTTCATATAAACGCATTATTTAACAACTTCAAGGACTCCAATCAGTGTAAATCACCAGTAAATTTACACAGTATCAGGATTTGTGCACACACTGTTTCTGATTTATATAGCAAACTGCAGAGAATCCTGTGCCAAAGGTTACAAATAACTGTATAGCAGACAGGATTTCATTTCTAATCAAGCATTTTGTTTATGGTTACAGGTCCCAGTTTGCATAGAGCTATAAGCATATACTAGAAAGATAGCATCTGGAAACTAAAAGGCAAAAAAGCAAGACTTTACATCCTCATGCAGATCTGTCATTTTATTAAACTTTAAAAGATAAATTCACCTTTGGAACATGTTACAGGTTCCATCCATATTTGAAATGGAACATGTAATATTTTCAAGCTCCATCCACCTCTCCCCCGTTCCCCCTTCCCCCATGACAGTGGGAAGGGGGTTATTCTCTGTGCACCTGCTGTCACTTTTTGAAAAAAGTGCAGCTATGCGGGGCTCTGCCACACAGTCACATCTTTCTTTCACAGTTTCCTGTGAATGAATAAATTACAAGTACCATCTGCCACTGTGGCAGGTGGAATAGTAGTTTCAATGGGCTGTGGGGGAACTGATGAGCACTTGTGTAATCCATTGACTTGTCCTCTAGCTTTCAAATAGAAAACCTGTAGAAAGATATTGGCTGAAACCTGTCTGCAGGAGCCCACATTGCATCTGTGATCTACTGATTGCAGGAGCAATTCTTTTCAGGCTTCTGATAGAAAAAAAAAATGTGCTTTTATTTCAGAAGAAATATGTGCATTTAAAATCTTATCAATAAAGGTGAACTTATCCTTTAAAACAAAAACATTAGTGTCTGTTTATTACACTTTTTTATTACTAAATATACCATTTGCTTGGAGTCCCTCTTTAAATTGTGTATTTTTAACATGGTTGGCATCCTGCCTTTTTGTTTACAGTAGGCTGACAAGATTGATTCTAAATGCAAAAAGCTGCCTAATGTTGTTAGCCTGAAACAAGGAATTATGTTACTTGCATGATCTTTAGGTGAAAAACTGTAACAGAACCACAAAAAATATTTTGCTTAAGAAAACTGTATATAATTCATACATTAAAAAATATATTTTGGCTTTACATACACTTTAGGCTCATCATAAACAAACATTACAGCCTACAAGAATTTGAGGAACTACAATTTCCAACCAGGATACTTCCCTCGACAAAGAGGGATGATTTGCATTGCCTAGGTCTGATTTAGGATGTATGTTTAGCATACATAGGATTAAGAATGTATTTTAAATGTTTGTCACATACTTCTCACATTTCACTATATATGCATTCACCATGGCAACATATTTTTTAAAAATAATATTGCAATGATATATAATCATTTTAACATGAATTGGGGTTCTTTATTATGTTTTGTCATGTAATTGTAAGGTAACAAAAAAGTAAAAAGCATGGCTGGAAAAGGCACTGGCAAGGCAACAAAATAGTAAAAAGCATGGCTGGAAAAGTCACTGGCACCAAAGCAGGATTCAATTAGTTGGAATTTGCTTTTATACTGCCAGATGAAAATTATGTAATTATACCTGTGTACTAAAAATAAGTAAAGGCTAAAATGCTAGGTCCCATCATGATATTATTACTGTAAATGTTGACTGAAGCATATACAATTCCTGACATTTTTTTTTTAAGAATTTGCATTAAGTTACAGTATATAATTAAAAAATTGTGATAAGACCTATCAACTGTTTTTTTTTAAATAATGCTGAAAAATGGGAGTGAAGGTGTAGCTAGTGCATGATGGCAATGGATGCATAGTCACTGACCTTCTGCTGCAACCCAAGGATAACTCTCAATCCAGCCACCCCTGCTCTCCGATACACAACATCTCATGGGCTGCTGAGGTTAGAGTGCCTCATGTTACCCTCCCTGCACACCAGAGACAGTCCTGCCATGTGCCTGTAGCACCTATGGTGGTGAACCCTCCAATGTCTACGAGATCTGTTCCTACTAAGCACCAATGCTCTTGCTCATCAATTACCACCACAATGATGGCCACCACAAGCACAACTTTAGAGTAGGCATACTCTCCTTCCTGATCCTTGATAGATATATGCAAAGCTTGAGATTGTAAAGACTTTATTAAAACCCTACCTACTCCCTCAGAAATGAGAGCTACATCCTTTAACTATAAACTAACTACAAGTCAGAGATCCAATCCATACATTGGAAAACTTTTACTCCTGCTCATCCCTCTCTGCCACAATACAAACTCAGGTGCAGCAGTTAATTGAACACGAGATGCATATCCATATTCTATTCCTGCTGCAACTTAAAAAAAAACAGAAATCACCAAATCCATATCTGAGTCTAGGAATAGCCCGAGTAGACAAGAGGCACGACCTCCTCCCAACATTAAAAGGCGTATTTATTCTAGGGCACTACAGACAGAGTAAACTTGGAGATAGGTGGGTCTACAGAACCCTGGGCCTCTAGAGCCCTGACCCCTTTAGACCACAAGATGTCATATGTCATGTGCACTCTTCAAGCACCAATGAAGACATAATGACCAAGACCAGGGACCTGGACCCCCTTGACTTCAATGCTGCTACTATCAGACTACTTCTGCATCTTTCCAAGCATACTTATGCCATGCTGTGAGGGATGTCCATTTAGTTCCATGTACCCCACAGATGTAATCCATGTAATCCACCTCATAGCTCCCATCCCCACCTTCACTGCACTGAAATAGATGCCAAGGAAGTCCTCCTCAGACTATCACAAACACTGGGACATTTTTGCTTCCAGTAACACTACCAATACAGCTACATTATTCTTTCCAGTGACACCCCTAATGCTGGGACATTTCTTGCTTCTACTTACACTTCCAATGCAAGGGCATTCTTCCTTTCAATGACACCACCAATGCAGGAATATTTATCTTGGTAGTGATACCATTGATGCAGGGACATTGTCTCCTTCACCACTATTAGTCCCATATTTGTGCAACAATATTAAAAATCTTCAGTTTGTTACATTGTGCCACAACCATTAGCGCTATTTCAGCACATGCCACAAACATTACATACCTTTCAGAGTGGTGTGCTGCACTATTAGCCCCATACCCTCCTTCACCCTGGTAGTGAATAAGTGCACAGTATTTAAACATTTGTACTAGGCCTCATGTTACAAGACAGCCTTTATTTAAAATTTAAAAAAGCACATTTTTAGAGTGTAATTATTTCACAAAAAGTTAGTACCAAAATTTTGTAGCGACTACATGAACATAGTTTTACTAGGCCATATTTTGAACAGGGCAGACACCAACACTTTTCAGCTATTATTACTATTAGTATTAAACGAAAAAGCAAGGCAACATCTTTAGAGTGTATTATTTCAGTGAAAAAAACATTGTAATATTGTAGTGACTATGTGTGCAGTATTAAAGAACTTGTACTAGGCTGCATTTTAAACAGCACACACACGCCAGCCAGCTTTTAATAAAAAAGAGACAGGGGGCGCGGCTTGCGAGCGCTCAGAATGGCAGCCTAAGCCGCAACCTCTCCGCGTTGACCAGGGGAACGACGCCATCTACCAGTTTTTCCCTACCTTCACGACACAGTGACCAAGGAGGAACCATGCAGCGCAAATGAAAAGATGAGAGGCAGCCGCAAAAGCTCACCGACTTTTTCTTCAGGCAGGCACCACACAGAAGAGGACTCCAAGATGGCGCCAACATCGTGGCCCAGCACAATACAGCAGCCTGCACGGATCTCCCGGAAGCTGATCCGGGAGACATCCAGGGGGATATTGAGCACCCACCCCTCCACTCACCCAGGCACAGCCCAACATCTGCTAGACCTGCCAAGGTCAAGATGCGCCAGGATTCCCCTCACTATTCGCTGGACACAGTGAGTAAGGACGCACAGGCCTCAGGCCTTGACCACGGCCCACAGCAACCCATTGCATCGTTCCCCACACTGGGACAGCCAGTCCTAGACACGACCATAAAGGCCATGCTGCTGTCCTTACAGTCCTCACTCATGGCTAGCATCTCTTCTATATTTAACAGTCACTGTTGAAATGCACCAAATGGGGGACAGAGTCCAGCACCTAGAAAACAAGTTTTCTGAATGTGCCCACACAGTTAACGATTTAGTTGACGCCTATACCGATCAAAAAGAAGACACATCGGGGGGCGTGGCCTGGCGTCAACATGAGCCGACGCACACTTGAGGACCTCGGCTGAGGACCGATAGAATCCAGGGGAATCATGCCTCTGGAGTAAAGGGTGAGCCATCTAAACACCCCATCGACAATCCCCACACCTCAAGCCACATTTCAAGCCGGAAATCGGGCGGATTGACGGCCGGCTTCCGCACGGCCAAAAATCGAGGCAGCGGCTTTGCGGCCTACTAACGCTGGAACGAATCGCGTACCCCCTGGATCCACAATCCACAGCCCACTCTCCTAAGTCCACATCATACCCTCCTGGGCCCCTACCCTGTTGTAATTGACTGCACCAATACAGGGTTTAAAACCCTAGCTTCTGAGACCTCCGTGGCCTGACATCTGGCGTTCCGGGCCTACAGTACTCGACAATTGTAAGGCCTGTGCACTAAATTTAGATAGCACCCAGGGCTCTGTGGTGCGCTAACGGTCATTATACATCAGGATTTGCCCTAGTAGTGTAGAGTCCACAGTGAACCACCGGGGCCTAGGCCAGGCCTAACTACCAACTACCAACTAGCCCACACACAGGGGCACAGAAACCTAAACCCAAGTAGAAGATTTCAACATAATGGCACACTAGACCTGAGCCCAAATAAGCCCGGTCGTTATTCCACAGCGAGTGTTGGGAGAAATATACGTTACTCATCACCAGTTGTGAAACCACAAATATAGCCACCTGTTAACAATGTCACGCAAAAGAAAAGAAGACAGGGACCCCAAAAAACTCACTGCCTTCTTTCAATGGTCAGATAATAACAGAAGAAAAGAACACGAGAAATCAGACACCTACACATCTAGTCAGCTTGTAGCTTACACCGACCTCCCTGATGCTGACTCGGGAGATGGAGACGTAGCGTTGATGCCATCTTCCTCCACCCAATCACCACCAACTAGCCCATCATCCCAAAGCCCCGCCAAGTTTAAGATGAGATTGGATCCTCCTAATTAGGACACGGAAAACGCAAGTCCCTCACTCCCACAGCTACACCATTCTATAGCATCCTTTCCCACCACTGGACAACCGGTCTTAGATTCTACACTGAAAGATATGTTATTATCCCTGCAGATTTCACTCACATCCAATTTCACTGCAGTCCTAAATTTTCAACGGAATTAAAAAACATAGATGAAAGGGTCCACCACATAGAAAACAAAATGGGGGAGGCGCATGCGCGGAAGCTCCAAGATGGACGGCTGATCCAGGAGCTCCGCGCTTACCCCGGCCATCGGTTCTCCAAACCCGCCAGTACTCACAGGAGGGAGCCAGGAAGAGATGGGATAATCCCCCAACAGCGAGCGAGCCGCGGAGGCCCAGAAAGTGACCCGCAAAGTGGCTCCAAGTCCATGGATCACCCGCTCTGCTCCATTAGGGTGCGCCAAGATGGCCGCGGCGGCAGCCTAAAACATCCTAGGAAGCAGCGCAAGCCTCCCCGGACCCCCATATGGAGCTGGAAGGAGGTATAAACCTCCGCACAGCTGAGGAAGAGCTACCCCAGGCTTTACCGCCGTCGATAGGACAGCTGCAGCTTAAACCGGGTGGACCAAGATGGCCACCGTCAAGGCCTAAAGGATAGTGTAAGCATCCAATTCACCCAGCCGCCATTCAAAGCAGTCGCCAAGGAGGGGAGCAACTATACACAGACCTATAAAAAGTCCCCTAGACCCAGGGGCCCTGACAACGCACATACTACAGAGGCATTCTGTTAACTCCCAAGGTCAGGACTTTTGGAGACGGTGGGAGGCCCCCAATATTGGTGAGTGATACCTCTGTCTTGTACTATAAGAAATAACAGGAGGAAAGAGAATCGTGGAAGGCTCTTTACTTTTCAAAACGGCAGGTAACCAGCAGGTTTACCATCAGCAGTGGGTCCCTAATAATTCCCTGCATGCAGGGAATGACAGCTAGGAGAGCACTTATTAATCTCTTCACAGAGCCTAAACAGGCCCCCTCCTCGGACATGAACTCATTAGGAGCCCCTGCAATTTCCACATTGCAAAAAACCTCACTGGAGAACAGACCAGTTATCTCTCCAGCCACCCTCATCCTTACGCCGGGGCCTAATATACCCGCTCATCAGACTCTATTAATATCCCCAGCATCCACGGAGTCACTCCTACGCCGCACAATGGAAGATTCTCCCCTCACACCGGCAGCCCGCTCCCCTTTATGCCAGCATGAAATGAACAACACTAGCTCCATGTATCAGGACCCTGGCCTAAATACAGTGGACTTAGGAATAAATTCTCTAATCTATTGGAAAGGGGATTGGCGAATACAGCAGCTAAAATTACAGGGGATATAAAAGCAGACTTCTCTATGCTGAGATCCAGAATGGACGCTATTGAACAAAAGCTGGATTTCACCGTGGCCAGGACCAACCAGAACTCTGACCACCTACAAATCCTTCAGGACCAACTGGACATCGCCCTAGCAAGAATAGACGACCTGGAAAACAGGTCGCGAAGATACAACTTTAGAGTGAGGGGCCTCCCGGAAAACATCACCGAAGTCATCCCCGCTATCCGGGACCTGATTAAAACAATCATCCCAAATGTACCTAAACACAGACTAGAATTGGACAGAGCTCATAGAGCCTTGGGACCCCCAAAAAAGGATGGCTCCCCCAGGGACGTCATAGTCAAACCGCACTATTATGCCGTCAAAGAGGAGATAATGAGGGCCTCACGATCCAACTCATCCATCTCTTGTATGGGGCACCAAGTCCAAATTTTTGCAGACCTTTCCCCCAACACTATCCAGAAGAGAAGAGCTCTCAAACCGCTTCTCCTAATCCTGCAACGAGCTGAGATAAATTATTGGTGGGCGTTTCCGTTTGCGGTCAAATTCAACCTAAAGGGGAAAACATTCTCCTTCTCAAGTCTAGCAGAGGGGGAAAAACTTCTGCTGCACCTCAAATTAATCTCCCATGAAGCACCAATGGATCTCACAGACCCGACTGGATCACAAGTTAAGAGACCACTCCCCTTCCGATCCCTACTGGAAACTACACCACCCCTCTAGAGGTCTCCAGTCCCTGGGTGAGTGCTGCAGTAGATATAAGCTCTTTTCCTTGCATGCTCCATGGCTAAGGCTCCCAATAAATGTCTCCAAATAGCCTCCCACAATGCTCAAGGGCTAAATTCTCCTGTAAAAAGGAGGAAAGTGCTCTCCCAGTACAAATCACTTAACTTGGATGTTATCCAAGAAACCCACTTCCCCATATGGTACAGCCCCAAATTCCTCCACTCACATTTTCCAGTTTTCTTTACGGCTAACGCAGAATCCAAAACCAAGGGGTAGCTATTCTATTCTCCAAAACTTGTGGCTTCTCCCTCCTCGGGGAAATTAAAGACCCAGAAGGGAGATACATAATAGTAAAGGGTACCATTGATGGGATTATATACGCTTTTGTATCCTACTACGCCCCTAACAAGGGCCAACTCCATTTTTTCAAAACGTTGCTCGCCACTATCCAGCCACACCTAGAAGGCAGGGTCATCATGGGAGGCGATTCTAATATCACTTTTGACCAAAGTCTCGATAAATCCAAACCACTGGGACATGAATTAACACGCCCGACTAGAGCGAGTCTAAAATTGGCCAAAATGCTTCATGCATCTAATCTATCTGATGTTTGGAGGGAACTAAACCCAACCAGGAGGGACTATACCCACTTTTCTCATCCTCACAACTCATACGCACTTCTAGATCATCTGCTAGTACATTCTCACACTACTCCGCTAATATTGAACTCTAGGATAATTGACACCCCACTCTCTGACCACTCTATAGTCCTCATGCAATTACGTTCCGACCCCAATTTCGCGAAACAATTACAGTGGAGATTAAATGAATCATTACTGGCCGACCCTGTTAGGGTCTCTGAAATTAATAAATCTCTCAAGGAATTCTTTCTACTCAATGACAGAGCCGAGACTTCGGCGGAAGTCCTCTGGGCTGCCCACAAAGTCTTCATCAGGGGAAAGATAATACAAATAGCTTCGCTACTCAAAAAAGAGAGAACGGCGGATCTGATTAAGCTGGAAAATGTGTTCGTGTTGCTACAGGCACAACATAAAGCTAGACCCTCTAACGTTCTCACTGAGCAACTAGATAAAGCAGGGCTAGAGCTTAATATGGCCCTAACGACCAAAGCAGAGAAATCAATCCGCTGGAGCAGTCAGAAATTCTATACACACAAGGATAAACCAGGTTCAATGCTAGCGGCTAGACTCTCCCCCAGATGTCGTCAACACCATCTCCCCAAAATTAGAGTCCCAGGTCATGGCCTTTCCTCGTACACGAAGAAAATTCTGGAGACTTTCCATAAGTTTTACTCTGACCTTTACGGTGCCACCAAAGGGAATAGTCTAAATTCCTAAAAGACATCCCCCTCCCCGCCTTGACACTCGAACACAAACAGCTATTAGAAGCTCATTTTACTGAGGCAGAAGTCTCGGATGCTATTAAGAACTTAAGAAAGGGATCGGTCCAAGGTCCAGATGGACTATCTATACCTTATCCCCTTTTCCAAGACACTTATCCCCCATATGACAAAATTTTTCAACTTTAAAACTCAGGGCACCCCCTTGGATCCTCAACTCAACTTGGCCTATATAACGGTTATCCCAAAACCTAATAAGATTCCTGAAGAGGTTAGCAACTATAGACCCATATCACTGATCAACAACGACATTAAAATTCTAACAAATATCATGGCTAATAGGCTAGCCTCTTTTATAAGCTCCTACATTCACAAAGACCAGGTAGGCTTTATCCCAGGCAGACAGGGCCCAGATCAGACACGTAGAGCTATCGACCTGATATCTCTCCTACAAGCCAACTGGGAGGGCGGCGATAAGCAGTGAGGCATGGTCCTATCTCTAGATCTCCAAAAGGCTTTTGACTCAGTATCTTGGAACTACATATTTACTATTCTGGAGACTTGGGGATTCGGCCAACGCTTCATGGGAGTCATAAGGGCCCTATACTCGTCCTCCTCAGCACAAATAAGGTTACAAGGATACCTTTCTAACCCGATATCTATAACTAAAGGAACAAGACAGGGCTGTCCTCTCTCCCCACTTATTTTCGCCATAGCTATTGAAACCCTCGCAATTGCCATTCGCCAAAACCCAGACATTAAGGGGATCTCTTGTGGCTCTCAAATACATAAATGTGGCCTATTCGCAGATGACATCCTTCTATTTATCACTTCCCCCCATACATCCCTTTCCAACCTGAATAGACTACTAGATTCATTTGCTAAACATTCTGGCCTTGCAGTAAACTACTCTAAGTCCAGTGCGCTGAATATTTCCTTCCCGCAGGATACAGTGGCATCACTGCAACACTCATTCCCATTTCAATGGAGTCCTTCCTTAATAAAATACCTAGGCATTAATCTGACGGCTAAAATAGAGGATTTATATGCTAGTAACTTTCCACCCATGTACCGAAAATTAGAGGAGGACCTAAAATCTTGGTCAAAGAATAGTCTCTCCTGGTTGGGCAGAATCAACGTGGTCAAAATGACCCTCCTCCCGCAGATCTTATACTTGTTCCGAGCCCTTCCAATCCCCATCAGGAAAAAACACTTAAGGTCCCTTCAGAGTAAAATTGGGGCAATACAGGCTTCAGGTTCTCCCAAAACACATTATATTGCCATAGGAAGAGGGGAGGGCTGGGGGTTCCATCCCTCCTCAAATACTATCAAGCGGCAAGACTAGCTCAACTTTCCCGAGTTTACACGAGGTCTGAGAAACCAGATTGGATTTGAATCGAAAGACAGGTGGCTCCGCAGTACACAATAGATTTCCTTCTCTGGACTCAACCGAAAAAAAGACCCCCTATCCTATCCCCGACCCTCTCTCACTCCTTTGCTCTTTGGGACTCATTACGCAGCCACCCAGACTTGGTAACCACTATGACTCCCTTACCGCACATTTTTCGCAACCCAGACTTTCCCCCCGGGCTGGATATAAAAGCGTTCAAATGGTGGTTGGACAAGGGGCTGTACCATATAGGGCATTTCTTCAGTCCCTCAGGCCCCATTTCTCTGAATTACTGTGTTAATAAACTGGAGATCCCGTCCTCTAAAAAGTTTATATTCCGACAAATTTTTAATTTCCTAAGGCATATCTGGAAAGAAAAACGTCTACCCCCAAAAATTTTGGCTTACGAAACTTGGTGTGGCCAAGCCACGGAGCAGAGGGGAGGCATCTCAGTAATCTATGCAGCCCTTACTCAGTCATCTGAAAAGGCCCCCTACATGAAACAATGGGAGGAGGATTTTCAAATCTCTTGGGACCTGGAGACTTGGAATAGAGCTCTCTCCGATTCCTTTAAAGGCATTCTAAATACTGTCCTTATGGTGGCGAGCATTAAGGTCATCACCAGATGGTACCCTACCCCGGCTAAACTAGCACGTATATATCCCTCAGCTACCCCACAGTGTTTTAGGGGTTGCGCCCTTTTTGGATCAATGCTTCACATCTGGTGGGAATTCCCAAGAATAAGACCTTTTTGGAGGAGAATCTTTAACCTCATCAAGAGGCTTACCAAGTCCGTGGTACCCTGAGATCGCCCTTCTGAATGCCCAGATCCCGAACCTATCGAAATCCAACAAAAAATTGGTTCAATTCATACTAATCGGAGCTAAACTCTCAATTGCCAAATCCTGGAAAAAACCAAGAGTATCCTTCGCTGCTACAGTGCAGAACATTTCTTGGATTATGTCTCAGGAAAGGCTGGCTAGCATCCTTTCAGATACCACCAATAGATTTGAAGGGATATGGGAACCTTGAGCAGCATACATAGGTGTCTCTCTCATTCCAGGCCTCAACTTACAACCGTACAGGGCAGACCTGACCTAACACAAGGTGTTTATCTCCATTCTCTCCCCTTTCTCTCTTCCCTTTTTCTTTTTTTGTTATTTTTCAGTTTATTAGACCATCTATGTTTCTTGTTCCCACTTTTATCCAGCCTAATTGTTAGCTGCAAGAACTAAGCAGCCCCATCCCGGAGTTCTCACCTATCCACTCCCTATTAATAACCCTCCAGCCTAAATAGATGTTGGACTTTGATACTATGTTCTCTTATTACAATGTTAACTTCCCTCTGGGCACAGCTTGATCCCTTCATGGGGTACCTGGAGGCAGGGGGAACTTAAGTCCACCTCTACTGTCCAATAAACGACAGGATATTGCATTTCTTTCTACCCTGGAATTACCTGTTGTAGATGGGACAATGGTTAGGTACTACATTTAAGGTAACAATGATGGCACAATTACCTCTTTGTATGATTGTTTGAATTTGGCTTTCTTTTATTGTAAACTTTCCTGTCTTGCATGAATTTGAAATAAAAATTTTTGAAAGTAAACAAAAAAAAAGAAAACAAAATGGGGGAGTGCACTGACACGGTAAACGGCCTGGTCGGTGCTTACACAGACCAGAAAGAGGAAACCACATGGATAAAATCCAAGCTGGCTGACCTTGAAGACCGCTCAAGGCGGAACAATCTAAAAATCCGGGGGATCCCGGAAAATATCTCTTCTTCGGAGCTACACACTTATGCCACTAAATTATTCTCGATCATTGTGCCAGAGTTGTCTCCGATAGAACTCACCATAGACAGGATCCATAGGATCCCCAAACCATGTCATTTGGATGACTCCGTCCCCAGAGATGTTCTACTAAGAATCCACTTCTTCCAAGCTAAGGAACAAATTCTAACCAAAGCAAGATCCATGGCTCCATTCTCTGACCCTTTCGCAGGTATTCAAATATACTCTGACCTATCCCAACACACGTTACAAATGAGAAGACAACTTAAAACAGTAACTAAAGCCCTCAGCAACCACAAACTGATTTACAAGTGGTGTCACCCAGGAACCCTGATGTTTACTAGGAATGGCACACAGTACGCTATTTCTGACATTGATAATGGAATGAAACTACTCCATTCATGGGGCATAGTGCCTGACTTACCACAGGAAGACCATGCTAAAATTGCACACCCTCATCCTCCTCAATTTGAGCGACGCAGGCAACAAAACCAAGCACCAAAGCACAAATGATTCTCCAAACTATCCTATATTAACAACTTCTAATGCTCAACCGGGCCCACGGCTCAGTGTTCTTAAGGCCCAGAACTTTACCCCCAATCCTGTCAGCTGCTTTTTGAGCTTTAAATTGCTGACTGTTTGCAGTTCTTGTTTGTTTTGCCTTTATACGTTTGTCACTGTTTGATTCCTTTTTTGCCTTATCGTGAATAAACAAACCTACTATTCACCTACGGTTAACCAATTTGCAAGCTAACTGTTTTGCTTCCTTCCACAACTCTTTAGCCCAACAAGGTACACAGGAAACGTAGGGAGAAAATTGCTGTATTAACCCTCGACGAATCGCCAGGAGACTTCTAGTTCACCCAAATGTGAGTCTGTCCAGTTATATTCACTACTTAACTATTTAGTAACATGTCCATAAATATCCTATCCCTCAACACAAAAGGATTAAATCATCCAGCAAAAAGAGCATCCCTTTTGTGAACCGCTTTATCAAATAACTGTGACATCCTATGCGTCCAAGAAACACATTCTGCACATGGATCCTCTCCAATGTGCCAGCATAAATCCTTCCCAAATATCTTCAAGTCCAGTTACTCAAAAAAACAACAAGGAGTCCTTATCGCTATTAGAGATACTTTATCTTTCCAGCTTTAGAAACACAACTGATCCAGAGGGGAGATTTGTTATCCTCAACTGCATCATAGAGAACTCCCCATACACCATAGCCTCCCTATATGCTCCAAACAAACGTCAAATGATTTTTCTGAGATCCACCTTCAAGAAAATCAAAGACTTCCAACAAGGGCATCTACTGATTTGTGGAGACTTCAATATAGTACCTGACTATGATCTAGATTCATCTTCTGGTCCCAAAAGATTTGCTTCACCGCTGAAAAAGCTTATAGCAGAATTTGATGTATACGATGTATGGAGGTGTTGCCACACAGAAGAGAGGGACTACACATACCTCTCTCCGCATCACAACACGTACTCACGCATAGACCTTTTTCTTTCAGACAAATGGCTCTTACAGAATGTTAAATCATCAAAAATCCACACTATCACCTGGTTGGACCATGCGCCTATTAGCATAGAAATAATAAACAAAACAACTCATCCCCAATCTTATTTATGGAGACTTAACAACTCTCTCTTACAAAATACTACAGATTCAAAATTCCTATCCAAACGTCTGGAGGAATTTTTTTCTATCAATAAGGACTCGGTCTTCCGACCCGGCGATTTTGTGGACTACTCACAAGGCCTATATTAGAGGGTTTTTCATACAGCTGGGTTCCAAAATGAAAAATAAGAGGTTGCAGCGTCTCACAGAGCTCACAACAGCAATTGAGACAGCAAATACTCAAAACAAACTAAAACCATCTCCCACATTACACTCCGCAATATTTAAACTACACCACGAGCTCCGCGCCTTGTTGCTAGTAAACTTTGAACAGATGCAACGCAAACTCAAAGCCAAATCATATGTGACTGGCAACAGAGCGAGGAAGTCCATGGCTCTCCGAATCAAAGGACACTGCACCAAAACCAAAATAGCTTCCCTACACCATTCAAACACTCAGGAACAACTCCTCAACCCTCAATTAATAGCAGATGCCTTCAGTGACTATTATAGTGACCTGTACAATATTAAATACGCTAAAAATTCACATATACCTTCCCAAGAAGAGATACATTCCTTTCCAGACTGCTTAAAACTCCCCACGCTATCGGAAGACCAACTTATCACTCTAAACTCCCCATTTACCAAAGAGGAAATAAAACTAGTGATAGAAAAATTACCTAACTCTAAATCTCCAGGGCCGGATGGACTCACAGGAGAATATTACAAAATGTTCCTTAATCTACTAATTCCGCATATGTGTGACCTCTACAATGACGCTGCGGCCTTGTCCTCATTCCCAACAGAAATGCTCTCGGCGCTTGTGGTAACCTTGCCAAAACCGGGAAAAGACCCCACACTCCCTCAGAACTATCGTCCCATATCCCTCTTAAATCTTGATCTCAAGATTTACGCCAAAATGCTGGCAAATAGACTGGTAGACATAATGCCTTTATTGATCTACAAGGACCAATCAGGCTTTACTAAAGGCCGACAATCGTCGGACACCATGAGACGACTAATCAATCTAATACACCTTGCAAACTCCACCAAAACGCCTTCCCTGCTGCTCTCGTTAGACGCAGAGAAGGCGTTTGATAGGGTCAATTGGGACTACTTGGCTCTAGTCCTACAAAAATTTGGACTCTCAGGTCTCATTTCTAAAGCTATCCTAGCACTACATACTAAACCATCTGCAAGAGTATACACATCCAACCTACTTTTTACGTCTTTCCAGATTACCAATGGCACTAGGCAGGGATGCCCTCTATCCCCACTAATCTTTAATCTTGTTATGGAACCCCTTGCTGAACATGTCAGAACAAACAATAGAATTACAGGATTAGTCATCAACCCTCATCATCATAAAATTAGCTTGTTTGCGGACGACGTAATCCTAATTCTAACTAATCCATCATCATCCCTTCTAGAAACCCAAAAGATTCTTAAGTGGTTGAGCAAGGTATCCTACTATAAAACAAACTAAAATAAATCATACATACTTGATCTTGGCATTGATGCTACAACACAAAATCTCCTCCAATATCAATACAAATGGGCAGATAAAAGTATACCCTACCTGGGCATCCAACTCACTAGATCCACCAAATCCTTGTTTAAGCTTAACTACCTTCCCATCAGAGATAAAATTCAACAAGAGGTTCAAAAACTAGGCAAACACAAATTTTCATGGGCAGGCAGATTAGCAGCATTTAAGATGATGCATTTACCTCAAATTATGTATTTATTTAGAACTCTCCCAATACCAATTCCATCCAGTTTATTTTTAAATCCCTTCAGTCCGTACTATCCCAACTAGAGGTAAGATAAGAGATCTAGATGTGCACACTACAAACTAATTAAACATAGATCGGTGGGAGGAGTTGGTTACATAGATTTCTATGATTACTACGTTGCTTCAGCATTAACACAACTTAAAGAATGGTTTTCGCCTCACCCAAATAAGCTGTGGGGAACAATAGAAGCCACCTACAATAAACGCCAACCACTAACTTCATGGCTATACGGGGCCCTTCTAGGAATAAAGACTCCGTCTTTTCTACCCCCTACCATGTTAACTTCCATCAAAACATGGACACATCTGCTTCAACAAGCCCATCATCACTGCGCAAAAATTCCCCTGAAAATCCCACTATCTTCCCTAACCCCTTTAATAGCCTAAACGACCCTAGACTCGTGGACCCAAAAAGGCATTGCACATATACTTGACCTATTTGATGGCAATTCACTCAAACCTTTCCCCCACCTACAAAAAGAATTCAACCTCCTACCAGTCGATGTATTCCCATACATGCAAATGTCTTTCCAAATCCACAATCACACAACATATGATACAAAACCAAGCATGGTCTTTCCTTAACTCCACTTCCTCACAACCAAAAGGAATCCCCATCTTCTACAATATGCTCCAACAAAAAAAAGTATTCCAAAAATCACCCCCTTTTAAGCAATGGGAAACAGATCTTGGTCAATCCTTCATGGAAGAACAATGGTCTAAAGCATGTAGAGCCACTCAGAAAGTCACCTGCTGCGCCACACTGTGGGAACTATCCACAAAAATCATTTTAAGATGGTATTAGACCCCTGATAGACTATCGCATTTCAATACCCACCTCTCAAACAGCTGTTGGAGGAAGTGCGGAATGAAAGGTGATATATTGCAAATACTCTGGGGATGCCCAACAATTAAAACATACTGGCAAAATATCTTTAATACCATTTCAGAAATCTCCCAAATTCGTACACCACCGAATCCAAGCCTTGCACTCCTTTCGCTCAACATGGGTTCCTTCCCTTATTCCATACAACAACTAGAAAATGGGAGGGAATTCCCAATGTGAATAATCCCCCTGGACTTTAAAGGCAGATGTGGTAATCAGGGTAGTTACTAAGAGAAAAGAAAATAGAGTATAAAATTGTATATTTTTTTATTATTCATACAAAAATGGATAAAAAGCAGAGTGAATGAAAAAATGTATACATGTTCGTCACTTTACAGGGGTATAGACAAAATACAAAATAACATAAATGTAATAAACAAATTACACATATAAAAATAGAATACAGGGTACCACAAAAAATCAGCATAGGAAAGGTTGGACTCGATGCATTTGGGATTTGCACACTCAGATGACCACTGTTAGCAGCAGGGTCCAGGGTCAATATCACAAACGTCCCAACATGTTTCAGTTAATCCTTCTTCGGGGGATAATGAGCATCAAGTACAACAAATGTGTGCTGTCTGTAGAGAATTAAATCATACATGACATAAGTATACATTATATAAACGTATTGTAGAGACAAACTGAGAATAAACTAAGTAAAATAGATAAATAAGCATTCACCATAAAAGGTGAGAATGGCACTTACATATATGCTGGAGGCTGTCAGCCTGAAAGGGATGTCAGCCCGAAAGGATCTGGGGGTGTGATCCAGACAACTGCCAGGAGTGCATAAACCCCAGAAAAGGGAGCATAGAATGTTGTGCCACCACAAGGGACCCAAGGTGGCTGTGCCGGCCCAACCACACTGAGTGTGTGGATTACACTGAATAAAAGAAATATATATATATGTATGAACGTATGAGGTGTATGACACTAGTGAAAAATTGAAAGGTGTATAAAAAAGGTAAACTGCCTTGAATCATGCCAAATAGTGCCCAGTTAAACAAATAAGACACAGTACTATAAGGTAATAGGTCCAGATATTAAAGACCAAATACTACTTGTTGTATTAAGGCCAGTTTATGAGTTAAACACAGCTTGTTGTATTAGGATAAGTATACATAGTATACCAGCCACATTCTAGCTTTAAAAAGGTTATGGGCACAAAAGGCATGAGTAAGGAGCTAGAGGATACAAAATCATAGCGTCATATTACCTGGTCCGTGCGGTCGGTGTGGATACGGGCTGCATGAAGACAGCTAAGTACTGACCTGGCTTTTAAGGGGGCGTAAGTGTCTGCGGCAGCCAATCCGGGAGGACACTGACAGGTGCTGGCCGTTCGTGTCATGCGGGCAATTAAGTCTGCATACCGAACGCCTTGGGTCCCTCCGGAGTGAACGGCGCGCGGCGGACCTCCGCCGGCAGGTGTGTCCGAGCAGACGGGGGCCTGCCAGGGCAAAAAGCTCGCTCCAACAAGGAGCAGCCGAAACGGCCGAAGGCTGTGACGGCAAGCTCCAGTGGAGCCTACCCGCCGGGTGGCGCACAATGCCCCCAAGCCGGGGAGTAAGTACGACGAAGAAAGATGATTTGTGAATGGAATGTGGGTGCAAAGCCAGCAGACAGGCAAGTAAGAATGAAAGAGAAAAGAAGAAAAATAGATAAAAATAATGAAAATAGATAAATGAATAGATGAAGAAAATGGTAAATGAAATGAGAAATGACTGAAAATGCTAGGGATCAGTGGACATGTAAAAAAATAATTAACAGAGGAAATATGAATGTAGTGCTGATGAAGCAAATACCAATCAGCAACAAAGAAGAGACTGATGCAGGTAATGGTGATAGATGAAAAATAAATAAAGGAAGGTGTTAAAGGAACAATGCAAAAAATGATGAATGACTAAATCATAGGGTAGGTATTGAATGCTAAACCAGAAATGAACATGTAAAAAATACTCATAAAGTGAGTTCACAACACGATATGAAGCCCGGGAGAAAGGGTTTAAAGCTGCAGATCTCATTGAGTCCGGGAGGGGACGTAGCCTGGAGGGTATCGATCCACCAGAGCTCACGCTGGAGGAGTTGTTTGTTGAAGTCACCCCCGCGTGAGCCAAAGTGGACCCGGTCCAGGGCTAAGAAAAAAACTTTTGGAAGAAGGGTGGGATGGATTAAAGCAGTATGTCGACCAAGGGGGGTATCAGGGTCACGTTTAGTTATGGAGAGAGTATGTTGATATATCCTCTTCCAGAATTCATTTTTGCTTTTCCCGACATAGTAACCTCCACACTCACAAGAGAGGAGGTACACTATGCCGGGAGTTTTGCAATTAACAAATTGTTTGGGACGAAAGACTTGGCGATTGGGCAATATAATTCTACTACGTCTGTCCATGTATTGACAATAATTGCATCCCCCACAGGAGAAAGTACCATGACGGATGCATGGGTCTTTCCTGTGGGCACTGAATTCACTGGAGACCAATCTGTCGCCGAAGGAGCCCTACGGTAGGCCACAGCAGGTGCATCTGGAACAAATGGGGATAATTGGGAATCCATAGTAAGAAGATGCCAATATTTACCCAGGATGCATCTAATTTGCATATGCTGGGTAGAGTAAGTAGTGACTATGCATGTAATCGAATCTGCAGTTTGTATTTTTTTCTTATTGAGGAGGTCAGTTCGAGGGGCACTCTCCTGAATGCACGCTTCAGAGAAGCTCTGGAGTATCCATGTTCTAGAAGTCGTGTTTGTAGCTCTTTGGCCTCTTTAATAAAAGAGGACTCATCAGAGCAATTGCGGCGTACTCAAAGGTACTGGCTATAGGGAATAGTGGCCAACAATGGTTTGGGATGGAAGCTGCTGGCATGAAGTAAGGAATTTCCGGCAGCGTATTTGCGGAATAATTGACTGAGTAGTTGCCCATCTTGGCCCTTCCGTACCACAACGTCCAAGAAGGGCAGGTCATTGGTATTGTAAGACATTGTAAAGTGAAGATTCAGCTCATTCTGGTTAAGGTAGGCTAGAAATTGATGTAAGAGAGGGACGGAGCCCTTCCATAGTATGAAAACATCATCAATGTAACGATGCCATGCCAATATGTGACCAGCGTAGACAGAAATGCCTAAGTCATTCCACAATTGGCATTCCCACTCCCCCAGGTACAGGTTGGCATACGATGGGACACAACGTGTCCCCATCGCAACCCCCTGCACCTGGAGGAAGTGGGTGCCATTGAAAGAAAAAACATTGTGCTCCAGAATGAACTGAAGAGCCTGCACCACAAATTCATCATATTGGGGGTCCAAAAAGTTGGATAAGGTAAGTTTATGTCTAATAGCCGCCAAACACCTGTCATGGGGGATGTGCTGTATAGGGCCTCAACGTCGATGGCGACCAAGACAGTGTCACCATCAACATGGAGGCCCTCAAGAATCTGCAAAAAATGAATGGTATCGCGTACGTACGAAGGAAGTTTAACAACTAAAGGTTGTAAGTGATTGTCAACAAGGTGACTCAGATTTTCGGTAAGATTACCACATCCTGAAACAATTGGACGTCCTGGGGGCTTGGTAGAATTTTTATGAAGTTTGGGCAACGCACAAAACGTTGCTGTTCATGGGTAACTAGTACGTATGTATCCCATAAATGTTTGGGTATTACATTGTGGTAATAAGCATTGTCCATAAAGGTATAAAATTCTTTGGAAAACCGATCAATCAAATTGGAAGGATTGGGGCGGTACCAGTTGGAGTTATTTAATATAGACATACACATATCTGTGTAGTCAATACTATTCATAACCACAATATTGCCACCCTTATCGGATGGTTTGATCACCAAATCGGTATTTGAGGCCAGAGCCTTCAATGCATTACGTTTGCGAACTGAAAAATTTGACGAAGGGTCGGAGGGGATGGATAAACAACTAATCTCTTTGGTGACCATTTTTAAAAAGGTGGCTGCATTGTGATTAGAGCTGGGGGGAGGATATAAGGATGAAGGTTTTTTGAGTGTAGAGACTGCAGATGCAGTATCGGCCATACCGAGCAAGCTCTCAAGGTCAATGGAGTCAATGAGATCCGCAGAGTCATTTTCCTCCAATAAGGATATGAGAAGATCTAGGGCTTGCACATCGGGGGGAGGTGGTAAGGGTGTGGTTGTCTCAACATTTCTTTTGGCATATAAGTTTTGAGTAGAAGATTTCTAATAAACAAGTGAATATCTTTGATGGTTTCAAATTTATTTAAGTGAAAATCAGGGCAAAAGGTTAAACCCCTTGCTAGAACATTTAGTTCATCAGATGATAATGTGTGTCTAGATAAATTGACTACATTTAATGTGGTTGATTGGTGTTTGTTTTCTTGGTGAGTTTGATTTTGGTTTGGTGAGTTTGTGTTTTGGTTCGCAGTTGATCTAAAAAAGTCCCTCGCATGGGGATTTGGGCATAAGGAGTGGTTGGAACAGAAAACGAGGAGTGTGCATTACCATGTGTAGGGTGTGTGGTACGGGGAGCGGGGGTGCTCGTGTGTACGTTGTGTCGAGAACTGGTAGTACGTATATTACCTGCATCTGGATGGGGCTCATCCAATGAAGGGGAGTGGTCATGAGAACTGTCTCCATGTCGGCGGCGTTTAGAACGTCGCAGATTTTTGGGTTGACCTGAAGATGATGAAGGAGAAACAGACGAATATGTAGAGGTTATAGAATTATCATTGCATTTATGGATTTTACCATTACTATGTGATGTTCGTCTATTGTGTGTAGATTGATGCCATCTATAGGCCCTCTCCTCTCTGAAGGCCTTGAGGTCACAATGTAATTTTTTATCCTTACTGATTACGATGTCTTTATTACATGTTAATTTTAAATTTGCTTTCTAGATCAGACACTAATGCATGGGTCTATTCCGTACAACACACGATCACCCACATACTCCTGGCAGCCAGACTCACAATCACAAGAAATTGGAGAAACCCAATGCCACCAACCAAGTTGGAGGCTCTGGAGCTAATCCAGTTGCACTACACTTACGTGAAAATGATGGCCGCCTCCTCCGGGCAGCTTCAAAAGGTAATGCAGCAATGGTCACCCTGGCAATACTGGTATACCAACTCCTTTTAATCTTTGACTATTTTGGCAAGATTCACAAGCGATAGGGGGGGTCTGCCCGAGGCACAGATTGCCCCCAGTGGGCTGTCTCGGGGAGGAACATCTCCCGCGGGCATTATATACACTCTCCCGTTTCCTTTATTATCCCAGACACTGGTATTCAACCTAGCATGGTCGGCTGTTTGGCCTATCCTCTAATATATATTCTAATTTCCCTTAAGAGAGGATTCTATAGTTACCTATTATTTGAATGTCTAGACAACAAATTAAAGTACACGTTTGACAAGGAGGTAAACTAGCTTGCAGTGTTTATCTTGTTAGGAGTTAAAAGTTTATATTTCCTTCATATACACTCTAATAGAGGTTATAAATGTGAAAATTGGGTAGTGCTGCCTCATTCCCATGCCACAGCTTGTTCCCCCGGGGGTGGCTTGGGGCTCAAGGCAACACCTATTAATACATGCCTAGCATAAATCATATTACTATGAATTCTTTGTTCAATGTAAATGCTTCTCATGTACATCATCGATTCTCCTGCGCGAGAACCATTAAGCCTTATCTGATTGTATGTACGTATGTCAAAAGGCGCTTCAATTTTGATACATATTTCTTTCTTTCACTTGTATGAAAAACTCTATAAAAACTATTGAAATAAAAAAAAAGACGACAAATCCTGGATTAGGGACAAGCTAGCGGATCTCGAGGACCGCAGTAGACGCAATAATCTCATGACCTTCAGAAATATGCCACCGAACTGTTCTCCGCTTTGTTGCCCACACTATCCCTGATGGACTTGATTATTGACCGGATCCATAGGATCCCTAAGCCCAACCACCTAGATGACAACATCCCCAGGGATGTACTTATGAGGGTGCATTTTTTCTCTGCCAAGGAACAGATCCTGGCCAAAGCCCACTTGCTGACTGTCTTTCCAGCTCCATATGAACGGGTCCAAATCTACCCAGACCTCTCCAAGCATACCCTGCAAGACCACAGGGAACTAAAGACTGTCACCAATGCCTTGTCAGATCACAAATTATTGTATAAATGCGCCATCCGGCCACAATCCTGGTCACACACAATGGGAATAAACACACTATCTTGTCCCTGGAAAAAGGCATGCAACTTCTCCACCTATAGGGTATCATCCTGGATAGTGTTGAGCGAACCCGGACTGTAACGTTCGGGTCCGTACCGAACTTTAGGGTGTCCGTGGCACGGACCCGGACATTTCAAAAATCGTTCGGGTTCGGTCCGGGGTTCTGCTATTTTACTCCACGTGTTGAGAAGCTGCAGGGCAGCCAATCAACAAGCGTTTCACTGGTTTGCCCTTAGAAGCCATCACAGCCATGCCTACTAATGGCATGGCTGTGATTGGCCGGTGCATCATGTGACCCAGCCTCTTTATAAGCTGGAGTCACAGTGCTGCAGTCACATGCTCCTTGGGTTAGTGTAGGGAGAGGTAGCTGACTGCGTGAGGGACAGATTTGAGACATTTTAAGACCTGATCCTGCATCCTGAGATAGATTACTTTACTACTGCTGTCTGTGCTGTTGCTCTGAGGACAGATAGCAGAAATTAGAGATTTCACATACCGCTGCTTTGAGTTGCAGATCAAGCTCTGCATCTGTCTCTTATACACA
>BLSH010487212.1:18625-31333 GCA_018402905.1 Glandirana rugosa | reverse complement strand
CAAAAGTTCCATAAGAGACCTCATAGTTCTCACCTACTTCCCGACGACCATTCGTTTTCAATTTTCCCTCTCCGTCTCTTTCCCTTTCCCTTTTTTGTCCTCTTTCTTTTTTTTTTTTGTTCCCTCCTTTTTCAGTTTATGTTTATGTTTTTGAGAGTGTTACCGACACTTACTTGTATCCACTCCATTGCCGAGGACAACACGCGAACGCAGTTAAGTCCTGTACTAACGACGGAGTCCTTTCCCCATTTCAGACGACATGAATCATTTAACTCGTAATACGATACTAGCACCAAACTGGGTATCCGTTTTCAATAACCGTGCGATCGTTCGGGTTCCGTCCGGACCCGGACCCGGACTTTGTCCCGAAGTTCGGACGGACCAGCAGAACCCGAACTTCCAGAGGTTCGCTCAACTCTAATCCTGGATACTCCTGACAACCCTAACTACATCCCCAGAGGAGATATGCCTTAACCTCAGAAAAGGTACAACAGGGAGAAAAGCAGATCCAGAACCAAATAACTTTTGCCTATGGGTCAAACCACGATCATAGCATAATGCTCAATTTACTAAGTACAGCAGACTTTACCCCTTTCCTGAGGCAGCAATCATGTCCTGAATTGACGCAAGCGCACAACAGGAGCCGTTACCTCACCTATGTTCATTCACAGCCATTGTGAGAGTTTTTGTATTTGTATTTGACTTTTTCCTCCCTTGTTTTTTTTTTTTCTTTCTCCTGTTTTTTCCCTTTCCCTTTCTCTGCCTCTCCCTTTTAACTTTTGCTTACCAGCAGCCCTTCATCCACTCTTGATACTCCAGAGAATACCTTGAAAACAGACTTACATCTTAAAGGAGAAGACCAGGCATACAAGCTCCTCAACAGGACCCACTCCAGTGACTCTAGCTATCCACCCACAGTCCTCAGAACAGTGAGTTGACCTACCTTGCACTCCACACTTCCTCCACCATGCCGGTAAACATAATCTCAATACATGCAAATAGGCTAAACCATCCAGTCAAGTGCTCCTCATTATGGAGAACTGCTTCACAGCACAATGGGGACATATTATGTGTCCAAGAGTAACATTTTATAAGAGACCACCATCCACTCTGCACTTACCCTCAATTCAATCAGTACTTTTAAGCTTCTTATACCAAAAAACAGAGGGGAATTTTTATTCCCATCAGGAATACAGTATATTTCCACCTATATCAGTCTATTTCTGACCTGGAAGGACGTTATATAATTTTGGCATGCAAAATCAACTTTGTGGATTACACCTTAGTATCCCTATAAGCCCCTAACCAGAAGCAAATACCTTTTCTCAAATCGTCATTAAGAAAGCGAAATCTCTTCAACATGGACATCTTCTTCAGTGAGGAGATTTCAGTATTGTCCCGGATACCAAGTTGAACATGTCAGCTACAACCAAGAGATACAACTCCCTGCTAGGGAACCTTTTGATCACTAACGAGTTATTGGACGTGTGGAGGTGTTGTCACACTAGCGAGAAAGCCTATACATATCTTTCTCCTCGTCACAACACCTACTCATGCATAGATATGTTCAGTTCCGACAGATGGCTTTTGAGAATTGTACTCTCTGCGGCAATACACACTGTCACCTGGTCTGACCCCACACCCATCAGCATTTCATTATCAGACGTCTCTAATAATCCACGCGCATACAGATGGCGTGCTAACACTTATCTCCTCCAAAATGACCCATATAAAACCACCCTTAAGTATCAACTCGAAAACTACTTCAATATCAACTCCAATACCACTACAGACCTGGTGACAGTGTGGCTTGCCCATAAAGCAGTGTTGAGGGGTTCTCTGATCCAAATAGGGTCTAGAATTAAAAAGCAGAAAACATTATGCTTAGAGGGACTTAATGCGGTGATAATAGATGTGGACCAAAAAAATAAAGCTTCCCCCTCCACTTTTCTCCAAAACATACTCTTTAGTCTGCACCTTGAACTGCACTCTCTCCTCCTGGAGTCCTTTGATAGGTCACAGAGGAAACTGAAAGCTAAAATGTACACTACAGGGAACAGAGCTGGAAAACTCTCGAATCAAAGGACAGCATATTAAAACTAGAATTTCACACCTGATACACCCATCCACTAACAAAAACATTTTGAAACCCCAAGACATAGCAGACACTTTCAGCCACTAAAAGTGTTATACAATTTAAAAGCGGACACCCACCAAACGACATATGATGAAATACAAGCTTTCCTGAAACTAATTAAACTCCCCTCCCTAACCCAGCAACAAGTCAGCGACCTAAATAAGCCCTTCACTACCTCAGAGATTACAGATACTATTTCCCACCTCCCCACAGCCAAATCTCCTGGCCCTGATGGCTTCTCCGGGGAATATTATAAACAGTTCCGAGAGATATTTGTTCTCTATTTGAAAAACGCCCTGAACTTAATTGCCTCCTCTTCCACCATCACAGCTGAAATGTCAGAGGCTACTATAGTCACCCTCCCCAAACCTACCTCCCCGAAAAAACTTTCACCCCATTTCACTCCATTTCACTATTGAACCTGGACCTAAAAATCTATGCTCGACTTTTGGCCAAAAGATTAGCAACCCTACTCCCAACCCTCATTCACGAAGATCAAAATGGGTTCACAAAAGGATGCCAGTCCTCAGACGCTACCAGGAGGATACTGGATCTAATCCATTTTGCCAAAACATCCGGGATGCCTTCTCTGCTCCTCTCATTGGATGCGGAGAAGGCATTTGACAGAGTGAACTGGATCTATCTCTCCGCTGTACTATCTGAGTTTGGCTTTACTGGCAAATTTTTCAATGCTGTTATGGCCCTATATTCTACAGATGCTCTGTCAACCCCGTTTCTAATTACAAACGGCACAAGGCAAGGGTGCCCACTGCCCCCCCTGATTTTCAACTTAATGATCAAACCTTTAGCTGAGCATATTAGATCCAATACCAACATAACAGGACTGAGAGTAGCATACCAAGAGTATAAAATAAACTTGTTTGCTGATGATGTCATATTAATCCTTACCAAGCCCTCTTCCTCCCTCCTTGAAGCACACACAGTTTTATCCTGGTTTAGCAACGTTTCATATTACAAACTAAATGACTCTAAATCCTCTATTCTGGCCCTCAAATTAGATGCTACGACTCAACTTCTATTACAACAACAATACCATTCAGCTGGGCTGATAGCAGTATACCTTATCTTGGTATCCATCTCACTAAAACGTCAAATTACTCTTCAAAGCCAACTATCTTCCACTCCAATCTAAACTTCAATCTGACCTTCTCACCTTATCCAAACTCAAATTTTCATGGATGGCAGACTGGCGGCCTTTAAAATGGTACACCTTCCAAAAATTCTCTATCACTTCGGAACACTCCAGATCCCTATTCCATCCTCCTACTTCAAATCCTTACAGTCCCTGCTCTCCACATTTGTGTGGGCTGGGAAAAAACCTAGAGCGGCCCACAAAAATCTGATTAGACAGAGACAAGTCGGAGGAGCCAGTTATATAGATTTTGCGGCCTACCACAAAGCCTCAATCCTAACAAATTTGAAAGACTGGTTCCACCCTACCCCCATGTCTGTCTGGGGTAAGATATAAGCCTCTTATATTCCAACCTCCTCCCTACGAGAATGGTTGCTATGTACCCCGCTAACGCCCAAAATCCATACACATATCCCCTTGGCAATGCAAGCATCAGTATCCACTTGGAAAGCACTGGTTAAAGAATCCCAAGTAAATCTCCATGCAATCCTTATCCAAATTCCCTTATTATCTCTAGGCCACATTGCAGACTCCCTTCCACTTTCAAGGTGGCGACAAAAAGGCATTCTTCATGTTAATAGCCTCTTTTCAGAGGGTACCAAATTGCCCAATCCCTTCACCTCTCTCCAAGAAGAATACAACTTACACTTATCAGAAGCATTCACCTACCTACGTATTCAACACTGCATTTCACGCTTCAACATATGGCCCCTAAAAATTCCCCACCATTTATGGGAGTATTACACTTCTCCAGGGCCATACTTCAAAGCCATCTCACTTTTTTATAATGCGCTTCAGCAAAAAAGCACTCCACATAAGCTAAAGCCTCATAAAGAATGGGAGAAAGACATGAATGAATCCAGACATTTTGTATGCAACAATGGAAGGCGGCATTTAAACACACATTCCAGGCAACTAGAAATTCCACTCTCTGGGAAATGACCCTGAAGTTATCACAAAGATGGTATCTCACGCCCACGAAAATTGCTTGGTTTAGCCCCCATTCATCACCTATGTGCTGGCAGAAATGCTGTAATCGAGGGGATCTCTATCATACCTTATGGACTTGTCCAATACTAAAACCCTACTGGGTTGCAGTCTTTGACCTAATATTAGAGTTGAGCGGACACCTGGATGTTCGGGTTCGGCCGAACTTCACAAAAAAAATCGAGTTTGGCCCCGAACTTGACCCCGAACCCCATTGAAGTCAATGGTGACCCAAACTTTTGAGCACTGAAATGGCTCTAAAAAAAGTCCTGGAAAGGGCTAGAGGGCTGCAAAAGGAAGCAAAATGGGGGTAAGTGTAGGACATGTGCCCTGCAAACAAATGTGGATAGGGAAATAACTTAAAATCACATAAAAAAAAAAAAAATGGAGGAGGAGGTGGATTTGGAGTAGGAGGTTGAGGAGGCAGTGACCGTGGCAGTGTAGGTGGAAGTGGCGGTGGAGGAGGGGGAGGTAGCCAACACTGTTTTTTGTTTGTTTGTTTTTTTCTAATTGGTGTAGCCCCCAAAATATTGAGACATATTAAAAAAAAAAAAGATCACAATCTGCAGACAAACATTCAGAGATGTTCTAGCATGGGAACATTTTTCCAAATAAAATGTGCCATGGTTTATTTTTCATGTTTCTCCTGTTACAAATTCCAATAAAGACTTATGTTCTATAAAAAAAAAAAAGAATAAGTTCACTTAAGTATACCAATGGCTGTGTGAGGCTATTATAAATGTCTATTCTGCACAAGGTACAGACAAGTCAAGTGGGATCCATGCCTGGTTAATTTTAATAAACGTTAGCTTGTCCACGTTGGCTGTGGACAGACAGCTGCGCTTGTCTGTGATAACGCCCCCTGCCGTGCTAAACACACGTTCAGACAATACACTGGCTGCAGGGCAGGCCAGCACCTCCAAGGCATAAAGGGCAAGCTCAGGCCATGTGGCCAATTTGGAGACCCAGAAGTTGAATGGGGCAGACCCATCAGTCAGTACGTATAGGCGTATGCACACATACTGTTCCACCATGTTGCTGAAATGCTGCCTCCTGCTAAGATGTTGCCTATCAGCTGGTGGTGCTGTTTGCTGCGGCGTGCTGCTGACAAAGCTTTTAAACATTTCGGCCATACTAACCCTGCCTTCTGAGGTGCTGGATCTGCCACAGCTACGTTGGCGACCTCTTCCTCCTCCTCCTCTGGCCTCCATCTTGTGCTTCCACTGAGCGCCAGGTGTCATTTTGGAATGCCCTCAGCAGCGCGTCTACCAGCGTGCGCTGGTAGTCACGCATCATCCGATCACGATCCAGTGAGAGAATTAAGGAGGGCACTTTGTCCTTGTAACGGGGATCCAGCAGGGTGGCCCCCCAGTAATCAGCACAAGTTAAAATGTGGGCAACTTGGCTGTCGTTGAGCAGGCACTGCAACATGTAGTTGCTCATGTGTGCCAGGCTGCCCAAAGGCAAAGACAAGCTGTCCTCTGTGGGAGGTGTATCATCTGTGGCCTTCATATCCTCTCAGCCACACTCCAGTGATGCCCATGAACTGCGTTGTGTGCCACCCTGCTGTGAACATGGTTCCTCCTCATCATCCTTGTCCTCCTCATCCTCCAGAACTGTGCCCTGGCTTGAATTTTTTTTTACCTGGCCTATGCTGCTGCAGGAACCCACCCTCCGAGCCACATGTGAATGACTGGCCTGATAACCGTGGAAATGACCCCTCTTCCTCCTCCTCCTGTGCCACATCCTCTTCCATCATTGCCCAAAGTGTTTTTTCAAGGAGACATAGAAGTGGGATAGTAAGGCTGAGAACAGCGTCATCGGCACTGGTGGTGAAGGTGTTACGCTGACCGGATGAGAAGGTGATAGAGGAGGAGGAAGCGGTGTAGGAGGAGGAGGCAACAGGAGGTAAAGAGAAATGCCCTGCAATCCTCGTGGTGGAAGGACATGCACCAAAACTGCTATCCGCCTCAGGCCTACCTGCCACTACATTTGCCCAGTGTGCAGTTAGCGAGATATAGCGTGCCTGCCCGTGCTTTCTTGTCCACGTATCAGTGGTTATATGGACCTTGCCACAGATGGCATTGCACAGTGCACACTTGATCTTGTCCCCGACTTGTTTGTGCAGGGAAGGGATGGCTCACCTGGAAAAGTAGTGGCGGTTGGAAACCACGTACTGTGGGACAGCCACCGCCTTCAGGTTTTTAAAACTGTTCGTGTCCACCAGACGGAATGACAGCATTTCAAAGGCCAGGAATTTTGAAATGCTGGCATTCAGGGTCAGGGATCGCGAGTGGGTAGGGGTGTACTTCCTCTTTCTCTCCAGTGTTTGGGAGATGGAGAGCTGTAAGCTTCCATGGGACCATGTGGAAATGCTTGGGGACGGTGGCGGACATGGTGGCGTTGCTGTCATATCATCTGTTTGCTGGGTGGCAGGTGACGCTGTCACTGTAGAGGTGGAGGAAGAGGCTGAGGCAGCAGCAGAAGAGGAAGCAGGAGGAGGCCGAGACCTTTCTTGGATTTTGAGGTAATTATTCCAATGCAGCTTGTGCCTTGAATTTAGGTGCCTGGTCATGCAGGTTGTGCTCAGGTTTAGAACATTTATGCCTCGCTTCAGGCTATGATTGCACAGCGTGCAAACCATCTCATGTCTTGTCGTCAGCACATTGTCTGAAGAACTGCCACGCCGGGGAACTCCTTTGAGCTGACTTTGGTGTGCTAGGTCCCTACGTGCGGTGGGTTGTAGCAGGCGTACTATCTAGGGGATGGTCGCTCCGCTTTTGTGACCTGCTTCCTATTTTGCTGTGCTGGTGTCTCTGTGCATCCACCACCTCTTCCTCCAAACTGCACATGTCACTCGCATGACCTTCATTCCATGTGGGGTCTAGGACCTCATCATCCTCCACATCATCTTCCACCCACTCTTCACCACTGTCCCCCTTGTCAGTCTGTACACTGTGGAAAGCCGCAGCAGTTGGCACCTGTGTTTTGTCATCATCAGAGACATGCTGCGGTGGTGTTTCCATGTCCTCATCCTGAAACAGAAGTGGTTGGGCATCGGTGCACTCAATGTCTTCCACTTCTGGGGCAGCACTATGTGGATGGCCCACAGAAAGCACACCAACAGAGTCATCACAAAGCATAAGAGACTGCTGCATGACTTGGGTCTCAGACTGCTTGGCTGATTTACAAAGGGCTTAGGTGAAAGACAGATGGCCATGGGGTTCAGGTGCCAACTCTGAGCTTTCATCAAAGGACCGAGTGGGAGACAATGTGAAGGAACTGGAGGCATTGTCAGCCACCCAATCTACTATCGCCTGTACTTGTTCTGGCCTCACCATTCGTTGAGCGGCATTCAGGCCTACCATATAACGTTAAAGGTTCTGTCGGCTACTCGCACCTGAGGAAGGTGTTTCACTTGTGCTTGTAGCTGGCACAAATCAACCACGTCCTCTCCTTGCAACAGGAACTTCACCAACACCACCAGCACCAGCAGCACCCCGACCACGAACACGTCCCTTATTTGACGCTCTCCTCATTCTGGATGCAAATGTACTATGTAGCACTATTTATTAATAATAAAGAAAAAGAATAATTAATGATTATTCTTTTTTTTTAAACCAGCAATGTAGATGCACTTTTTATTTTTGTGCAAGAAATGCAGCGCTGGCCGCAAATGTAGTATTTTCAATATATTTTTTTTTAAACCAGCAATGTAGACGCACTTTTTATTTTTGCGCAAGAAATGCACAGCAAGGTGCAAATGTACTATGTACCACTATTTATTAATACTAAAAAAAAAAGAATAATAAATTATTATTCTTTTTTTTTTTTAAAACAGCAACGTAGACGCACTTTTTATTTTTGTGCAAGAAATGCACCGCTCCCACCAGCAGCAGGAACCTCTCCCTACACCAGTATGAGATGATTTTAGAATGATAATCTGTCCCTCACAGCACTGATAGGAACCTCCCCCTACTGCAGTATGAGATGATTTTAGAACGATAATCTGACCCTCACAGCAACATGAGATGATTTTAGAACGATAATCTGTCCCTTACAGCACCGACAGGAACCTATCCCTACTGCAGTATGAGATGATTTTAGAACGGTAATCTGTCCCTCAAAGCACCGACAGGAACCTCTCCTTACTGCAGTATGAGATGATTTTAAAACGATAATCTGTCCCTCACAGCATCGACAGGTAGCTGTCCCTACTGCAGTATGAGATGATTTTAGAACGATAATCTGTCCCTCACAGCACGGACAAGAACCTGTCCCTACTGCAGTATGAGATGATTTTAGAGGGATAATCTGTCCCTCACAGCACCGCCAGGAAACTGTCCCTACTCCAGTATGAGATGATTTTAGAACGATAATCTGTCCCTCACAGCACTGACAGGAACCTGTCCTTACTGCAGTATGAGATGATTTTAGAACGATAATCTGTCCCTCACAGCACCGCCAGGAACCTGTCCCTACTCCAGTATGAGATGATTTTAGAACGATAATCTGTCCCTCTCAGCACCGACAGGAACCTGTCCCTACTGCAGTATGAGATGATTTTGGAATGATAATCTGTCCCTCACAGCACCGACAGGAACCTATCCCTAATGCAAAATAAGATGATATTAGAACGCTAATCTTTCCTCACAGCGCCAGGAACCTGTAGCTAATGCAGTATGAGATGGTATTAGAATGCTAATCTTTCCCTCACAGCACCAGGAACCTGTACCTAATGCAGTATGAGCTGATATTAGAACGCTAATCTTTCCCTCACAGCACCAGGAACCTGTACCTAATGCAGTATGAGCTGATATTAAAAACACTAATCTTTCCCTCACAGGTCAGAAACCTGTACCAAATGCAGTATGAACTGATATTAGAACGCTAATCTTTCCCTCACAGCACCATGAACCTGTCCTACTCCAGTATCAGATGATTAAAGAACGCTAATCTTTCCCTCACAGCACCGCCAGGAACCTGTCCCTAATGCAGGTTGAGATGATATTAGAACGCATATCTCTCCCTCACAGCACCAGAAACCTGTCCCTACTCCAGTATCAGATGATTTTAGAACGATAATCTGTCCCTCTCAGCACCGACAGGAACCTGTCCCTATTGCAGTATGAGATGATTTTGGAATGATAATCTGTCCCTCACAGCACCGACAGGAACCTATCTCTAATGCAAAATGAGAGGATATTAGAACATTAATCTTTCCCTCACAGCGCCAGGAACCTGTACTTAATGCAGTATGAGATGATATTAGAACGCTACTCTTTCCCTCATAGCACCAGGAACCTGTACCTAATGCAGTATGAGCTGATATTAGAACGCTAATCTTTCCCTCACAGCACCAGGAACCTGTACCTAATGCAGTATGAGCTGATATTAAAAACACTAATCTTTCCCTCACAGGTCAGAAACCTGTACCTAATGCAGTATGAACTGATATTAGAATGCTAATCTTTCCCTCACAGCACCATGAACCTGTCCCTACTCCAGTATCAGATGATTAAAGAACGCTAATCTTTCCCTCACAGCACCACCAGGAACTTGTCTTTAATGCAGGTTGAGATGATATTAGAATGCATATCTCTCCCTCACAGCACCAGGAACCTGTCCTTACTGCAGTATGAGATGATTTTAGAACGATAATCTGTCCCTCTCAGCACCGACAGGAACCTGTCCTTACTGCAGTATGAGATGATTTTGGAATGATAATCTGTCCCTCACAGCACCGACAGGAACCTATCTCTAATGCAGTATGAGATGATATTAGAACGCTAATCTTTCCCTCATAGCACCAGGAACCTGTACCTAATGCAGTATGAGCTGATATTAGAACGCTAATCTTTCCCTCACAGCACCAGGAACCTGTACCTAATGCAGTATGAACTGATATTAGAACGCTAATCTTTCCCTCACAGCACCATGAACCTGTCCCTACTCCAGTATCAGATGATTAACCCCTTCCTTACCGGGCACTTAAACACCCCTCCTGCCCAGACCAATTTTTGGCTTTCAGCGCTGTCGCATTTTGAATGACAATTGCGCGGTCGTGCGACGTTGTACCCAAATAAAATTTGCGTCCTTTTTTTCCCACAAATAGAGCTTTCTTTTGGTGGTATTTGATCACCTCTGCGTCATTTCTGATCGCAGCTATAAACAAAAAATGAGCGACAGTTTTGCAAAAAAGAACAATATTTTTTACTTTTTGCTAAAGTACAAATCCATTAAAAAAAAATCGCAATCGGCGTATATTGATTGGTTTGCGCAAAAGTTATCGCGTCTACAAACTGGGAATTGATTTCTGGTGTTTTTATTATTATTTTTTTTTTACTAGTAATGGCGGCGATCTGCGACTTTTATTGGGACTGCGATATTGGGGCGGACATATCGGACATTTTTTACACATTTTTGGGACCAATGACATTTATACAGCGATCAGAAATTTAAATGTCCACTGATTACTGTATAAATGTCATTGGCATTGAAGGGGTTAACCTGCAGGGGGCAGTGAAGGGGTTAAATATGTTCCCTGGGTGTGTTCTAACTGTGGGGGGCAGGGCTGGCCGGGACATAACAGATCTAACTGATCCCGGTGACAGGGATCAGTAGATCTGCTTGTCCCCTGTCACAGAACGGGGAACCGCCGTATTTACAACGGTGGTTCCCCGTTCTGAGGCTCCTAAATGTGATCGGGCACGCTCGCCGCCGCTGCCGCCAGGGGGCGCGCTGGAGCATGCGCAGTGGAGGACGTCCATGGACGTCCTCCCGGCATTTCAGATCCGCGCTGGAGCCGTATTTTGGCAATAGCGCGGATCTGAAGTGGTTAAAGAACACTAATCTTTCCCTCACAGCACTGCCAGGAACCTGTCCCTAATGCAGGTTGAGATGATATTAGAACGCATATCTCTCCCTCACAGCACCAGGAACCTGTCCCTACTCCAGTATCAGATGATTTTAGAACGCTAATCTTTCCCTCACAGCACCGCCAGGAACCTGTCCCTAATGTAGGATGAGATGATATTAGAACGCTAATCTCTCCCTCACAGCAGCACCATGAACCTCTCCCTACTCCAGTATAAGACGATGTGACACGCGGCACTATGTGACTCCAGTTCATATAGAGGCTGGGTCACATGATGCACTGGCCAATCACAGCCATGCCATTAGTAGGCATGGCTGTGGTTGCTTCTAAGGGCAAACGAGTGAAACTCTTGTTGATTGGCTGCCCTGCAGCTATTCAATAGGCGCCAAAAATAGTCTGGGTCACATGATGCACTGGCCAATCACAGCCATGCCATTAGTAGGCATGGCTGTGATGGCTTCTAAGGGCAAACGAGTGAAACGCTTGTTGATTGGCTGCCCTATAGCTATTCAGCAGGCGCCAAAAAATACCCAAATACTGAACCCGATCCCAGACTTTTTTGGAAATGTCCGGGATCGGGTTCGGGGCACGGACACCCTAAAGTCCGGTACGGACCCGAACTTTACAGTCCGGGTTCGCTCAACTCTAGTTATCAGATCTAGTCGAGAAAGCCCTGGAGATATAGTCACAAAAACTGTTGCAAATACAGTATCTCACAAAAGTGAGTACACCCCTCACATTTTTGTAAATATTTTACTATTTCTTTTCATGTGCCAACACTAAAGAAATGACACTTTGCTACAATGTAAAGTAGTGTGTGTTCAGCTTGTATAGCAGTGTAAATTTTCTGTCCCCTCAAAATAACTCAACACACAGCCATTAATGTATAAACCGCTGGCAACAAAAGTGTGTACACCCCTAAGTGTAATTGTCCAAATTGGGCCCAAAATGTCAAACGTTTGTGTGGCCACCATTATTTTCCAGCACTGCCTTAACCCTCTTGAACATGGAGTTCACCAGAGCTTCACAGGTTGCCACTGCAGTCCTCTTCCACTCCACCATGATGACATCACGGAGCTGGTGGATGTTAGAAATCTTGTGCTCCTCCACCTTCCATTTGAGGATGCCCCACAGATGCTCAATAGGGTTTAGGTCTGGAGACATGCTTGGCCAGTCTATCACCTTTACCCTCAGCTTCTTTAGCAAGGCAGTGGTCATCTTGGAGGGGTGTTTGGGGTCATTATCATGTTGGAATACTTCCCTGCGGCCCAGTCTCCAAAGGGAGGGGATCATGTTCTCCTTCAGTATGTCACAGTACATTTTGGCATTCATGGTTCCCTCAATGAACTGTAGTGAATGGAAAATGTAATCAATTATCTGACCCATCAGGGGCAGACAACTCACTCCAAGGAGTTTCTAGAAAGTCTCTGGAATAAGTAGAGGCACATGGGGGCCCATCCCGGCCGGGACAACCCCCGGCTGAATCATTTCCTAAAAAAGAGGAACAAAAATGAGGAGCCCTGGACGTGGTCTGTAGGAGACAGATGAGAGCCT
>BLSH010487212.1:5519-18615 GCA_018402905.1 Glandirana rugosa | reverse complement strand
GCAGATTCATGACAAATGGTCTTTACACCCAGAAGTGTTTCAGGACCTACAGTATCTCACAAAAGTGAGTACACCCCTCACATTTTTGTAAATATTTTTTTCTATCTTTTTATGTGACAACACTGAAGAAATTACACTTTGCTACAATGTAATGTAGTGAGTGTACAGCTTGTATAAGAGTGTAAATTTGCTGTCCCCTCAAAATAACTCAACACACAGCCATTAATGTCTAAACTGCTGGCAACAAAAGTGAGTACACCCCTAAGTGGAAATGTCCAAATTGGGCCCAAAGTGTCAATATTTTGTGTGGCCACCATTTTTTTCAGCTCTGCCTTAACCCTCTTGGGCATGGAGTTCACCAGAGCTTCACAGGTTGCCACTGGAGTCCTCTTCCACACCCCCATGACAACATCACAGAGCTGGTGGATGTTAGAGACTTTGCGCTCCTCCATCTTCTATTTGAGGATGCCCCACAGATGCTCAATAGGGTTTAGGTCTGGAGACATGCTTGGCCAGTCTATCACCTTTACCCTCAGCTTCTTTAGCAAGGCAGTGGTCATCTTGGAGGGGTGTTTGGGGTCATTATCATGTTGGAATACTTCCCTGCGGCCCAGTCTCCAAAGGGAGGGGATCATGTTCTCCTTCAGTATGTCACAGTACATTTTGGCATTCATGGTTCCCTCAATGAACTGTAGTGAATGGAAAATGTAATCAATTATCTGACCCATCAGGGGCAGACAACTCACTCCAAGGAGTTTCTAGAAAGTCTCTGGAATAAGTAGAGGCACATGGGGGCCCATCCCGGCCGGGACAACCCCCGGCTGAATCATTTCCTAAAAAAGAGGAACAAAAATGAGGAGCCCTGGACGTGGTCTGTAGGAGACAGATGAGAGCCTGAAGTGGAAGGCCAGAGAAGCACTGCTGTATGTATAAGCCAGGAGGCTGAATCTATTATGACTTAATGTTGATGGTGAAAACCCCCTGCGAGGGAAACCACTTTGATTTTTGCTTTCTTGAACTTTCTTTTCAAAAACATGGGCTGCCATGCCCTCAAACAGAGATCCTGGCTGTCGTAAACTGACTCCAAATGCATCTACTACAAGAGCTAAACATCCCCATGCCACACCGTATATACCATGTCAAGGATAATCTAGCCACAGATGTGTCTAATCTTTCAGTAAATGTAATGAGATATGATGTGACATTTTTACAGATTCAACATATCTTGTATACTGATGTAAAATATTTTTTGTATCTATATGTAGTGTTTTTAAATGACTCCATACCCAAGAAATCCCCAGAAGCTGCAGCTCTCCGCAAAACATGTTGAGCTGAGGTATCGATTTAAGGATATGCTATTCAGTGCTGGAAGCCTTAGAAACTGGAATCAATAGATATCTTGCCTTTATGAGGGTGCTTTTTAGATTTTTTCACTGAGTTCATTGTTTTATCTATAAAGTCGGTTTGTAATTTTTCACATAAACTAAGACTAAGACTGGTTCAGATAGTGTCAAGCGTGTGTGCGGCAGCAAGTGAAGAGTTCAAAGACAAGCGTGTCTTACCTACAGTCAAGCATGGTGGTGGGAGTGTCATGGTCTGGGGCTGCATGAATGCTGCCAGCACTGGGGAGCTACAGTTCATTGAGGGAACCATGAATACTCACATCTACTGTTACATACTGAAGCAGAGAATGATCCCCTCCCTTCAGAGACTGGGCCGCAGTGCAGTATTCCAACATGATAACGACCCCAAACACACCTTCAAGATGACTCTGGCTTCTTCCAGTGCACACATGCATTCTCTGGCTACTTCAGTGCACACCTGCACTCTTGGGCTTGTCCCTTGCAAGCCTGGGCTCCTCAGGAGGGTGGAGCCCAGTGCCTTGGTCCTGTCTCCATTAAAAGACCCAGACATACCTGCACGATCAGTGTTCTGTCTAATTCTAAATCCTGGTCCCAGGACTGGGGATTTTATTATATTATATTATATTATATTGCTACGAAATCCCCGGGCTCCAGGTCCCAAAGTGGACTTTTCTAAGAAAAGAGGAAACTGAAAAACCAGTTTCCTCCCAAATAGACAAATCCCCTGGAGTCCCTCATCCTGCATCCCCCTTTATTTCGACCCAGAGGGTGGAACACCAGCATCTGTCATTATGGTTGGGACACCTCTGTGTCGGCTGTCAGACACGTAGACCCAACCTTTTTTTCAGGTGCGTTTCCATAAGCCCTTCCTCTCTTAAACTTTTAATGGGGTCCCTATTGTTTTCCAATCTTTCTGGCTCCCTGCTCCCACGTTTCCCACTACTTCTCTCCACACTGTCCTGAGGCTGTAGGGGGCCGATACCTATTGTGCCTATAATGGGACCACTTCTCTAATTTTTTGTACCTAACTCAGTAGTCACTAATTGTTTCCCTGGTTTATATTTACCTTTGGACTCCACATCCTCATGTACCATTAACACATTACTTGGTTCATCATGAACAGACATTTCCAAGCCAACATTACACCTTTCATTGTTGCAAATGTCACAAACTATTTTCCCATGGTTTGTTAGTGCAGAGTCTGCAAAGGGCACACACCCCAGAGGGCCACCATCACCCACGGGAGCCTCACCAGCCATTAGCTCCCCTGGTGTCACCCACTTTGCAGGCAACTATCCTACCACCTGACCATTTCCAATTCCATCTGGATTTCTATCCAAAACTTGAACATAGGAGCTCTTGCCTGCTCCACATACAACTTTTATCGCAGTTCTCCTCCAAACCCCTGTCTCAGGGACCTTATCAGGTTTGTCACATAAACTCATTATTGAACTGGTGACCCCAGTCTCTTTAACCACATTCGTCCGAGCCCTGGTCAGGATCTCTGCTGTTTTCTGGTCCATGCTCAGCCCTTCCATCTGATGTGATTTGTCCCCTGGTGCAGCAAATGCACCCTTCACTAACACCAACAACTCACCAGCACCACCATGGACCATAGCAGCAGAAATGGTTTCCACCTGGCTCTTAGGAGGTGTAAGCTCTAACATTTTTTACATCTTTTCCATTTCTCTAAAGCCTCTCCCATATACCACTTTTACAGGCATTAATCCAGCATCATACCCAGAGGTAACTTTTAACACGAGTAATAAATTCAGCAATAAACCATTTCTGTCTTGTGTTCCTTTGTTCTGTACAGCTTGTCATTCGGTGATCCACCTAATGGTACTCCACAGTACCAGACCATCAGACTGTGGAGAAGACACACCAGTATTGCTTGGCTGTACATTCCAAAGTTCAAGCATCTCCTTGATTGCTTTGGTTACAAACCAGCCCCTTGATTCTAGACCTGGGAGCTTTCATGACACTGGGAACGCAGAGAGACTCACTTGCTGCGACCTGAGAAGTTGCAACGTTTAACAGAAGCTCCTCCCAGCCAGAGGTAACCACAGCCAAGTGCTCTACCAGGGCGCTGCCAGATGCTGAAATTATATCCACCTTCTCAGGCTCAGCAACAGTGAACTGCTCCAGAACATTGCCAGTGACACCGTCACTCTGACACTCTGTCACCATACCTTTTTTCTCTTGAGGGTTAACCCCGGCATCAGCCACCATGCCTTCAGCTACAGGCAGTTCTGCAGTCCCTCCTACTTACAGTTCATATAACATCTGAACTTACTTGATTGCAGAGCTCTTGATTGTGTCCGAAGCACTCCTCCACAATGCTCTTTGACTGGCTGCACTTCCACACACAGCCAACAGTTTCTGACATGAACTCACTGTGGAGCAGGGACCCAGATTTCACCATCTTGTGACCGCTAAGTCCACCATGTATGGAATGGGGATGTTCTCATGGAGATGCATTTGGAGTGAGTACATGACAGCCAGGATCACTGTTTGGGGGCATGGCAGCACATGTTCATTAAAAGAGAATTCAAGAAAGCAAAAATCAAAGGGGTTTCCCTTGCAGGGGGTTTTCATCATCAAGTAATGATAGATCAGCCTTCTGGCTTATGCATACAGCAGTGCTTCTCGGGCCTTCCACTTCAAGCTCTCATCTGTCTCCTACAGACCCTTCTCAGTATTGTCCATATAGACAACAGCTCCTCGCTGCTCTGACCCTCAGACTTGGGTCTCTGGCTTCTCCCGTGCATACATGCACTCTCTGGCTACTTCAGTACATACCTGCACTCTCGGGCTTGTCCCTTGCAAGCTTGGACTCCTCAGGAGGGTGGGCCCAGAACCTTGGTCCTGTCTCTACTTAAAGACCCAGACACACCTGCATGAGTAGTGTCCTGGCTAATCTTAAATCCTGGTCCCAGCACTGTGGATTTCATCCCACCCGGATAGCTACGAAATCCCCAGGCTCCAGGTCCCAAAGTGGACTTTTCTAAGAAATGAGGAATCTGAAAAGCCAGTTTCCTCACAAATAGGCTAATCCCCTGGAGACCCTCAACCTTCCAGGTTGCGAATCCTGTGTCATCCCCCTGGTGGAGTACCACACTACCACAATGGGTATTATTCACCAATAAAGATATGTCATCAACTTATTATCATATCATAGTAGTCCTAGTAGGAGGTACATGTGTAAAGGAAGGAGACAAAACAAAACTAATGAGCACAACAGTACAATCTTATAAAAACAAGCATTTAAAAGGTGTGACTGGAAGCAGCCTTACCTGGTAACAATATTAAATAGTCCAATTGAGAAGTACAATACATGTCCAAATCATAGTGAAATGGTTGCTAATAATCCCTCCATGCCCCAATTAACCATATGGGGCCATCTTGGGTCCTAAAAAATGGGGGGACCAATGCCATACTCATTTTACTCATAAGCAGGAGGACTATCACTCTGGATGCAGACTATACAACTTTTGTTGTTTGATTTCCTTTAGAGTTGCCTTCAACTATGTAGTGCAAGGGCTGTCTGATTGTATACAAATTGAAAGTGTTTAGGCTAATTGAAAGTGTTTAGGTTTGACCTCATATTATATGGTTTTGATAAATCTAAAGGAAATTGTATAGTGTGTATCCATCTTAAAACTACACACACACGGGAGGCATGCATGGCGATCAGCGAAATGGATGCCTGAAGTTGCAGCTCTGTTCACCACTGGTACTCCAGCAGCTTCCAGAGGGCTATGAATTGCCAGAAACCACTTTTCTTCAACACCCCTCAAGGCACTACATCCCGTTGCATGCTGTCATCGAGGAGAAAGTCCCGGGACTCAGCTCAAAAATCATTTACCCACTATCTGCTTCGCACCAGGGAGCAGTATAGCATGTCTCAAAATGGTGCTGCTGATTGGGATGACTCTCCTGCTTCCCCTCTACGACTTGTTCCAGGCTCTCCCTCTGCACTGGGCGGTGAGTACAGCACATCCCTGTCTAAGGTTGATTTAGATGCCAGTCTGGATGCCATGTACAATAAGTTAGCAGCCAAGTTCCAGTCTGAGATTGCAGTACTGGGAATCAGAACAGACAGACTGGAAACAAAACATGATGAACTAGCCCTGGCACATAGTGATCTGAGTAGAGAGTATGAAACTTTATCTGCTGCATTTATTCAAATACAAGCACAGGTAGAGGACTTGGACAACAGAAATAAGCATAACAACCTCCACCTTCAAGATATTCCAGAATCGGTCACAGACCTGATTCCAGCAGCTATCAACTTGTTTAAGTCTTTCCTTCCTGAATGTGAATCTGCAGCCTTTACTTGTGACAGGATATACTGAACCCTCAGGCCCAAGTCGCCAACAGACAAACCTCCTCAAGATATAGTCCGTGGCATGAAGGATTTTCTGACCAAAAAGGAGATCCTGCTAGAAACACACCACAAATCACCTTGGATGGATATACAGTACAGATTTCCCCTGATATATCCCCAGCCACTTTGGACAGACACAGTGGTATGAAGGAAATAACAACAGCACTCCAATCAGCCTGCATTCATTACAGATGGGGATTTCCATTCAAGCTGATAGTGACACATAATGGTTCCACATATGATGCTACTACTATTTCAGAAGACCAAGAGATCCTGGTAAAACTGGGCCTCCAGGAGGCTGAAGCACTGACGCGCCTGCCTGTAACTGATAAACCATCTCCTATCTGGCATACTCCTTCCCCCAGAAGGGAACGTAGAAGGATTTGGGCATTACATCGATTGAGGCCTGAAGTTGTCACATAGACAATATGGAGCAAGAAAGAAAGACTTACTGGTCAGTTACTGCATTTGTTTTACTTTTGGGTTTTCCCCTCGGATTCAACGACTATGCACACTTGCAGATCAACCATTTCGTCGGGGGCCCATTCCCTGGTGCTGATGCATGGTATCCCCCACCCAGCGTTGGTGTTACCTTCCTCACAGTTTGGTTTTTGGTGACTTTACCACTGGGTTTAAGACCTAGATGTCTCAGTTTTGATATTCCACTTTCAGGATGTACAGTATATATTTTCCTGAACCCAAAAGGTTTTTGCTTGAAGTTCTGTACCTGAACAATTTATTTTTTATGTTTTTATACAAGATGGTCTATGCTTACTGTTTTTTTTCTGGCTATATAGACTCTACCAGTTCAGCATCTTTAATTAACACTAAAAATGGTGTTATGTTGCTTAGGTTGTTTTGTGGGTTTAATATGGCATTGCTTACTAAAAATAGGGTGTATCTGTCTTTGTGCCCCTTATTACGGGATCTTTTTGGCCCTCTGCCTACACCTAGTTGGATGAGCTGTGTTTATAATTTTACCTATGGCTATTAAATGTATTTCCCATAATGTGCATGTGTCAGGGCCGGGCTCAGCTCACCCTTTTCAGAGCAAGCTGCTCAGCTAAGGGTTAATTGCCAGTCTCAGCTTCCACTCTGTCTCACCTGATGACCATATCCTGCCTCATTAAGCCAGCTCTACTGTTATATAAACTGCCTGGATCAGATCGCAGATCCCTTTGCCTTGGTTAACATCTCTGGAGAAATCTCTGATGTGTGTTCCTGCAAAAGACTTTGCCTGTTTGGCGTTGCCTTCTGGTTCCTGGATTCAAGACCCTGATCGGCTGACTCTCTTGGTTCCTAACTCTGCATTCCACTTGTTTGACCTCGCTGATCTCTTGACTGCTGTTTTACTGTCTTGCTCTGACTATACGCTCTGGTTACCGAACCCTGGCTATATTTTGACCATGTTTACTCTGTTTATAACACTTTACCTTTTTATTAAAAAGTGTGATTTTACTGCACTGTCTGTCTTTGTCTGATCCATGGTTCCTGACAGCAGGCCTCAACTCCCCTAGTAAGAGGCATATAGCTTTCTCATACTATAAGCAACTTGGGGCTAAAATATTGCTGATTCAAGAAACATATTTTTCTGAAACCTCCCACCCAAAATTCTTCCACAGGGCATTCCCTCAATCTTTCTACATGGTTCACTCCTCTAAGAATAGAGGTGCTGTCATATTCCTGCATGCGTCATTCTCGATGGAGGTACGACTGATCTATAAAGATAAAGAGAGCGGATTTGTTATAATCAAGGGTGTCCTCCATGGTCGTGAACTTACCATTGCTAGTATATATGCCCCTAATGACTCCTTATTCACCTCCTTCTTTGAACTTCTTGCAAAAGTCCAATCATCCCATATGCAAAATCAATCCTCCCATATAATCATAGGAGCTGACTTTAATATGGTGGCAAATCCAAGAATTGACAGGAGTACAGCCGCAACCCACTCTAAATCCTTTCCTAGGTCTATTATACGTAGACTTCAGGAATTCCAACTGGAAGATATGTGGCGAGCACATAATATTGGTGCAAAAGATTATAGGTTTTTTTTCCTCATCCCCATAATAGTTATGCCAGATTAGACTATATACTCTTGACCCCTATTATTTTAGCTAACTATACTATGGCCTCTTTACATAACTGTGTTTGGTCTGATCACCAGGTTACCTCCTTTAGTACTAACTTTATAAGACTTGCTCCCACTCCATACACCTGGAGACTTAATGAGGCTCTTCTTTCGGACGCAGCTATTGAGGCAGAGGTGTCAAAGGCATCGGAAGACTATTTTGAATTGAATGCTCCTCCAGAGAGGGGCACACAAAGCAGTTCTGAGGGGTAAACGTATTAGTTTAGCAACTAGACTCGTGCATTTCTGAAAAATTCATTCCTTTTCATTTTTGTTTTTTTTTTGTTTTTATTTTTTGGGAATTCGGAAATTCAAAAGATTCGGAATTCGGCAATTTAGAAATTTGTGGTAATTCGGCAATTGCGGTAATTTGGAAATTTGCAGCAATTCGGAATTTCACATTAATTTGGAAATTGCGGTAATTCAAAATTCGGCAATCAGAACAGCCGAAAATCTGAAATTGGGAAATCCGAAAATTCGAAAATAACAAAGAACATTTGAAACATTAACTAACTAATAAATAACTATTAAATTATAGGTATTGAAATTTCCTTGAAAATATGGCTGTCAGTGATAAATTTCATATTTAACCAGCTCCGGACCGGCTCGTGTACATTTACTGCTGCAGAGTGGCGCTGTAGTGTGAATCACCATCTATAAACGGCGGCTCACTCATGTGTGGCTAGCAGGCGGGAACATGCCGCCACAGGCTTGCTCTTTTGCCCGCTGCACTCTGCAGCAGTATAGCATCGGATCCGGCGGACTCGATATCCGCCGGCTACTCGCGATTGCCTGGCAGAGAAGAAAACCTGGGAACCGCCGATGTAAACACGGCAGTTCCCCCCGTTCTGTCAGGTGGCACGTGAGAGATCTACTGATCCCTGTCACTGGGATCAGATAGATCTCTTATGTCCCTGGCAGCCCAGCCCCCTCACAGTTAGACCACGCCTAGGAAACACAGTTAACACCTAGATCGCCCCCTGCAGGTTAACCCCTTCACTGTCAATGAGATGTATATAGTAATCAGTGGATATTTAAATTTCTGATCGCTGTATAAATGTCATTGGTCCCAAAAAAGTGTAAAAAATGTCTGACATGTCCACTGCAATATCACAGTCGTGATAAAAATTGTAGATCACCGCCATTACTAGTAAAAAAAAATAGTAAAAACGCCAGAAATTAATTCTCATGGTTTGTAAACGCGGCAACTTTTGCGCAAACCAATCAAATTACATTTCATATTTAAGTTCACTAACAGCCATATTGTCATGGAAATTCCAAAACTTAGTTATTTATTATAATTTCAAATGTTCTTTCTTATTTCCAAATTTCTAAAATAAGAAAGAACATTTGAAATAATAACTAATAAATTATTAGTAAGTTATTATTTCAAATGTTCTTTTCTATTTTCCGAGTTTCTGAAATTTGAAAATAAGTAAAAACATTTGAAATAATAATAAATAACTATTAAATTATAGGTATTGGAATTTCCTTGAAATTTGGCTGTTAGTGATGCATTTCATATTTAAGTTCACTAACAGACATATTTTCAAGGAAATTCCAATACCTATAATTTAATAGTTATTTATTAGTTAGTTATTATTTCAAATGTTCTTTGTTATTTTCGAATTTTCGAATTTCTGAATTTTTGAATTTGGGGCTTTTGGCTGGTCCGATTGCAGATTTTCTGAGTTACCGCAATTGGCTAATTACCGCAAATTTCCAAAATTGCCGGATTACCGCAAATTACCGCATTTGCCGAATTACAGCGCATTTCTGAATTTTTGTTTTTAAAAATTCAGAAAAATTCAGAAATTCCAAATTTGGAATTCGTCCGTATTGCCAAATTTTGCAATATTCTGTAACAACGAAATTCAGAATGAAACAAATTGCACAAGCATATTAGCAACTGCTCATAACAAATCTAACCAGCAAAAATGTTATCCCTTGCCAGTGAAATCAATAGATATGTATATAAATTAATGTAAAAAGATGTATAAAAATACCATAGGTAGAGTTGAGCAGACACCTGGATGTTCGTGTTCGGCCGACCTTCGCGAAAAAGTTCGAGTTCGGCACCGAACTTGACCCCGGACCCCGAACCCCATTGAAGTCAATAGTGACCCGAACTTTTGGGCACAAAAATGGCTGTAAAAAATTCCTGGAAAGGGCTAGAGGGCTGCAAAAGGAAGCAACATGGGGATATGACAAGTGCCCTGCAAACAAATGTGGATAGGGAAATAACTTAAAATCACATAAAAAAATAAAAATTGGAGGAGGAGGTGGATGTGGAGTAGGAGCCTAGAGGTTGAGGAGGCGGTGACCGTGTAGGTGGAAGTGGCGGTGGAGGAGGAGGAGGTAGCCAACACTGTTTTTTGTTTGTTTGGTTTTTTTTCTAATTGGGGTAGCCCCCAAAATATTGAGACATATTAAAAAAAAAAGTATACCAATGGCTGTGTGAGGCTGGTCTAAATGTCTATTCTGCACAAGGTACAGACAAGTCTTGTGGGATCCATGCCTGATTCATTTTAATAAATGTTAGCTTGTCCACGTGCCCCCTGCTGTGCTAAACACACATTTAGACAATACACTGGCTGCAGGGCAGGCCAGCACCTCCAAAGCATAAAGGGCAAGCTCAGGCCATGTGCCCAATTTGGAGACCCAGAAGTTGAATGTGGCAGACCCATCAGTCAGTACGTGTAGACATGTGCACACATACTGTTCCACCATGTCGCTGAAATGCTGCCTCCTGCTAAGACGTTGCCTATCAGCTGGTGGTGCTGTTTGTTGTGGCATGCTGCTGACAAAGCTTTTCCACATTTCGGCCATGCTAACCCTGCCTTCTGAAGTGCCACAGCTGCGTTGGTGATCTCTTCCTCCTTCTCTGCCTTCGCCTTGTGCTTCCAATGAGCCCCCAGTGTCATTTGGGAATGCACTCAGCAGCACGTCTACCAGCGTCGTGCATCTTCCGATCATGCTCCAGTGAGGGAATTAAGGACGGCAAGTTGTCCTTGTAACGGGGATCCAGCAGGGTGGCCATCCAGTAATCAGCACAAGTTAAAATGTGGGGAACTTGGCTGTCATTGAGCAGGCATTGCAGTATGTAGTCGCTCATGTGTGCCAGGCTGCCCAAAGGCAATGACAAGCTGTCCTCTGTGGGAGGTGTATCATCTGTGTCCTCCGTATCACCCTAGCCACGCTCCAGTGATGCCCACGAGCTGCATTGGGTGCCACCCTGCTGTGAACACGGTTCCTCCTCCTCCTCATCATCATCAACCTCATCCTCCAGAACTGTGCCCTGGTTTGAAATTTTTTTACCTGGCCTATGCTGGTGCAGGAACCCACCCTCCAAGCCACTTGTGAATGACTGGCCTGATAACCATGGAAATGACCCTTCTTCCTCCTCCTCCTGTGCCACATCCTCTTCCATCATCACCCGAAGTGTTTTTTCAAGGAGACATAGAAGTGGGATAGTAACGCTGAGAACAGTGTCATCGGCACTGGCCATGTTGGTGGTGTACTCAAAACACCGCAATATGGTACACAGGTCTCGCATGGAGGCCCACTCGTTGCTGGTGAAGTGGTGCTGTTCCACAGAGTGACTGACCCATGCATGCTGCAGATTAAACTCCACTATTGCCTGCTGCTACTCGCACAGTCTCTCCAGCATGTGCAAGGTGGAGTTCCACCTTGTGGGCACGTCGCACAGGAGGCGGTGAGCGGGAAAGCTGAAGTTACACTGCAGCACAGACAGGCAAGCAGCAGCAGGGTGAGAACGCCGAAAGCCCGCACAGACGGCCCGCACTTTCTGCAGCAACTATGACATATCCGGGTAGATTTTTAGAAATTTCTGCACCAAATTCAGCACATGCGCCCAGGCAAGGGATGTCGTCAAACCGGCTAGGCCCAGAGCTGCTATGAGATTTCACCCATTATCGCACACCACCAGGCCGGGCTTGAGGCTCAGTGGCAACAACCACTCATTGGTCTGTTGTTCAATGCCCATCCACAGCTACTGTGCAGTGTGGGGTTTATCCCCCCCAACATATCAGTTTTAAAACAGCCTGCTGTTGTTTCCCCCTGGATAAGCTGAAGTTGGTGGTGAAGGTGTTACGCTGACCGGATGAGGAGGTGGTAGAAGAGGAGGAAGCGGAGTAAGAGGAGGAGGCAACAGGAGGCAAAGAGAAATGCTCTGCATTCCTCGGTAGGACATGCGCCAAACGGCTAGCCGCCTCAGGCCCACCCACTACTACATTTGCCCAGTGTGCAGTTAGCGAGATATAGTGTTCCTGCCTGTGCTTACTGGTCCATGTATCAGTGGTTATGTAGACCTTGACACAAATGGCGTTGCGCAATGCACCCTTGATATTGTCCCCAACTTGTTTGTGCAGGGAAGGGATGACTCGCCTGGAAAAGTAATGGCATCTGGGAACCACGTAATGTGGGACAGACACCGCCATCAGGTTTTTAAAACTGACGGTGTCCACCAGACGGAATGACAGCATTTCAAAGGCCAGGAATTTTGAAATGCTGGCATTCAGGGCCAGGGATCGCGGATGGGTAGGGGGGTACTTCCTCTTTCTCTCCAGTGTTTGGAAGATGGCGAGCTGTAAGCTTCCATGGGACCATGTAGAAATGCTTGAGGACGGTGGCAGACATGGTGGCGTTGCTGTCACATCGTCTGTTTGCTGGGTGGCAGGTGACACTGGCACTGTAGAGGTGGAGGAAGAGGCAGAGGCAGCAGCAGAAGAGGAAGCAGGAGGAGGCCGAGGCCATTCTTGGATTTTGAGGTGCTTATTCCACTGCAGCTCGTGCTTTGCATGTCACGTATGATGAAACCGGTAGGAACGCCCGCACTTTGACCACTCTGTTACCAACGTCTGGCTACTGCGCATGCGCGGCTGCAGCGCGGCCATTTTTGAATCTGGTGGATGTCGTTTTATGCTTTATCAAAGACGAATCGTTTGTAAGTGTTATTCTATTTATTATCGACGACGTTAGTCCATCAGAGGGGAGGACGGCGACGTTTGTGATTGCTGAGAACAAGGGTGACACCTATGGAGGTTTAGCGAGTTCACCTGCCGAGTGGGTCTGTATATCCTTTATTTCCAGGGTTATCACACTATGACAAACGTATTCAAATTATTATTTATCTTATTGTGAATGTTTGCTAAGCAGAAACTATTTCGTATTTTGCTGTAGGTGGTCTAAGT
>BLSH010487171.1:172337-183009 GCA_018402905.1 Glandirana rugosa | reverse complement strand
TATGAGGTGCATCTCTACTGACATCCATCATTTGGTTTGGAACACATCTGTGTGACCTGTAACTCTGACACTGGAGTGGTCCAACTTTGGGTCAATGGAAAACTCACAGGTGAAGCTCTGCTCCCTTCCATCATCCAATCATCTGCAAGGAAAAACACAGTTTTTTTCCTGGCATGTGATTGAGTATTCTTAGCAAAGTGAATAGTTAAGTTAAGTGAAAATTCTCTTGCAAACTGTACCACCTGTTTGCCTTTAGTAAATCAATTTCTCTGGTTTTAAGACGCCCCAACTACTGGTTTTGAATTTCATTAAAAACAATCATTTATTTGTCATCTATATCAACAATGAGAGTTCTTATATACTCAACTGTATCTATATATTTTATTAAGGGTGTTTCACCATCCTCCTAGTAAATTCAGAACCACAAAAATGAATAACAGGTAGGAATTTTAACCCTTCTGCTGCAAGTAGAACCTTTGTCAGATTTTTTTGCCATTTTCCGCCAATCGACGTACTGGTATGTCATGGCAGTTTGAGTGGTTATACCGGGGCCATGGCTGCAGTCATGACTTCAGAACCTTATTTTACAGCTGGCAATGCTCTACAATGTAAAAGCAATCCTAGTGGATAATTAGCTGCTGGATCACTTTTACAGGCAGTGGGAGGTGTCATCCCTCTCCTCCCCCCACCCTCCAGTGCCTCTCCAGACTCTCCTGTCCCACCGCAGAACCCAGGACCGAAGCCGGCGGTTTGAAATGAAATTCCAATACCTATGATTTAATAGTTAGTAATAGTTAAGTTATTATAGTCAGTTATTGTTTCAGATTTTCAAATTTTCGGGTGTTTTAGAATTTATGAATTTTAGAATTTACGAATATTTGACTATTTGAATATATTGACTTTTCGAATTTACAAATATTCAGAAAAATTCAGTAAATGGATTTTCATTAATTCAGATACTTCTGAATTAACGAATTTGGCAAAATTTGTTAACAAAGGAATTCAGAACAAAACGAATTGCACATGTCTAAAGTGTAGTGCAGCAAAATATAATTAATACATATAAATTGTAATAAATATTAAGGTTTTATTAATAAATAATAAATACAAATTTAAAAATATATATATTTTTGGATAATTATTGATTGTAATGATAGGCACTTGGCATCTTTAAAATCTCTATGTGTTAATTAGTTCTGTGGTTCAACAATGTGAGTTGACAATGATTGGTGAAGGGAATGGAGGGTCTCATAGCTTAACTAAATGAACATTGTAAAAGATATCACTGTTTTGTTTTCTTTTAATATTAACAATATTTCTTTCTTGTTAATGTATAATCTTATTCAAAACAATATATAGTATAAATAAATATAAATCATCTGAAATAAAATATACAGAGAAGCAATATGTAATCTGTATTCGTAAAAAAAAATGTTTCAATAATTAACACTTTACTTGGTGCCAATACACAGAAGATCGGTCCACCACATGTATGTACATATCATAATATCACACCTAAAAATATTCCTAGCTGCCACTATACCAAATACATTTTATTAAAACAAAATAGCATTAAAACCAGTGGCAGCTGGTGCTTAATATCCTTTGGGGGGGGGGGGCAGGATATAAACCAAATAAACCTTCCCCCCCTGCAGGAGAAGGACAGTGGCAATCAGAGCCCCCCCGCAGGAGACGGATAGTGGTGATCGGTCCCCCCCCCCATGGGTGGGAGATGGATGGTGGCGATCAGTAGCCTTACCTTAGGAGGCTGCTCCTCACTCCAGGGAAGAGCCGGGGCCGTCGCTTCTCCTCCTGGCTGAACAGAAAGTGGGTCCTGAGACCCAATTGGCCGGGTGTCCTAAGACTATGTGGCCAATGGGTCTCAGGAGCTGCTTCCTGACTGGCCGGGAGGAGAATCAGGATGACAACATTCAAATATTCATTCGCTATTGTCACACAACTGGGTGGGCTCCGAGTGCAGTGCTCTGCGCCCTGAGCCCACCCTTTTTTGAAGCCAATTAGAGCTTCAGAAGCTAATCATGTGCTTAAAAAAAACCTGCTATTGAAATCCATGCCCTGCATGTAGATTAGGGACCGGGCACTCTGCACCCCTAATGGACAGGCCACCACTGGTTAAAACTGTCAAACACTAATTAATTAATTATTCCTGCAATCGGTTATCCACACAAGTTATTACAAACACCCTGTGAGTGTGTGCCACAAAGTCTCTGGAAAAAGACAATCTTGGGTGCTTATGATGTTTAGTGTTATTCCATGCACCAATCACCGGATTTTCACCACGTGAGTCCCACTCCCCTATGATTATACATTCACCAGAGATATTGCTTTTTCACCCCTTTATTTGAAAGATGCCCGATCAATCTCAGAGGGATGGTCCTGCTCATGCCACAATCACTTCAGGAGTTAAAAAAGAAGAAAAGAGGCGCCTCTAAGTGCAGACTTTAACCACTTAAGGACCGGAAGGATTTACAGCTTTAGGACCGGAGCCCTTTTTGCGATTCGGCGCTGCGTCGCTTTAACTGACAATTGTGCAGTCGTGCGACGTTGTACCCAAACGAAATTTGCGTCCTTTTTTTCCCACAAATAGAGCTTTCTTTTGGTGGTATTTGATCCCCTCTGCGTCATTTCTGATCGCCGCTATAAACAAAAGAAGAGCGACAATTTTGCAAAAAAAACCAAATTTCTTACTTTTTGCTAAAATACAAATCCAAAAAAACAAATATAAAAAAACATTTTTTTCACCGTTTTTGGCCGATTTATATTCTTCCTCATATTTGCGATAAAAAAAATCGCAATTGGCGTTTATTGATTGGTTTGCGCAAAAGTGGTCGCGTTTACGGGTGATGAGAATTCATTTTTGGGGTTTTTATTTATTTATTTTTTTTTTTACTAATAATGGCGGCGATCTGCGATTTTTGGCGGTACTGCGATATTTCAGCGGACATGTCGGACCATTTTGACACTTTTTTGGGACCATTGGCATTTATACAGCGATCAGTGCTATAAAAATGCACTGATTACTGTGTAAATGCCATTGGCAGTGAAGGGGTTAACCTGCAGGGGGTGCTCTAAGGGTTAACTATGTTCCCTGGGTGTGTTCTAACTGTGGGGGGACTGCCCTAACAGGGGAAGGGAAGTGGTCACAGCCTTCATGTACAGGAATTTGTAGTGTTTGGGTGTAGTATTGCGCTAAGCCTAAGAGTGTAGAAAAGCTGCCAAACAAATGACCAAACTAGTCGTAAGAAATGTAAAGATGGGGGTTGGCGCTAATCAAAGAGAAATGCCATACAATGTGATATAGATATGACATAGAAATTACAAAAGATATAGTTGTATAAACCTAAAACAATGCCAGCTAGGTAATACAGTCAATTAAGGGTGATAATATGAGGTGCTCAAGCGTTGTTTCCTGAAGCTTGCGTGCAGTCAAGCAAACAATCTTGCAATTAGATGGGAATGGAAAAAAGTTCCACGAACAATATAGGACAAAATCTTCATATGGTGAGAAGTGACAGTTCAATAATGTGGTGAATCCAGGTATCCCGCCCTAGTGAATCAAAGGCTTACCAGATCCCAGATATATGCAAGCCCACATATATGGTACGCTCTTGTATGGTCCTAGATCCTCCAGGGTTTCTCCGTTAGCGCGTCACACACTCCGGTAAGATGTCATCTCAATGGAAATTGAAGATCTCGCGTCCGTCACTCACTTGATGTAATGGTCAGGTTACCCTTGGGGTCTCATCAATAGTAGTAATATCCTTGGGCTCGTCAGTGATTTAAAAAGAGAGAAAGAAGAGCGGGCTCTGTCATCCACACTCAGCCTTTCCTCCAAAAATCATCCCCCATGCTGACCGCCAGCAACAAGCCAGGACACCAGCATGGGGGATGATTTTTGGAGGAAAGGCTGAGTGTGGATGACAGAGCCCGCTCTTCTTTCTCTCTTTTTAAATCACTGACGAGCCCAAGGATATTACTACTATTGATGAGACCCCAAGGGTAACCTGACCATTACATCAAGTGAGTGACGGACGCGAGATCTTCAATTTCCATTGAGATGACATCTTACCGGAGTGTGTGACGCGCTAACGGAGAAACCCTGGAGGATCTAGGACCATACAAGAGCGTACCATATATGTGGGCTTGCATATATCTGGGATCTGGTAAGCCTTTGATTCACTAGGGCGGGATACCTGGATTCACCACATTATTGAACTGTCACTTCTCACCATATGAAGATTTTGTCCTATATTGTTCGTGGAACTTTTTTCCATTCCCATCTCCTTGCAAGATTGTTTGCTTGACTGCACGCAAGCTTCAGGAAACAACGCTTGAGCACCTCATATTATCACCCTTAATTGACTGTATTACCTAGCTGGCATTGTTTTAGGTTTATACAACTATATCTTTTGTAATTTCTATGTCATATCTATATCACATTGTATGGCATTTCTCTTTGATTAGCGCCAACCCCCATCTTCATGTACAGGAAGGCTGTGATCACAGCCCTTCCCCCTCACACAGAGCGGAGGTCCGTGTTTACTTACACGGACCTCTGCTCCTTCGCTCCGGGGGGGCCATCGCGGGTAGCCGGCGGCAATCGAAGCCGCCGCACCCGCTCCCCGGCCCTCCCCGGACACAGTGAGCGCGCGGGCGCGCCTCCGGCGGCGCGCGTGCGCTCACTAGGCTCGATCACGCGGCCGCCGTCGTATGACGGCGATTCGCGTTACAGAGCCACCTTGCCGCCGTCAATTGCCGATTGACGGTCGGCAAGTGGTTAAGAACAGTTTATTAAAACCAACAATTGGCATCTCACATGACACAGAAGATAAAAGGCATATGAGCAGGTCCTCCAAGGAGTAACATCAGTGAGACGTCCATAGGCCAGGATTCATAGCGCCTCATTTAGGATCCCCCTGTCTTCGGCCGGTTACCAACTCACAGGGACGCTTGCTTGCTACAGTTCATGATGGTGCTATGAATCCTGGCCTATGGATGTCTCACTGATGTTACCCCTTTGAGGACCTGCTCATGTGCATTTTATCTTCTGTCTCATGTGAGTTGCCAATTGTTGGTTTTAATAAACTGTTTTTAAAGTCTGCACTTAGAGGCGCCTCTTTTCTTCTTTTTTTCCAGTGTTACAAGGACTTTGCTTCTGGTTCTAAGAAGGCTGACCTTTGTGCTGGGACTTTTTACTAATGCTGGTTCTCATACCAGCCACATATGGACTATTTTAAAAAGACTTGATGGGATTCATATGTTTTTTTCAGGGTGTTACGCCATATACATGTTTGCACTTCAGAAGTTAATGATCTTTTATAAGAAAAAAAAAAAAATCCATGTTTTGGTGGCTGTACGGCTATCGGGTCACATTCTCCTATTTGGTGGGACTGCCTGGTGGTTAAAGAATTCTGGAAGGAAATATTTCATATACTTCCAACGTAGCACCAATATATAAAAAAGGACCAAGATACATCCCTGGAAACTACAGACCAGTTAGCTTAACATCAATAATATGCAAGCTCTTGGAGGGAATTATAAGGGATTATATACAAGATTACTGTAACGAGAACGGTTTTATTAGTGGTAATCGGCATGGTTTCATGAAGAATCGTTCTTGCCAAACCAATCTATTAACCTTCTATGAGGAGGTGAGCTGCCACCTAGATAAAGGAAGGCCCGTTGATGTGGTGTATCTAGATTTGGCAAAAGCATTTGCTACAGTTCCCTATAAACGCTTAATATACAAACTAAAGTCTGTCGGCTTGGATCAGAGGGTGAGTACATAGATTGAAAACTGGCTACAGGGGCGAGTCCAGAGGGTGGTGATAAATGGAGAGTGCTCGGAATGGTCTGGTGTAGAAAGTGGGGTTCCCCAAGGTTCTGTCCTGGGACCAATCCTATTCAATTTATTCATAAACTATCTGGAGGACGGGGTGAAGAGCTCAATCTCAATATTTGCGGATGATACCAAGCTAAGCAGAGCAGAGGCGGCTCTAGGCTTTGTGAGGCCTAAGGCAAAACCTAGACATGAGGCCCCACTCACGCCCATAATAGCAAAAAATAATTCAAGCAATAAATAAATTGCATATTTTAAAGTGGAGTTCCACCCATGTAAAAGTCAGCAGCTACAAAAAGTGTAGCTGCTGACTTTTAATAATCGGACACTCACCTGTCCCTCGCTCCAGCAATGTGGTCACTCGAGGGCTCCCTCCTCTCCCCCTCCTCTCTCCCTCCTCTCTGCGGCACCGGCATCACAGGTGTGGGCACCCAGCTTTGGCTTCAAAGCCAGGCGCGCACTGCGCATGCGAGAGTCGCGCTGTGCCTTGTAACTGGCCGGCGTATCTTCTGGGACCTGTGACGTGTCCCAGAAGATCACCGAGAGGGAGGGGGGAAGGTGGACTTCCTTCCCTTAGCCGTGGTGCCAGGGGAGGAAGTGGACCTGGGACCCTGTGAAAACAGGGTCCCTGGTCACCCCCTGAAAAAAAGTGTTTGTGGCATGTCGGGGGGGGGTCACCTTCCATTAAAGTGGATGTTCCACTTTTGGGTGGAACTCCGCTTTAAGAGCTTTAAAGGGCTGGTGTCAGTGTCAAATTAGGCAGTTGCGAGGTCCCTGTGGGCGCAAGGCCTTAGGTGACCGCCTAATTTGCCTAATTAGAGAGCCGCCTCTGAAGCATTGCAATAAATTCTCAACAGGATGTGGGAACCTTGCAAGAAGATCTGAACAAATGAATGGGGTGGGCAACTACATGGCAAACAAGGTTTAATGTAGAAAAATTTAAAATAATGCATTTTGGTGCCAAAAATATGAACGTAAACTACTCACTAGGGGGAGAGCCTCTGGGGGAATCTAGGATGGAAAAGGAGGCCCTTTAACGGAACAACTTAACCATAAAACTAAATTTTATTGAAAAAAGGTTAAAAATGCAAAAAACACACAATAGGCAACGTTGTCTTGAAACTTGGACTTGCCGGCAGACACACCACCCACTATCATACACACAGTCAATCAATCCACCTGTCAGTGGCTTGGGGAATATAACATGGACAGTCCTGAAGGCCACAAGGGAAATTCATTCTTGGTGAGCAGGAAACCCTGTGTACACATAAGTATGAAGTTGCATTCACCTAAACATGACCAATTCCTCAAGTCAATGGTGAATTGATCAAACAGACCCTGTGGTCGTCGTCACTGGCTGCATGGGGAGAAAAGTGCTAGATATGAATGGAAGTCACTGATCGGTCTCGGATGACCCAAACTCACTTACTTGTACTGTCACATGAATGATGACTCTTCAATGCATATATATGCATACATCCAGAGAGTGATGGGTACAGGGTGCTGGTCTGGAGTGAAGCAGTCATTTGCTGTAAGTGGTATTCCATACACTGGCCAATTGGCCGTTGCTCAACAGTCTCCAGGTAGGGGAGGGGTCCCAGTCAGGAATCCTATTGAGGGGAACCTCAGTGTAATTGATCCAGCCACCAGACATTTGTGTCCACTCCAATGGAGATACCTGCAAAGCCAGTTGACTCTCCGACCTTCCCACGGGGTGGAGGGGGGTCTGGGCAGGGCGTCCAAGCTGTGGTGGTGATGGTATACTGACGCGTTTCTTCCTCGGAGCACTTTTTTTGTATATATCGAGTTAGCCTCTGGGACCACATCCTCTATGTGGGTGGAGCCTTATTCTGGAGAACATGGCTCTTATCTAGGGCCGCCCCATATTGAGCATTTGTCAATTGTCACTACGGGTGTTTGTTTACCCTTGATTAACTAGGATGGAAAAAGACCTAGGGGTCCTAGTGAATCACAGTTTCAGCAATGGCATGCAATGCCAGGCTGCTGCAAGCAAAGCCAACAAAATATTCGCATGCATCAAGATGGGGATAAAGTCCAGGGATAAATCAATAATTCTCCCACTATACAAGTCTCTGGTGAGGCCGCACCTGGAGTATGCCGTCCAGTTCTGGGCGCCAGTCCTCAGAAAGGATGTCCTGGAACTGGAAAGGGTTCAGAGAAGGGCAACAACGCTCATTATCCGCTTGCCGACGGCTGATCGGCAATTGACGGCGACAGAGTGGCTCTGTAACGCGAAACGCCGTCATGCGACGGCGGCCGCGATACAGAGCCACTGTGAGCGTGCGCACCGCCGGAGGCGCGCGCGCGTGCTCGCTGTGTTCGGGGGGGGGCAGGGAGCGGGTGCGGTGGCTTCGATTGCCGCCGGCCACCCGCGATGCCCCCCCCGGAGTGAAGGAATGGAGGTCCGTGTATGTAAACACGGACTTCCGCTCTGTGTGAGGGGGAAGGGCTGTGATCACAGCCTTCCTGTACGTGAAGGCTGTGACCACTTCCCTTCCCCAGCTAGGCAAGCCCCTATACAATAAGAACACGCCCAGGGAACACAGTTAACCCTTAGAGCGCCCCCTGCAGGTTAACCCCTTCACTGCCAATGGCATTTACACAGTAATCAGTGCATTTTTATAGCACTGATCGCTGTATAAATGCCAATGGTCCCAAAAAAGTGTCAAAACGTTCCGACATGTCCGCCCCAATATCGCAGTACCGCTAAAAATCGCAGATCGCCGCCATTACTAGTAAAAAATAAAAACCCCAAAAATGAATTCTCATCATCCGTAAACGCGATCACTTTTGCGCAAACCAATCAATAAACGCCGATTGCGATTTTTTTTATCGCAAATATGAGGAAGAATATAAATCGGCCAAAAACGGTGAAAAAAAATGTTTTTTTATATTTTTTTTTTGGATTTGTATTTTAGCAAAAAGTAAGAAATTTGGGTTTTTTTGCAAAATTGTCGCTCTTCTTTTGTTTATAGCGGCGATCAGAAATGATGCAGAGGTGATCAAATACCACCAAAAGAAAGCTCTATTTGTGGGAAAAAAAGGACGCAAATTTCGTTTGGGTACAACGTTGCACGACTGCGCAATTGTCAGTTAAAGCGACGCAACGCCGAATTGCAAAAAGGGCTCCGGTCCTAAAGCTGGAAATCCTTCCGGGGCTGAAGTGGTTAAGGGATTGGAGGACCTTAGTTATGGGGAAAGATTACAAGCACTGAAATTATTCTCTCTGGAGAAGAGACGCTTGAGAGGGGATATGATTTTAATGTACAAATACTGTACTAGGGACCCCACAATAGGGACAAAACTATTCAGCGCAAGGGAGCACACAAAGACACGCGGCCATTCACTAAAATTAGAAGAAAGGCGGTTTAACCTTAAGCTGCATAGAGGGTTCTTTGTGGTAAGAGCAGCGAGGATGTGGAATTCTCTTCCACAAGCAGTGGTTTCAGATGGGAGCATAGATCATTTCAAAAACTATTAGATGCACACCTAAGGGACCCCAACATTGAGGGATATACGATGTAATACTGACATAAAAACACACACTTAGGTTGGACTTGATGGACTTTTTTTCAACCTTACCAACTACAGTATGTAATTATGTAACTTTCTGTACTGTTTGAAGAATCCACCTTTCCTGATCCATCCGTAGCACTTCTAAATTTAAAACCGGCTAACCTCCCCTGATCCCACTTTAAACTCATTTTACATTTTACTCATTTTTATCACTATGGCTGTGAAACAGACCATTGCCAAAGCCTGGAAATCTTTGACACTGATATTAGCTGAAACCAAACACAGAATTTACCAAGCTATGATCCATGCCAAGATAGAAGCTAACACTCAGGACAAAATATGCCATTTTGAGAAAATTTGGTGTCCTTGGCTTACACATTATTTACCCCCAAACTTTGGTGAATCCTTATGATGCCTTGGTAACATCCTTTTACACCAATGCTACCTCTTTTATGTACAGTGCCCTGAAAAAAGTATTCATACCCCTTAAAATCCCCCACATTTTGTCATGTTACAACCAAAAACTTAAATGTATTTTATTGGTATTTTATGTGAGAGACCGACACAAAGTGGCTCATAATTGTGAAGTGGAAGGAGAAAGATAAATGATAGAAATAAATATGTAAAATATTGCCTTCAGAAGTCACCTAATTAGTAAATGGAGTCCACCTGTGTGTAATTTAATCTCAGTATAAATACAGCTGTTCTGTGAAGCCTTCAAAGGTTTGTTAGAGAACCTTAGTGAACAAACAGCATCATGGAGGCCAAGGAACACACCAGACAGGTCAGGGATAAAGTTGTGGAGAAGTTTAAAGCAGGGTTAGGTTATAAAAAAAAAAATATTGGATTGGGACGAAATTTGAAGAGGTGTTGAAATAGGGACTGGACAGACCACACAAGGAACCGGAGGTACTACGACAAACAAGTGATTCCAAGAGATTGTTTGGAAACTTCCGAAGTGTCTTGTCGACATAAATATGACTCTAATTTAATGTGTGTCCACCTGAGGTAAATGATTAATCCACTGAAGACTTCCGTTATAAAATGTATAAATAAAGATAGTAAATAGAAAGAGGAAGGTGAAGTGTTAATACTCGGTGAAACACAGCCAGAGAGTGTATTTTATGGTTATTTTATGTAAATTCAAAAACCAACATTGTACTGTTTTACACCCCCTAAAATTCCCCATACTTATGAAAAAAGTCCCGTGACATGTATTTTCTCCATCGTAACCACATTTTCCTACAATGGTTCCGTAGTATTCCTAAGTGGTTT
>BLSH010487171.1:115342-133761 GCA_018402905.1 Glandirana rugosa | reverse complement strand
AGTAAATCTCTTCTGGTATTTAATGACCTGAATCTCATCAGCTATTTGCTAGGTTGCAGTTATATACTTTGGAGACATATGATCCTATTGCCTATGACATTCAAAAATTTGAGTTGGTCAATGTTAGTTACAATCCTTTATTGTTGTAACTTTGTGATATTTTGTCTGAATTTCTTTTTTTCCTTCTGTAAACTGATTCTATATCTCAATAAAAACTTATGGAACAAAAAAAAAAAAAGATATACTAGAGCATTGTTGCAATCAGTCAGATTTTTCAGCCATGAAATAGAAACTACTGTATCCATAGGTTGCCAGTGACCCACACAGCAAGCAGAAAGAGGGAGCAAAAGAAGCGCCAGAAATTCCTACTTCTCAACCAAAAAATATCTCTTCATACGGGTGTTATTCAAATGGCCAATGGTATTTCCACACTTGATATGCTTGAGGCAGATGCTGCAAATAACAATGGTGGTGTCTGCACATGTGTTAAAGACACACGCAGATGAGCTCTGGGGGGCAGACCAGTGGGTGAGAGTGTCCTGCACTTGTGAAGGTTTGCCTTCAGGTGGAAAATGGTGGCTTCAACCTCTACTTCTCTGCTAGCTGCCCCGGATGACATCCTGCCTCACTGGGGTTGTGGCTCTGTCTTTCTTTCCTCTTGTGCTATATTGAACACCTAGGTACAGCCAGAGATCCCCTCATCATCACCTCCTCCCTTCTTATCACTGGAACAAACTTGGCAGTATGCCATGGAAACATCACTGCCAATTGGTTTTCCCTGCCTGGTGTCCCTTCCCTTTAAGGCTCCTTTTACTCTCCTCTTCAGCTTCAGGGCACCTCTTGCAGCAAATTGCACATGATGTGCTCAAATAATTCAACAGACTGCTCCACCAAAGTTGGCAGGGCAATGACAGTGTCTGTGATCCCCGCCACACCAGTCACAGTGTCCCTGATCACCATCACACCAGTCTAGTGTCACCAAAAGGACTTGATCACATGTGTGATGCTCTTTTGAAAGCACTCTGTGTGTAAAGGGGTTGGTGGTTGAGGAGTTGTAAAACCATAGCTCAACTGCAAGGTTTTACACCCCCAAAACTCAAGCATTAATGAGCCCTAATAGTGTAGCCGGACCAGAGTAGCTAGAATTCATGTTTCTTATTGTCACCACACAAGCCCAGTGCAGCCAGAAACAGTTTTCCTGATCACCCCCCACACCAGTCCCAGTGTCATCAGACCAGTGAATGCCAGCAACTATTCACCAGCGCACAAAGTCGCAGTGTCACCAGACCAGTATAAGCCAGCAACAGTGTCCCTGATTGCTGCTATACAAGTCCCACTGTCTCCATACCAGTGCAGCCATCAATAGTGTTCCCACCACACGAGTGAAGTGTTTCTTCTACCTGCCACCAGCATGTTTTAGCCTTCGGTCTGGACCATCTTTTGCCTGTTTGCTGACCATGTCTCTGCCTGCACCTGAACTGATCTATCTGCACAACCAATTGACTATGTTCTTCTGAGACACCAGTCCCAGCCATCCCCTGTGAACAACTGCACTCCTGGAACCAAAGGAGCTCTTTTGTTTGCCCTTTGCTTAGCCTCCTGTACTTCCTGGCCAGTGAACATGGCATTCCTGGGGCAGCCACGTACCACTAAGCTAGGCTTGCTTGGCTTATAGGAACTGGGACTGCTATAAGTAATGCTACACTATGCTATGTTGCCTGACCACTCGTATAGAGGCGGCCATTACAGTACATTGGTTTTGCTACAGTTTATTGATTTTTGTTATACACAAGATACAGAGTCCAGAACATGACTAAGGTGGAACAGATGTCCCCATTCCTAATAAGATTACCTGCTCTGCCATCCCAAACCCAATCTACTCATATACCCGCCAAAAACCAGACCACTCCAGAGTTGGAATACAAAATGGTCATAGCAGCCTTTTATTAATATGTAACAATTACAAACCAATTCCATTAAAACAGAAACAAATATTAAGATTGCTGATCTTTGAAAGCCCTAAATCTAAATCCAGTTAACTTGTATCTGTAGAACAATGGGACCCCAGGCACAATACACCGCCTCGGGGACAAAAACAAAGCTATCCGCAGAAACCACTATGTGCCCAATTCCAAGCTAACTCACCGTTACCAGAATGCATCCAATTACGCCACACCACAGATGGGTCACCAACCATTATGCTTTCACTGGTCTTTGCCGCCTCCAATGTCCACAACCGTCAGGATGCTGTGACGTCAAACGTCTAAACCACACTGAAACCACACTAAAAAACAGGGAGGGTCGTGGAAACTTTTTTCTTCATCCGATGAATTTTTTTTCATCAGTCCTCTGCTATTCTTTAACCTGAAAACGCTGGCGTCAAAAACGCTGGTTAATGTCGGTATGGTGTTAGGGAGCGCTAGTAAGCGTTAGTGAGCGTTTTCCCGAATTAGCGGCAAAAACGCCAGAACGCTACAGCCTCAGAACGCACTGGTCCCGCGTTCTAGTTACAGCTCACTAACGCCGACGCCCTCTACTGCTCACAAACATTGGCGTTTTTAGAGGGCCATTGAATAACATGGGGAGCTGCAAAAAACACCCAAAAACGTGGCGTCAAAAAACACCCATGTGTATGAGGACTTAAGCTGTAATAATGCCCATGTGTATGAGGCCTTATTATAAGGACACTTACCTGTCCAGGCAGCCCGCAATGTCGGCACCTGAAGCCGATCTGTCCATTGGTATTCGGGGTTCAGGCGCCGGCCTCCTTACTGAGGGAAACAGGAAGTGAATCCTTGTGGCTTCACAGCCTGTTTCCTACCTTGCATTAGACATGTGCAATTCGTTTCATTCCAAATTTGTTTTTCAACAAAATTCGAAAAATTAGTTAGTTCAGAAATAGAATTAACGAAAACTCGTTTAACAAATTTTTCCGAAATTGAAAAATTCGGAATTTCAAAAAATTATATATTTGAAAATGCAAAAATTTGAACATCTGAAAAATCAAAAATCCGAAAATTCTAAATCTGAAATTCACAAATGAGAAAATTTGAAAATCTAAAATTTGAAAATTCGGAAATCCAAAAAATTTAAAATAAAAATGAAAATCCGAAATGATAATTGACTAACTTACAATAACTGTTACTAGCTATGAAATTATAGGTATTGGAATTTACTTTCGAATTTGGCTGTTAGTGAACGTAATGAATATGAATTTATCCGAAGTTACTATTTACCCCAAATAACGAATGCCACATCTAAACAAATGAAACGTAACAAATGAATAATAATAAATAATAATAAAAATGTATTATTATTATTATTAGTAGTAGTAGTATTTATTATCATTAATTTGTTAGGTTCCATTTGTTTAGATGTGGCATTCGTTATATCGGATAACTCGTAACTTCGGATAAACTCATATTTGTTACGTTCACTAACAGCCAAATTTGAAAGGAAATTCCAATACCTAGAATTTAAGAGTTGGCTATTGTTAGTTAGTTAGTTATTATTTCAGATTTTTGTTCTTATTTTTTGGTTATTGGATTTTTGAATTTTCGAATATCCGAATTTTCTAATTTCCAAATTTTCTAATTTCCAAATCTTCTTCTAAGTGGGGGGAAAGCCGTGCTGGTGATATTTCCTTATGGAAATCCACTTACCAGAAAGCAGTCCCCTCAAGGGGGTGTCCACCTCCACACTATAAGCCACTGTGTAGCTTCTTTTCAACACATACCCACAGGCATAACAAACTACATAATATTTGCCCCATGAATCCAAACAGCAGACATTACTATGCAGATAAACCAACCAAAAATGGCCGCCAATCACATGACCCTGGGTTGCTAGGAGATCACATGGTATAAATTCACGGAAGTGGAGCAAGATGGTGCCACCCCAGATGACACCAGTGTGATGAAATCAGTAGGGCAGAGCCTCAATGTGCCATAGTGTCATTTCCGGTTCGAAGCCATGGAAAGCACGAATTCCTTGTTTGTAATCCAGAACTATTTTAACTGCAAAAAAAGCAGGTTTTAAATACATTTTTGCTTTTAAACTGAAATAAATCTTCTGGCAAAACTATATTGCGCTATTCTGGGCAACATTTCTTTCCACACATGGATGACATGGAGAGGCTGGCAGGATAGAGCGGAGGAGAACGCCGCTGACTCATGAAAAAGAATCTACACAGTGACTTATACTGTGGAGGCGGAAGACCCTCTTGAGCGGACTACTTTCTGGTAAGAGGATTTCCATAAGGGGATTATCACCAGCACGGTTTTTCCACTGAGAAGTTTGAGGAGACTAAGAGGCACTAATCACTTTACATGGACGCATATATCTCTTATGAGAGGAAATGGTTGTTGTTTCTGACTTTGAATTTGTACTTTATTGTGGTCTAAGAGAATTCCTTTGACCCATCCAGGGACATTGTCATGAATCTGCAGTGACATTGATGTTTTGTCTGTCTGCTTACCTCTCTGCTTGTGTTCAGCTTAGAGACCGTGCACCTCTCACCTGTGTGCGTAAGTAATCTTCCCTCAGCAGAGCTCCACCTCAGCCCCTAATTAGGAACATTATATAACACCTTGCAGGGAAAGCCAGCGCTGCCGATCAACATTGTGTGTTAGGCTTCCTGTGTGTGTGTGGTTCCTGCCGTGTGCTCTTCGTCTGATTCTGTTACTGACCTTGGCCTGTTCTTGACTATTCCTGTCTGCTGATACCCCAACCTTGGCTTTTTTGTGACTATTCCTGTCTGTTTATTACCCTGAACTTAGCTTTTTCGTGACTATTCCTGTCTGCTTGTTACCCCAACCTTGGCATGCTCTCCTGTCTGTTCCTGTCTGCTCATTGCCCTGACTCTTGGCTATCCTACTGAATATCCCTTGTTGTTCTGCACTGCTGCTTCCTCGCTATCCACCAGCAGCCGGCCACGAGCGTGAGCTGGGAGACCCTGGGGGCCACAACCTGGAATCAGTTGCAGCCAAGTCCATCCTCACCATCATAGGCTCTGGTAAAAACTTGTTGGCTCTTAGACTCCACGCCCTGGGGAAACCTATGCTCTAGCTCCCTGTGTAATCTGTGTCAGTGCTCCAGTGGACCTGCTTCCCTGCACCACCCAGAGCTCCATTCGCAGCAGTCAGCTAACGGTCCACGACCTTAGCGGTGCGCCCTTAACCCCAGCGGTGCGCACCTGTCACCTGCCATCAGGTGACATGACAGGCATTCACTCATCCCTCACCCATTTATTTATCTATTTACTTATTGATTTAATTTTGCAAAGCACTTGTCACTTTTTTGGAGGATTGTTTTCTGAAGAACAGCCATTCAATGGCTCATCAATATGTACATTTAAAAGAGCACTGTGCACTTTAACAAAAATGCACCTGTATGCTGGAAAATGTATGTTTATAAGGATTTTTATGAATTATTTATCTATTTATTTATTATGCACATCGTATCATCTTAATTCACGGCTATATATACGATTATTTTATGATTTTTGGTATACACCTGTGCATAATATACCAGACATTTAAATATCACAGAGCAGCGCCAATCCTATTACTTTCACACCCAACTTCGCAAATGTTATAGCGTCTGCAATCTATGGGATATATTTATGGCATTTTTATTTTTACCAGTAATGGCAGTGATCAGCGATTTTTAGTGGGACTGCGACATTGCAGCAGACAAATTGGATACTAGGTGACACTTTAGGGGGACCAGTGACACCAATACAGTGATCAATGCTAAAAATAATGCACTGTCACTGTATAAATGACACTGGCAGGGAAGGGGTTAACATCAGGGGTGATCAAAGGGTTAAGTGTGCTTCTAGGGAGTGCTTTCTAACTGTGTGCGGGATCGCTTCACTGGAGGAAGAGAGATCTGTGTTCCTGATTAGCAGGCAAACAATATCTCTCTCTTCCTCTCTGATAGAAAGGCAGTCTGCCTTGTTTACATAGGCAGAAAGCTGTTCTGCCTCTCCAGCAAATGATCAATGGGTCCCGTAATGGCTGCCAGACATGCTGATTTGCTCCCACTGTGATTGGCTCCCGCCCGCACACCCGAAACCCTGATGACCAAAAAACAATGTACAGGTATGTTGTTTCACGCAGCCGGGCCTCCCTGCCACTGTAAATGTGTGGTGGGTGGTCCAGAAGTGGTTAATATTATTGTTCTAGTTCTGATACAAATTCACATACCTCTGTTCCAGCCCATCTAAAGAACAGGTCATCGACGAACCTTCTATAACAGACCAGTTCATCTCTCCTTTTCCCAAACACAAACGTATCCTCCCATAAAGAGCTTTGCGTGGCTCAGCACGAATTTCGCACCCATCACAACTCCTCTCTTCTAGGAGAAAAATTCCTTGTTATACCAAAAATAGTTATGGGAGAGACAAAATTCCAATGCCTTCCGCAGAAATATCTTTTGCACATATGGAATATCTTCCCTTTGGCAAAGGGCCCAACCTAGTGCCAATAAGATGTCATAGTGCTGAATAACTGTGTCAAGTCTGATATCACTAAATATACTTCAGATCTCCCTGTCACATCTAATTCCTGCAACAATTGTAGGAGATTCTTAGTGTCCTTAAAGCATTTGTTAACCCAAAAAAGGAAACAAAACAGATCCTGTTCCTTTAAAGCATGCTATACAGTACAGTGCTTGTGCTGTTTCATTTGGCCCCCTGTAACATCTAAAAAACCTGGCTGTTCCTGCCAGGCTAAACCCTCCCCTCTGTACGCTGACCATGGTATATCAGGGCTGCTGAGCCATGACACGGTGGTCAGAGTACGTGCCTCCTTCAGCGGTAGCCCTGTTCTCTGTCTCCTGTGTCCTCTCCTCCATCCTCTCCCCCCTCCCCTCCCTACCTGTCTGCTCATGTCAGTGCCGCCCCCTCCGCTCCCGCTGCTTTCATATTTAATATTAAAAGCTCCCATCCCCTCTGTATTATAACAATAAGTTCCCCTGTGTCTGTGTTATATCATAAATTATGCTTATCTGTACCGATAACATGTGATCATGTGGAAATATGTAATCAAATAACAGCACCACAGATGGGTGTCACTATACAGATACTCCTCACTTAACCGGGTTCCGTTCCAGTGAACAGGTTGGAAAACAAATTGATCATTAAACGAGGAATCACAAGTAATCAAAATTTTAAGCATTCCTAACTGCTGTACTGTATTCTTAAAAAAAGATCTAAACACAAAACTACAATGCATTAATGTTGTTTTATTTTGCGCAGGATACCATGATGTATTACAAATATGCTCTTCCTCTTTTCCAACTGCCATATACCTTCCTGAATATACCTAGGATTCATTGGCGGCTGGTGTTCTTTTTTTGCTGGGGGGCGGCAAACAATCCATCCTCAAGCCTCCCCCCCCCGGTCGGCCAGCTGGGTCTCAGGCGAGACCCCTGGGTCAGTCAGTCAGTAGTGGGGGCCCCGCACTTAGGACATGAATTGTACTACAGGTTCATGACAGGTATCTGTTGGCTTACCTCTTTGGTTGTGTCAGATTAGAGGCCATGCACATCATCACCTGTGTGCTAAGTAATCTCCCCTTTGTAGAACTCCACCCAGTCTCCAATTAAGGGAACACTATTTAAGACCATGTGCTGTAGCCTCGTGGCCGATCAATATTGTGTGTTTGGCTTTTGTGTTTGCTTCAGCCGCATGCTCTTCATTTGTTCTTGTGTACCGATCTTGCCGTGTTCTTGACCTTCCTTGTCTGCTAGTGACCCCGACCTTGGTGTGCCTCCTGTCTGTTCTGCTTGTAGCCCTGACCTTGGCTCTCCCCCTGACCTCCTCTTGCTATCTTGCACGGCTGCTTTCTATCCAGTCATCTGTAGCCTGTCGGGAGTGTGAGCTGGGGGACCCCGGGGGCCATGACCTGAATCCAGTTGCAGCCAAGTCCATCCTTACCACCTGGGGCTCTGGTGAACACCTACTGGCTCTTAGACACTGCACCCTGGGGAAACGTACGCTCTATCTCCCTGTGCAATCTCTGTCAGGGTCCCAGCAGTACCGCTTCCCTGCACCATCCTGATCTCTAGTCGCAGCAGTCAGCTAAGGGTTCACAACCTTAGCGGTGCACTTAGCAACCTTAGCGGTGCGCTTCACACTTCAGTGGTGCACATCTGTCACCTGAACCCCAGGTGACCTGACATTACCCCATCTCACGGGCTGCTCCCTCGCTTCCCCTGCATCTCTTCCCTCTTCCTCCTGTCGGCCAATCCAATCGGATCTCCTTTCAGGTCAATTGAATGACCCACTTCCTGATTGCCCAGGAATAGAATCAGTGTTACAATAGTGAATATTTATTAGATATTGCAAAACAACTGGGTGTGCTTGGGGTGCAGTGCTCTGCGCCCCGCAACCACACCCTCTTTTGAAGCCAATTACAACCTCTGGCTATAATTACGTGCTTCAAAAAAACAAAAACCCTGATTGGAATCCTTGCGTCTGGTGCTTCACATGTGGACGGGCAACCGCTGCTAGGATTAGTATTTCTTTTAGGGACAATCTGTTATAGAAAAAAAAATACTCAATATGAGGAAACTCAATATGAAAAAATATTTTTTAAACAAAAAAACCAACCCCTGAAATTGGAGGCACTAATAGAACTAATAGATTGACAGTGGTTTGCGTAACGAGTCTCTGTTTAACCCACAAAATGCTGCCAATCAACATTTAGAGGTCTTTAAGGGGTTTGGTGCTTAGAGATATAGAACAGATTGTCCCTAAAAGCAATAATAATAAATAAATGTCTATACTTAACTGCTGGCAATAGAATTGCATAGACAGCCCGATCCTATTCTTCTCGGGTCCCCCGCTGGTGCTCCTAGCTTGTCCTGTCTTGCTGTTGCCCCCAATAGGAAACGTATTCCCATTCGGGCGCATGACTGCCACAGGCAGAGGCATGATAATTTTACAACAGCTGGAGGGCAGCCAGTTTGAGACCCCTGCTTTAAGGCATTTTGATATTTACATAACTCCATCCAAGAGCCAACTCACTGCTTCCATCAGGGCTGAGGGCTCTTGAGAGGAGTACTATGGCAGCTCTGTATAGCACCCTGCGGTCCCTCCCACCAGCATTGCATAGAGAAGCACAGAGACCCCGTACATTCCAAATAAGCAATGCAAGAATCATTTTGGTTTACAAAAAAAAGGCATTGTTGAAAAAATGGAATATTCTACATCTGTTCTGATTAGAAAGGCTTGGATTGCCCATGGACAAGAACGGGTCAACAGGGCCGAAACTAGGGGGGCGCCTGCCCTGGGTGACGCATCTAGGGAGGGGTGCCGCCAGGGGTGCTGCCCCCACTCGCGTTGGGAACCACTGCACTAAGGGTGTAACTGCCGCCTGATCACGTGTACTGGACAGGCAGCGCCCACTGCATAGCTTGACAATCAAATAGGAGAGAGACTGCACAGGTACACTAGCGTTGAATAAATCTGCTCCTTCCACCCACACTATAGAGTGGCATTCCAGAGCGATGCTTCAGCTATTGTTGCTATGTGGGTGGGGGCTCAGGGGTGCAGAGGAGGTCCTGACCTGGGGGGGTGCAGAGGAGACCCTGGACTTAGGGAATGCAGAGGAGGTCCTGGGCTGGAGGGGGACAGAGGAGGCCCTGGACTCGGGGGAGTATACAGGAGGCCCTGGACTGGGGGGTGCAGATGAGACCCTGGACTAGCAGGGGAATGCAGAAGAGGCTTTGGACTAGGAGATGCAGAGGAGGCCCTGGAGTAGGAGGGGAGTGCACAGGAGGCCCTGGACTGGGGGGTGCAGAGGAGGCCCTGGACTAGGGGGTGTAGAGGAGGCCCTGGACTAGGGGGTGCAGAGGAGACCCTGGACTGGGGAATGCATAGGAGGCCCTGGACTAGAAGGGGAGTTCACCAGAGGCCCTGGTTCGGGGGGTGTAGAGGAGACCCTGGACTTGAAAAGTGGGGTTTATGTAGTTATGGACCTGGATTCAGAGAGAAGGGTGCAGAGGAGGCTCTGAACTTGGAGTACCCTATAAAGGAGGCCTTGGACTAGGAGAGGAGTGCAGAGGAGGCCCTGGACTAGGGGGGTGGTTGCAGAGGAGGCCATTGACTAGGAAATGATGGTTGGTGTGGCAAAGGCACCTGGATGGGGGGGTACAATGGAGATAGTGGACTAGGTGAGGGGTGCCTGGAGGTCCCAGACTAGGAAAGGGGGTGTCTGGAGGCCCTGGAGTATGAGAGGGGATTGTGAAGGCCCTCTGGAGTAGGAAAGAGGGTGCCTGAATTACCGTCCAGCTTCAGGAAGAACGAGCCTGGATTTAAAGCCTGGGCTGAGGAAGAGCCTGACTGGGCCCTGGAGGATGAGTTCACAACATAAATGGGGTCATTTAACAATTGTCTCAAGTAATACCAAACAGGAGCAGAGAGACGGGGTTGTGTTATAAATTTATTAAAGCAGAAGTACAGCCAAAGCCTGTTTGGTTGTACTTCTCCTGTTGATCACAGCAGTGCAGATTGTTTTGCACTGCTGTGACCCATTTTCAGCTGACAGCGGGCTTAAGCTGACTCTCGGCTGATGTCACAGAGTTGGCCCAGCCAGGAGAAAGTTTGCAACCATATGGTTGGGATCCACCCACATGCCTGGACCGGCACCTAGCTCAGCCTCTAAGCGGCCACTGAGAGCCTGTGTCGGCCATTCCTACCCCCTCCACAGTTGTATGGACATAGTCAAATGTCAAAATTTGACAAGCAGACAGGGAGGGATGCGTGTATCCGAACGCACAGTGTCTGCATTCGGATCTGTGTACTCACTTCTTTAGGTGAAGCTCTCTGGTGGATGCAGATGCAGCAAAAAGGGTCTCAGCATACAGGACCTGTCTCAGGGCCTGTCTGAATGAGCCCTTAGGGGAATATATCAAAACTAGAGCAGACAGAATAGGGAGCAGCTGTGTATGGCAACCAATCAGCTCATAGCTTTCATTTTTAAAGCTGAACAAGCTGAAGATAGAAGCTGATTGGTTGCCATGCAATGATTAAGCACAGTGGTGTGAAATGCGTGTTGCTCCTAGGCCTGTGGTTTTGCATGTCTTGTGCAGGATTTTAATAATTTTTTCAATAAATATGGATTTTTAATGCTGGAAGTGCCGGCGCTTTTCTCGTTGCCTTATGGAATTTTATGTCGCGGACTAGACAGGCACCTGGCACTTGACAGCAGTGCTGGACTTTATTTGGTGATCTTTAGGATCAGTGCAACTTTACCTTCTCTTCTGCCATGCACAGCTGTTCCAGATTCTGGCAGCACCAGTTTAGATAAATTCCCCTCCCGCTGTTTTACATTTCTTACTCCTGACTACTGCATTCTAAGGACAGCACATTCTTTGTTAAAGTGGTTGTAAAGGCACAAGATTTTTAACCTTCAAGCATTCTATGCATGAAGGTAAAAAACCCTTTGTGTGCACCAGACCCACCTAATACTTACCTGAGCCCCCTCTGGATCCAGTGATGTACAGAAGAGCCTTGGCTGTCTGGGGACTCGCACTCCTGATTGTCTTTTAGCAGCAACAGGAGCCATTGGCTCACATTGTTGTCAATCACATTTAGTCATGAGCTCCCTTGAGAGTGGCTGGTAGTAGTGGTTCACCTTATAGCTGCCCTCAATCACACCGTATATCACACATCCAGAGACACTGACCAGGCCGGCTCCTGTTGTTGTTTTATTTAGGGGAAATAACTTGGATGGGGATAAGGGATGACTGTGGAATGCCCAAACAATTATAGTACATGAACTCCATATACAGTCCTCTATATGCGCACTTCACTGCAGACTGTCCCTCTGCAGACTGTTACTTCTCACAACTCTCCAGCACTTGACTTGCTGACCGTTTCTTCTACAGTTCTCTCTCCAGCACTGCACTTAGTAAATCATCACTCCATTACTTCTCTCCAGCACTGCACTTAGTAAATCATCACTCCATTACTTCTCTCCAGCACTGAGCTTAGTAAATCATCACTCCATTACTTCTCTTCAGCACTGCACTTAGTAAATCATCACTCCATTACTTCTCTCCAGCACTGAACTTAGTAAATCATCACTCCATTACTTCTCTCCAGCACTGAACTTAGTAAATCATCTCTCCATTACTTCTCTCCAGCACTGAACTTAGTAAATCATCACTCCATTACTTCTCTCCAGCACTGAACTTAGTAACTCATCACTCCATTACTTCTCTCCAGCACTGAACTTAGTAACTCATCACTCCATTACTTCTTCCCAGCACTGAACTTAGTAAATCATCACTCCATTACTTCTCTCCAGCACTGAACTTAGTAACTCATCACTCCATTACTTCCCTCCAGCACTGAACTTAGTAAATCATCACTCCATTACTTCTCTCCAGCACTGAACTTAGTAAATCATCACTCCATTACTTCTCTCCAGCACTGCACTTAGTAAATCATCTCTCCATTACTTCTCTCCAGCACTGAACTTAGTAAAGGCCTGACTAAATTTGACCTCACCTAGTAAAACCCTGCTAGAAAAAGCACCTACACTATGGGGGCGCTACACACAGCTAGTGAGCCATGTGTGTGAATAGACACTTAGCTTGGGATCGTGCCTGCTTGAGTGCCCCCATAGCAAGCTGCTTGCTGTGGGGGCACCCAGAAAGAGGGAGGGGCCACGGTGCCAGTGTGGGAACCAAGAAGAAGAAGATCCAAGCTGATCTGTGAAAAACCACTACACACTGTATAATGTTTCTTATTTAGAAAAGAAAACCCCAAAAAGCAAGATTTTAATATCACTTTAAGGTTAGCTGTGTGTAGTAAAGGATATGCAATAGAACAATTTTATTTTATTAAAATGAGTGTACTGAGGTTTGCACTGTCTGTTACATACTCGCTTGTGGCACAGTATTAACCACTTGCCGACCGCCGATCGGCATCTGACGGCGGCAAAGTGGCTCGTTCCCGCAAAACGCCGTCATACGACGGCGGCTGCGGGAACGAGTTTAGTGAGCGCGCGCCGCTGGAGGCGCGCCCGCACGCTCACTGTGTTCGGGGAGGGCCAAGGAGCGGGTGCGGCGGCTTCGATTGCTGCCGGCTACCCACGATGGCCCCCCCGGAGCGAATGAGCGGAGGTCCGTGTATGTAAACACAGACCTCCGCTCTGTGTGAGGGGGAAGGGCTGTGATCACAGCCTTCCTGTACGTGAAGGCTGTGACCACTTCCCTTCCCCAGATAGTACAGTCCCCCTACAGTTAGAACACGCCCAGGGAACATAGTTAACCCTTAGAGCGCCCCCTGCAGGTTAACCCCTTCACTGCCAATGGCATTTACACAGTAATCAGTGCATTTTTATAGCACTGATCGCTGTATAAATGCCAATGGTCCCAAAAAAGTGTCAAAAATGTCCGACATGTCCGCCCCAATATCGCAGTACCGCTAAAAATCGCAGATCGCCGTCATTACTAGTAAAAAATACTAATCAATAAACGCCGATTGTGATTTTTTTTATCGCAAATTTGAGGAAGAATATAAATCGGCCAAAAACTGTGAAAAAAAATGTTTTTTTATATTTTTTTTGGATTTGTATTCTAGCAAAAAGTAAGAAATTTGCGTTTTTTTTGCAAAATTGTCGCTCTTCTTTTGTTTATAGCGGCGATCAGAAATGACGCAGAGGGGATCAAATACCACCAAAAGAAAGCTCTATTTGTGGGAAAAAAAGGACGCAAATTTCGTTTGGGTACAACGTCGCACGACCGCGCAATTGTCAGTTAAAGCGACGCAGCGCCGAATCGCAAAAAGGGCTCCGGTCCTAAAGCTGGAAATCCTTCCGGGGCTGAAGTGGTTAAAGCATATGGCCATTTAAGCCCCTCCCACTGTTGACACAATCCTACCACACCCACAGTTTTGGCGTGGCGCCACTATATTTCCACATACCATTTTTCTTGGCCGGGTGGGGAGGGGTGCAAAAGACTGACCAGCCCCGGGTGCCAGATGTGCTAGCTACGTCAATGTCTTGGTGGATTCTGATGTTTAGTCTCTCTTGTATTGTGCAATGGTGATCCCTGGGGGGGGGGAGGTGTTGTTAACAAAGAACAGATGTTATAAAACCCCAACCGTCTTCACATCCCGCCATTACTAGGAGGATCTGAGCGCTGAGAGGGGCAGAGGCTGGAAAAACGGAGAAAGATTCAGCCAGACCGACAACACAGAGATCGAAGGTAATGCACAAATGATGGGGGTTACATTGGATGTGTATGGGGTGATTGATCAGGAGTGAGAATGCAGATCAGAGAACTTGGAAGTCAGTATGATGGCCAGGAACCTAAGATCTCTAGAAGGAGGGGTCACCATATACAGAAATATCTATCTGTCCGGACCTCCTCCCGTCTCCGTCTGGCCATCCTGCTGCAGTTGACCTTTCAGCCAGGGCTGGCCATACCCCAAAAAATTATTAATTCACATATTTTTTGTAGGGGAAAAAAAATTGCATGCGTTATTTTTTTAAATAGAACATATTTAATAATTATTATCTTTTTTACATATAACAGTTACAGCAATACGAGGCCACACATGGATTTATTTCAGCAGAAACACAGGGGAGCACAGTTCTGCACCTACAGCTTTGAATGTATGCAATGTCAAGGAGTGCTAGGGTTGGAGGGTCTATTGATACTGCTGGCTGGGGGATCTATTGTTGCTGGATGAAATCTATTTTTGTTGTGTGTGGGGAGGGGTCTGTTGCTGCTGGAGGTGTCTATTATTGCTGCTGGGGGATCCTTGTTGCCGGGTGAGGGTCTTGTGTTATGGAGGGGGGTCAATTGTTGCTGGGAAGGATCTACTGTTATGGGAGGGGTCTATTGCTGATGACTGATAGAAGGTCTATTGATGCTGGCTCTGGGGAGATCTGTTGTTGCTGCTTGGAGTCTATTGTTGTGGGTGGGGGGGGGGTGGTCTGTTGCTGCTAGGGATTTCTATTATTGCTTATTGTTCCTGGAGGATCTATTGTTGCCAGGGGTGGGTCTTGTGTTACTGGGGGGGTCAATTGTCGCTGTGAGGGATCTACTGTTGAAGCAGAACTCCGGGAATAAAAGTTTTTCCATCTCCTTGTTGCTGATCTCCTACCTTCACCAACTATGCCATCCATCTTCTGCTGAGCTCTGTAGTTCCTCTGTAGTAACCTGCTGAACTTGCTGAAAAAACATTATTGCCCAGTGATTTCCTGCTTGTAAGACCTATGGCTGATATTTCTCCTGAACTGTCAGCCAGCGGTCTTGGCACTCCCACCTGTAGTTTTTCTACAGGGACTTGTATTTCTGCCCTGCTCGGAGGGGGTCTCACAGCTCCCGGTCTGTGCCGCCCACAGAGGTGGTTTCCTCTCCTTTTTCCTCCTCTGCTCCCTCCTCCTCCTTCCCAGCACCTCCTCCCAGCCCTCTCATCAATGACAGAGCGGAGATCTCTGCTATGACAGGTCTGGAATTCCTGTTATTCCTGGCATGCCTGCTATCTGAAAACACTGCTGGCTGTAACTTCTCCCCTCCCATCCCAACATTATGATATACAGTGCAGAGCGCACTGTTCCAATGGGGGGATGGGAGGAGAGAAGTTGCAGCGATCAGTGTTTTCACATAGCAGGCATGCCAGTCATACCAGGAATTCCTGGAACACCTGGCATGCCTGCTACACCGATCGCTGTAACTTCTCTCCTCCGCCCCCCCCCCATTGGAACAGTGCACTCTGCGCTGTATATCATAAGGATGGGAGGGGAGAACTTATAGCCAGCAGTGTTTTCAGATAGCAGGCATGCCAGGCATACCAGAAATTCCAGACATGTCATAGCAGAGATATCCGCTCTGTCGTTGATGAGAGGGCGGGTGGCGGTGTGGGGGTAGTTGATATGTCATTGATGCCCACTTTGCACTGTTGGGCACTGGTGAGACCGCACAGATGGGCACTGATAAGAGGCATTGGTGCACACTGATAAGTGGCTCTGGTGGTCACTGATAAGCGGCACTGGTGGACACTGATAAGCGGCACTGGTGGACACTGATAAGCGCAGCTGGTGGACACTGATAAGGGGCACTGATGGACACTGATAAGTGGCACTGGTGGACACTGATAAGCGGCACTGATGGACACTGATAAGCAGCACTGGTGGATGCTGATAAGCGGCACTGGTGGACACTGATAAGTGGCACTGGTGGACACTGATAAGCGGCACTGGTGCACACTGATAAGCGGCACTGGTGGACACTGATAAATAGGACTGGTGGACACTGATAAGCAGCACTGATCAACACTGATAAGCAGCACTGGTGGACATTGGTGCGACCGCACTGATGGGCACTGATAAACAGCACTTATGGGCACTGGTGTGACCGCACTGATGGGCACTGATAAGCAGCACTTATGGGCACTGACCGCACTGATGGGCACTGATAAGCAGCAGTGATAAGCTGCACTGGTGGGCATTGGTGTGACCACACTGATGGGCACTGATAAGCTGCACTGATGGGCACTGGTGTGACTGCACTGGTGGGCACTGATAAGCTACACTGGTGAGCACTGTTGTGACCGCACTGATAATCTGCACTGATGGGCACTGATAAGCCACACTGATGGGCAGTGTTGTGGCTGCACTGATGGGCACTGATAAGGAGCACTGATGGACACTGATACTGCACTGGTGGGCACTGGTGTGACCCCACTGTTAAGCTGCACTGATAAGCCGCACTGATAAGCTGCACTGGTGGACACTGGTGTGATCGCACTGATGGGCACTGGTGTGACTGCACTGATGGGCACTGATAAGCTGCACTGGTGGGCACTGGTGTGACTGCACTGATGGGCACTGATAAGGCGCACTGATGGACACTGATACTGCACTGGTGGGCACTGGTGTGACCCCACTGTTAAGCTGCACTGATAAGCCGCACTGATAAGCTGCACTGGTGGACACTGGTGTTATCGCACTGATGGGCACTGGTGTGACTGCACTGATGAGCACTGATAAGCTGCACTGGTGGGCACTGGTGTGACTGCACTGATGGGCACTGATAAACTACACTCATGGGGACTGACAAGCCACACTGATGGGCACTGATAAGCCACACTGATAAGCTGCACTGGTGTGACTGCACTGATGGGCACTGATAAGCCACACTGATGGGCACTGATAAGCTGCACTGATAAGCCACACTGGTGGCACAGATGAGACCGCACTTATGGGCACTGATAAACTGCACTGAGGAGGCTGCACTGATAAACTGCACTAATGGGCACTAAGGCTGCACTTATGGGCACTGATATGCTGCACTGATGGGCACTGATGAGGCTACACTGATAAGCTGAACTGATGAGGCTACACATATGGACACTAATGAGGCTGCACTGATAAGCAGAGGGCACCGCCCACTGCTTTACTGACACCGTCCACTGCCAAATATCTGTCGGAGGGGTTTCCACCATCCCTGCAAAGTTTGCAGTAATTTTTATGTCTTATTTTCAGTGTGATGTGTATTTTTTTTTTTTTTTTCCCATTAGACATTTTTTTTTTTATTGGAAGTATATATTCAGTACAATATACTCGGCAAACATAAGTCAAGATGATGTTACATACAAAATGGGATCGGTTAAAACATGCCTTAATTATGACAGTACAATGCTCGCATGGTTATGTTTACTTAAGGATGCTGCTGTCATCCGGTGGCCTCTACGACTTGTCTACCTTACCCGATTTCCAACTAGTCTTAACAAGCTAGTTGTCTGCAGTATCATAAGGCTGTGGGTAGGTGTAGCTTTTCGCTCTGTATTACTTCTATAGAGGGGTGGGATATAAGCCCTTGAATTTCGTGGAGGGGTTGGTACTTATGTTCTGTTATGGTCTAGGTCTTTTTCGGAATGGTCCGTGTTTCATTTAGGGGAGCGAGGGGTAGCTTAGGGGTGCTATGTCGCCTGGCCTGTGAGAGGGCTGTGGAAGATATGTTGACGTTGTGTGGGAATGTAAAAGCAGGATCTCAATTTGTATGTGAATGTACATAGTGATATATGGTGGTCAATCGTTGCCTGAGTAGGTGCAGAAAGTGGGGAGAGAGAAGTGGGGGGGAAGATAGATGGAGGTAGAGAATCAGGAAGGGGGGGGAGAAAGGGAGGGAGGTAAGGAGGGTAAAGTATACAGTGCGTTTCGTCCAGGTCTCCCAGGCCCCCGCCGCCGGGCCCCCCAGGGGCCTCGGCCGGGGTTTCGAATTGGTTGTCAGGGAGTAATCTATCGGGTGGTTATCAAGGAGGCATATTCTTCCGTGGTTTTAAAGTGTGTCCAGCATGCCCATGTGTGGGAGAATGGACTGTTGGTTAAGCTTTGGGGCCGGCTCCGGGGACCCCCCGGGCCGCCGCCCCCGGACCCTCTGGACCTGCT